>CM064885.1:35579296-35954296 GCA_030347415.2 Decapterus maruadsi | reverse complement strand
CACGGCCTTCATCGGCGTCGGCCCCGGAGGAGCGCCGCCGCCGCGCCTGGAGGACGAGTACGTGCGGGCGCTGTTCGATTTCCCCGGCAACGACGAGGAGGACCTGCCATTCAGGAAGGGCGACGTGCTGCGCGTGCTGGAGAAGCCGGAGGAGCAGTGGTGGAACGCCCAGAACTCTGAGGGCCGCGCCGGGATGATCCCGGTGCCGTACGTGGAGAAGTACCGCCCCTCGTCTCCCGGCGCCATGGCGACGGCGGCGGCCGGAGGAGGGGTAGGGGTGGCGGGGCCCGGGCTGCCGCCGCCGCCGGGAGGGATGGGGATGCTGGGGAACTGTGAGGGGTCGGCGGCGGCGGTGGCTCCGGGCGGCGCTCCGTTGCTAGGCGACCCCAGCCAGTACGCTCAGCCCACGCCGCTGCCCAACCTGCAGAACGGACCCGTGTTCGCCCGCGCCGTCCAGAAGAGAGTCCCCAACGCCTACGACAAGACGGCGCTCGCCCTGGAGGTAAGGACGGAGGGTTGCCCCCGACAACAGGAGGCTCTACTCCTCTTCTTCTGCCTCTACTTCTTCTCTCCTCCTCTTCCGCGACTTCTCCTCTTCCTCCTCATCTCTTCCTCCTCTCCTCTTGCTCCTCCTCTTCCTCTCCTCCTCCTTTCCTCCTCCTCCTCCCTTCTTCTTCCTCTCCCCTCTTTCTCTTCTCTTCTTCCCTTCTCCTCCTCTTCCTCCTGCTTTTTCCTCTCCTCCTCCTCTCCTCTTCCTCTTCTCTCCTCCTCTTCCTCGACTTCTCCTCTTCCTCCTCACCTTCCTCCTCATGTCCTCCTCCTCTCCTCCTCACGTCTTCTTCCTCCTCTTTCTCTCCGTCGCCACCTCTCCCCCTCCTCATCTCTTCCTCCTCTCCTCTTCTTTTCCTCCTCCTCTCCTCTTTCTCCTCCTTCTTCCTCTCCCTTCTTTCTCTCTTCTCTCTTCCTCCACCTCATCCTCCTCCTCATTCTCTATTCCTCCTCCTCTCCTCTTCCTCCTCCTCTTCCTCCTCCTCCTCTCCTCTTCCTCCTCCTCCTGCTCCTCCTCTCCACCGCCTCCACCTCCTCCTCCTCCTCCTCTTCCCCCCACCTCCTCCTCCTCCTCCTCCTCCTCCTCCTCCTCCTCCTCCTCCTCCTCCTCCTCCTCCTCCTTCCAGGATGTAGTCCCGACCCTCTCATCTTATCAACTCACATTCTTTAGTTTTCGTTCCTATTGTGCTTTTGATTATTTCTTCCTCTGCGTTTGAGTCGAGGTCACAAAACGAAACGACCGCCTCCTCCGCTACTCCTCCTAGATAATCTGCTTATTTAATTCCTCCTCCTGCTCCTGCTCCTCCTCCTGCTCCTCCTGCTCCTCCTCCTCCTGCTCCTCCACAGCAGCAGGTTTCCCTAACCCTAACTCAACTCCTCAGGCTTTTTTAGTTTTTTTTTTATCGCCACCTGAGTTCACGGCTCTTAAATCATTTTAACCTTTTAGACTCAAAGACGAGACGGGACGACCGTTAATAAACGCTGCTGCTGCTGCTGCTGCTGCTGCTGCTGCTGCTGCTGCTGCTCCTCCGCTCTGTGGCGGTGTGACGGTAGCTGGACTGTGGCGCCGTCCGGAAGCGAGAGCAGATCTCCCACGGAGCAGGTCGCTGGGGGGAAGGAAATAGTTTGTGTTTGGGAACAGAACCGTTTCCTTTCGTCTCTGTGAAGCCAGGAGTCCAGCTGAGCCCGGAGCAGGACGGGGACAGACCCGCCGTCCTCGCCGCCGCGCTGCCGCTGTTTGAACCCAGGTCGTTATAGATCATTAAAACTAAAACTAAAACCAGCAGTAAACAAACTATTTAGTAACTAGTCACGATTACAGATTCATTAATTCCCAAATGTGTAAAATCAGATATATTCAAAATATTATTACATTACTAATATTTGAAGTAATTGTTAAAGGGATAGTTCAACATTTTTGGCAAATTGGCCCATTGCCACAATCCCTATAGTCATAGCAGTAGGTTTGTTACCTTTAATTGTCGGTGCAAGCTATTTTTAGAACGGCGGAGCAGAGTCGTGAGCTGTTCTGGTGGACAAGTTGTGACCTGCACATTCACCCTAAAGCTGTCCAACAAAAACCCAAATAAATATCTGATAATTAAAGTAAAACTGTATAAAGTGACTCTTTATATAATAATAATGTTAATTATGTTTCAAAGTATAACAATGAAACTATGATGCGTAGATTTATACAAACAATATAACAAATTAGAAATGACACGAGACAAACACAAGAGTCAGTATTTGAATTCCTCCAGGCTAATGAATACATTCAGTCAGTTTTATGTCCAGAAACTTTAACACATTTAACACACAATGAGTCGGTTTCTACCGGCGCTCCCTCCTGTGTTAGACGCCGTCTCTGGCTGTGTGACCTACGTTACATGTGGCGGCGGCGGCGGCTCGTTGTCTCCTGTCTCCAGCCGGCAGTGACTCAGCAAGGTGGAACCGGACGGTTAATGATTAACCTGAGTTTCCTTGTTGTGTCGTCTTCATAAAAACCCACTGGTTGTGAAAAGGTCTCTGCTTATCTGCAGCGGTCGAAACTCAACTACAATCATCCGTGTGTGTGCGACTGTGTGTGTGTGTGTGTGTGTCTGTGTGTGTGTGTTCTCCACTGATTCACATATTTATTCTGTGACTTCTTTTCTGAACTCTTAGACGTTCAACCTTCGCGGAAGGATAAACTCGTGCCAGAGGTCACAGGCCATTATAAACACTCTTAATTAATCCCTCATTAGGAGATATTAGGGCTACTAAACTAAACTAAACTAAAGATCAATTATTGGATCTATTTATAAAGACAGTTTAAAGTAGAGACGGCACAATTATAGATTTTCTTGGTAAAATTATCATGATTTTTATGCATTAATTAATTTCACTGCACTATAAATGTGTAAAATCGCATATAGTCAAACTATAATTACATTACTAATTATTTACACAAATAATTTAGGTAACAATCAAGTTATTGATTGTCCTCTATAACAAATGTTTAAAGGGATAGTTCAACATTTTGACAAATTGTCCCATCACCATAATCCCTATAGTCATAGCAGTAGGTTCGTTACCTTTAATTGTCAGTGCAAGCTATTTTTAGAACGGCGGAGCAGAGCCGTGAGCTGCTCAGAGCTACGCTACGGAGGCTCATGGGATTTTTTAGATGTTTAGATGTTTTTTAGTTGTTTTAGAGGGAAATTCATGCAAAACCACGGATGCACGTTGCCTTCAGGGACAGTTTTTCATCAACAGTCTCTGAATTTCCCCCAATGTTGACGCGCATCAGCGGTTTTGCATGAATTTCCCTCTAAAACAACTCTGTGTGGTAACGTTGTGTTATTATCTCATAGCGTGGTGAATGTGCAGGTCACAACTTGTCCACCAGAGCGTTGTGGAGTTGTTGGATTGTGTATTTGATGAGTTTGATGAGGGAAACCAAGAAATCCCATGAGCCTCCGTAGCGTAGCTCTGAGCAGCTCATGGCTCTGCTCCACCGTTCTAAAAACAGCTTGCACCGACAATTAAAGGTAACAAACCTACTGCTATGACTATAGGGATTATGGCAATGGGCCAATTTGCCAAAATGTTGAACTATCCCTTTAACAGACAGTTAATATTTGACAATCCAAGACCTGAAGACACGACGATTGTTTTGTTTTAGGCCGTATGATCTTGTGGCTGCGTTGCATCATGGCGGCGAGCGGCGAGCGCTGTATTTCGTCCCGTCCTGCACGCTGTGTTTAGAAGAGTCGTTTGTGACCCAGCGCATCGACACACAGCTGTGGATGCCCGTGTGTGTGTGTCAAATGGATGCGGCGGCGTGTTACATAACGATGACAGGGTTTAAATAGTGTTTCACTGTGCAGAGGAGACGGCTTTAAAAAAAATAAAAACCGGCTCCAGGACGTCCTGAGTCGACCTGCTCGCTGTTTCTTTAATGCGTCGTTACCTGCTGCATTAAAGCCTGATCCATTACTAATCCTCAGCTCGCCCCGTGTGTGTGTGTGTGTGTGTGTGTGTGGAAACACTAAGACTGTGTCCCAACGCAACAGTGTTGTGAACGAGTGACCCACATAACAAACACACAAACAAACAAACAGCAACCAGCAGCTCTAATTAATGAAAGCAGCAGCAGCGAGACGGAGTCCCGTAGAGAAACGCTGTCGCTGTAACATCACATAAATATTTGAGTTAAAACACGTCACATCTAACTCCGCTCTGTGTTTGTGTTTCTTGTTTAGCAGATTTTGTTTTGCATTTATTCCATCAGTCAGTTTCATGGCTTCCAGGTAGTAAACACAACAAGGAGACGTTATTCTGCCTCTTTTCCACAAATTAAAATAGTGCAGGTGTCTTAAATAGGGCTGTCAATTGTAATGTTAAAGGGATAGTTCAACATTTTGGCAAATTGGCCCATTGCCATAATCGCTATAGTCATAGCAGTAGGTTCGTTACCTTTATTCCATTTTTAGTACAGGCTTCAGGGCTATTCTATGGAGGCAAAGGGAATTTCTTGGTTTCCCTCATCAAACTCATCAAATACACAGCCCAGCAACTCAAAAGCGCTGTTGTGGACACGTTGTGAGCTGCAGAACCACCACGCTATGAGATAATGACGGAACAATACGAGACGGAGCCGTTTTCGAGGTAAATACAGGGTAAATGCGGAGACTGCTTGCTGAAAAACTGTCCCTGAACGCAACGCGCATCAGCGGTTTTGCATGAATTTACCTCTGAAACGGCTCCGTTTCGTATCGTTCCGTCATTATCTCATAGCGTGGTGGTTCTGCAGCTCACAACGTGTCCACAACAGCGCTTTTGAGTTGCTGGGTTGTGTTTTTGATGAGTTTGATGAGGGAAACCAAGAAATTCCCTTTGCCTCCATAGAATAGCCCTGAGTCTGTCAATTAAAGGTAACGAACCTACTGCTATGACTATAGCGATTATGGCAATGGGCCAATTTGCCAAAATGTTGAACTATCCCTTTAAATATTCAAATTATATTCCAAATTTTTAGGTTTTTTTAGCTCATTATACAAGGCAAGACAATTTTATTTGTATAGCCCGTTTTTACAAAACAGTTCGTCTCAAAGGGCTTCACATGACATCTCTGTCCTTAGACCCTCACATCCACTGAGGAAAAACTCCATGGAAAACCCTTTTAATAGGGAAAAACTGGAGAAACCTCAGGGTGAGCAACAGAGGAGGATCCATCACTCAGGACGGACAGACGTGCCATCGATGTTGTTACAGACAAGAAAACAGTTTATAGTTTATAACACAGAATGTGGGAAACGTGGAAATGTGAACAAGAGTTGACGAAGGCAGCGTACAACGGGTACGGGTTGTATTATTATTATGCAAATTCGAAGCCTAATGACATCATTGTATGAAAACTGAGGGAACACGCGATACAGAAAAACCACTTGACGGCTCTGATGATGTTAACGTGGAAAACAGGAAACCAGTGAATCTGTCACACGACCTGGTTGTTTTATGTAGAGGAGGAGGAGGAGGTGGTGGTGGTGGGGGGGTTATAATTACAGCTGTAGTGTGTGTGTGTGTGTGTGTGTGTGTGTGTGTGTGTGTGTGTGTGTGTGTGTGTGTGTGTGTGTGTGTGTGTGTGTGTGTGTGTGTGTGTGTGTGTGTGTGTGTGTGTGTGTGTGTGTGTGTGTGTGTGTGTGTGTGTGTGTGTGTGTGTTAGTAACAGGTTGAACACGAGGCTGAACGGTCGTAGTTTTAACGTCAGATCTGAACTTTGGACTCGACTGTTGGTTCATGTTTGTTTGATCAGGTCACTGACACAGGAGCAGCTGCTCCTCCTTTTTTCCCTCTTCCTCCTCCTCCTCTTTTTCTTCTTCTTCCTCCTCCTGCTCCTCTTTCTCCACATCCTCTTCTTCCCGCTCCTCCTTTCCTCTCTTTATCCTCCCTCCTCTTTCCTCCTCCTCCATCTACTCTTCCTCTTCCCTCTCCGTCTTAACTTCCTCCTCTTCCTCCTCCACCTACTCCTCCTCTTCTTCCCGCTTCTTCTTTCCTCTTCCTTCATTTTCTCTCCCTCCTTTCTCTCTCCTTTCTCTTCCTCCTCCCGCTCCTCCTTTCCTCTCTCCTCCTCCTCCTCCTTTTCCTCTTCCTCCCTCCTGCTCCTCCTCCCCCTCTGACTCTTCAACCTCCTCCTCCTCTTGCTCCTCTTTGTCCTCCCTCTCCTTTCTTTCTCCTCCTCCTCTTCTTCCTTTTCCTCCTCCTCCTCCACCTACTCCTCCTTTTCCTCCCCCTCCTGCTCCTGTTTCTTCACCTCTTCTTCTTCTCGCTTTTCCTTTTCCTCCTTCATTTCCTCTCCCTCCTTTCTCTCCCCTTCCTCCTCCTCCTCCTCCAACTACTCCTCCTATTCCTTCTCCTTCTCCCCTTCCTCCTCTTCCCCTTTCTCCTCCTCCTCTTCTTCTTCCTCCTTCTCCTCTTCCTCCTACACCTCTTCCTCTCCCTCCTCTCCTCCCCTCTTTCCCTCTACGTCCTCTTCCTCCTCCCCCTCCTTTTTCTCCTCCTCCTGCTCCTGTTTCTTCACCTCCTCTTCTTCCCGCTTCTCCTTTTCCTTTCCTTTTCTCTCCCTCCTTTCTCTCCCCTTTCTCCTATTCCTCCTCTCCCTCCCTCCTTCTCCTCCTCTTTTCTTCTTCCTCCCTCCTACTCTTCCTCCTCCTGCTCCTCTTTCTCCACCTCCTCTTCTTCCCGCTCCTCCTTTCCTCCTCCTTCATTTTCTCTCCCTCCTTTCTCTCCCCTTCCTCCTCCTCCAATTCCTCCTCCTCCTGACTCTTCCACCTCCTCTTCCCCTTCCTCCCCTTCTTCCTCTTTGTCCTCCCTCTCCTTTCTTCCTCCTCCTCCTTCTACTCTTCCTATTCCCTCTTCTCTTAACTTCCTCCTCTTCCCCTTTCTCCTCCTCCTCTTCTTCTTCCTTTTCCTCCTCCTCCTCCTCCCCTTCCTTCCCCCTCTTCCTCCTCCACCTACTCCTCCTTTTCCTCCCCCTCCTGCTCCTGTTTCTTCACCTCCTCTTCTTCTTGCTTCTCCTTTTCCTCCTTCATTTCCTCTTCCTCCTTTCTCTCCCCCTCCTCCTCATCCTCCTTCTACTCTTCCTATTCCCTCTTCTTCTTAACTTCCTCCTCTTCCCCTTTCCCCTCCTTCTCCTCTTCTTCCTTTTCCTCCTCTTCCTGCTCCTGTTTCTTCCCTTTTCTTCCTTCTTTTTCCTGCTCCTGTTTCTTCACCTCTTCTTCTCTCTTCTCCTATTCCTCCTCCTCCTCCTCCTCTTTTTCTTCTTCTTCTTCCTCCCTCCTACTCTTCCTCCTCCTGCTCCTCTTTCTCCACCTCCTCTTCTTCCCGCTCCTCCTTTCCTCCTCCATCCTTTCTCTCCCCTTCCTCCTCCTCCAATTCCTCCTCCTCCTGACTCTTCCACCTCCTCCTATTCCCTCTTTGTCCTCCCTCTCCTTTCTTCCTCCTCCTCCTTCTACTCTTCCTATTCCCTCTTCTCTTAACTTCCTCCTCTTCCCCTTTCTCCTCCTCCTCTTCTTCCTCCTCTTCCTCCACCTACTCCTCCTATTCCTTCTCCTTCTTCACTTCCTCCTCCCCCTCCTTTTTCTCCTCTTCCTGCTCCTGTTTCTTCACCTCCTCTTCTTCCCGCTTCTCCTTTTCCTTTCCTTTTCTCTCCCTCCTTTCTCTCCCCTTTCTCCTATTCCTCCTCTCCCTCCCTCCTTCTCCAACTCCTCTTCCTCCTCTTCTTCCTTTTCTTACATGAGGTAAAACATTTATTAAAACTCTACGACTGCGACTTATTATCAGTGTGTTAATAACTCCGTCTGATTGTCTTGTCTATCTGCCCCCCTCCTCCTCCTCCTCCTCCTCCTCCTCCTCCTCCTGCCCCCCGCCTCCACCCCCCCAAACCCCCCCCCCCCTCCCCCAGGTGGGCGACATGGTGAAAGTGACCAAAATCAACGTGAACGGCCAGTGGGAGGGCGAGTGTAAAGGAAAACGCGGCCACTTCCCCTTCACGCACGTCAAACTGCTGGACCAGCACAGTGCCGAGGACGAGCTCAGCTGAGAGCGAGCGGACCGCCGGCCGCTAACGGGACTTTAGTATTAGACCCTTCCTCCTCCTCCTCTTCCTCACCCCTCCTCCTCCTCCTCCTCCTCCTCCTCCTCTACTTCCTGTTTCCTCCTCCAGCTTCTACCTGCACCAAGTACATTTTCAGAGAATCACTGAGAACAAAAACAAACAGACCCTCGTCAGTCGGACCCTTGTAATGCACCCCCCCCCCCTCCTCCTCCTCCTCCTCCTCCCCCCCCCCCCCCTCCCCCCACGCTGCCGTCCTCCACTACCTGCTCCTGACAGACTGACACACTTCAACACTTCTCTACGACGGAAACACAAGACACACGAAAACAAACGGATACGGCGACACCCTTTAGCTCCTCCCCCCTCCTCCCCCCCCCCCTCCCCCTCCCCCCTCCTCAGCTTATCATCAACACTCGCTCCTCAGGAGACGCTCCTCCGCTCCTCCGCTCCTCGCCGCCGCCGCTAAGAGTTCAGCCACTTCCTCTTCCTGTGTCGGAGCCAGTAGATAAACTCACTGTGTCTGTTTTGTTTTGTTTTGTTTGTTCCTCCATCCCATAATCCATCATCGCCATGTTTACGGCGCTGTAGGATCACTCATGCTGCATTCATGTCGTGATGGCGGGCGGGGGGAGGGAGGAGGGGGCGTAGCTACAGAAACACGATGAAGAGTAAACAAACACAACACAAGGTTTTACTGTGTTTTTGTTTTGAAGCTGTTTTTTTTTTCTGTTGATTTTATTTTAATTTTTAATTTTACACATTTTAAGGTGAAACGTGGCTCATTCGCCGCCGCCGTCGCCGTTGCCGCCGCCCACAGCTGGTTAAACTGAGCTCAGCGTGACGTCATAAAGACGAGGAGGAAGTGACGGAGACACAATGTTTGTTTGTTTGTTTAATCCACAGAAAACAACAACAAACTGTTATTTATACAGGTGTATCTCAGGTGTTTATGGGTCTTTTTTCACCTGTTGCCCGGCAACTGTAGGAAAATGAATTGATGTAACTGGACCACATACACACACACACGGAGCTGCAACGGTTAATCGATCAATCGAGCAATAATCGATTATTAAACTCAACTTTTTTAATAATCTAATAATCAGTTTGAGTCGTTTTTTAAAGAAAACAAGTCAAAATTCTCAAATTTCAGCTTCTTCAATGTGAATATTTCTGTTTCTTTTGTTCCTTTATGACGATAAACTGAGTCTCTCTGTGGTTTTTGGACAAAACGAGACATTTGAGGACGTTTTTTCAATATTTATCAACATTTTTTTGACCAAACAACTATTCGATTAATCGTTTACATAGTCAATAATGAAAACAACCGTAGCTGCAGCTCTGAACCTCCTCCTCCTCTTTATGCTCAACTCGACCAATCAGCTGCAGCCGCTCAGCGAACCAACACGGCGTCGTTTCGAGCGACGACTCTGAGAGAAGTGATTCTCTCTAACCGGCCGCGACGGCTCTTTTTCTTTTCTTTTTTTTTCTTTCTTAATGTTTCCAGACTGGTACCTTCGTTCAGGAACCGACAGAAATCAGGGGTCGTGACTAACGTTGAAGGAATTTGTGGGCGATTTCACTTCTACACCTTAAAAAACTCAAGTCTTTTCTCCTCAGACGAGAAGGAGAGGAAGGAGGATGTCGAGGTTGTTGTTGTTTTGTTTTTAAATATGGAAGTATGAATCTACTTTTCTGTTTTTATTATTATGAGACATGAATGCAGCATTGTTGTTGTTGTTGTTGTTGTTTAAAGACTGTTAAAGGACGAGAGCAGCGAGACTTTTACAAACTCCTCTGCAGCGATGGAGCCGACGAACCCGAGGATTAAAAACACAAACTGATAAACGAAGCTGGAGCCTGAAGGAGCTCCTCCTCCTCGTCCTCCTCCTCCTCCTCCCCCTCTTCCTCCTCTTCCTCCTCTTCCTCACCAAATATCAGACTGTGGAGCGGCGGCGAGCAGCAGCAGCAGCAGCAGCAGCCGCCGGTAGCGACTTCCTGTAGTGTCTTCTTAGCGCCGTAGAGCAGAGAAAAAAAACCCTGAGAAACTCCTGTTGGTTGAGGTGGAGATGAAGGCAACACTACAGCCAGACACACAAACACACAACAGCAACACGCACACACATCTTCCTCCTCCTCCTCCTCCTCCTCTTCATCACCTTCGACCAAGTTCCACCAAACCAAGTAGTCTTTTTTGTAAGAAAGGAGAAAAAAAAGAACATATTGTTATGAAATGATGTACTATGTGATTATCATTACATGCTAATGTTTGTTTCTGTTTATTTGACTGTTTATCTTTGTAGTTTTTTTTCTTTCTTGTCTTCATAGCTGGGTTCGTCTCGGGGGGAGGAGGGGGAAGCGACTTACGAAGGAAACAACCGCGTGTTTTTTTGTTTTGTTTTGTTTTTTTTAAATCAATCGAGCGTCTGATTGATGAACATGAATGAAGTTGAACGGAGTGAATGTAGGCTGTCCACCATGTTAGTTTAGTAACGTCTTTATCTCATTATTATTATTATTATTATTATTATTATTATTATTATTATTAGTGCTCCTCATCATTCAGCTCACCCAGTATAAAAACCTTTAGAGAAAAAAACAGAAACACGTCGTCTGCTCTGTGTTCACAACATCGTCAAATGTGTCCAAGATAAAAGTGGTGTTTTTTTTGTTTATTTTTTTGGTACCCGCCCCCTTTTTGTTTATTTTGTTTGTTTTTTTAAATCGATGGAATAATCTTGCTGCCACCTTGCACTATATTGTCCTTTTTTGCCGCCTTCTCTCTTTCTTTCATCTTTGTGCTTCCTCACTTAATCCTCTGCCCTTTGTCTGTTTATTTAAAGCCTTGTCCATTTACAATGCACACGCCAACATGGACTATTATTATTATTATTATTCTGGTTTATTATTATTCCCACCTTCTGCCAACACATGAGGCAGATTATAGCTGTAGTTTAAAGACATAAAAACTGCCTTTTTCTTTCTTTTTTCTTCTTTAAAAACCTGAACAAACAGACATTTTTCTGTTGAGATTGAATCAATCGACTCGTTGACACCTGACAATCATCACCGTGTGTTTTATCATGAAGCAGCAGACTCGTTAAAGGATTAAAGCAGACTGGATTTATAGCTCAGCTTCTTTTCTTTTTTTTCTCCCTCCTCCTCCCCCCGCCCCCCACGGCGAGGTGAACCTGGTCCACTTTGAATTTGATCCGTGAGAACTCGCTGTCTCTTCCAGGGGGCGAAGGCGTCCCCTCTCAGATGTCATCATGCTGCAGAGTTATGCGGCGCGGCACCGTGTCGCCTTTAGGTGGCGCCGTGGCAACAACAATTCCAGAAGGGGGGGAGAAGGAAAAAAAAGAAAAGAAAAAAAAGAAACAGGATCCTTCCGGAAAAGCATTTTATTCTTTGCCCCAAAGTTTATGAGATTAAAGGAGATGAAATTAGATTTTTTTTTTTTTTTTTTTCTTTCTTTAACAGAATGCACTTATTCTGCTTTTACACTGAGTCTGCATTGATGTATGTTTCTCCTGTTTATGGTTTTCAATTATCCCTGATTGCTCCCACACATTAAGTTTCCCCGTGACCTTTTTATAACTCCTGCGCTGCCCCGCTTTCACGTTTTTATTTCCAAGTTGGCCACTCTCCAACCCCCCCCCACTCCCCTCCTTCTGTTGTTAAAAAGATTTACTGCTTCAAAACATTTGGCTGACTTCTTGGAGGAAGAAGAAGAAGAAGAAAAAACATTAACATTTGCGTTTACTGCCCGATGTTGACATAGTCCTATTTTGTTTTGTTGTTTTTTTTAAATCTGTGTAGTTGTGATCAAATCAAGCTTCTTTGTCACTCACACTGCACACAGCAAGTGCTTAGCTACATGAATCATTATCTTTATAAATTGTGTTGCCAATGAAAACCACCACCAAGAAGTATTTTTTTAGTAGCCCCTGCATGAGGTCATTCGTTTCCTTTCAAAATAAAAGGAAAGGGTGTCACAATGCCAGTGGAAATTGTGTTAATATAAAAAAAAAAATGTGCCATTTTATTATAACACTATATTCTTTCAAGACAATTGAAATTACCTTTTTATTTTCTGTAGCATGTAATGTGTTAATATACTAGTAAATAAAGTCAAACCCATGACAAATGATCCGTTTGATGTGTGGGGTGTTTTATTTTTTTATGCGTATGACTCATGACTCGTGTGTCTGCTGCCGTGCTGAGTCAGGATTCCCTCTTCATAGCAGCCTCCGCTCATGACAGATACAGTCAATAGTCTTAACACACACACACATACAGTATATATATATATATTTTTTTTTTTTTAATTCTGGACCATTCATGATTAAAAACACGTTTCATTCATGCTGTACATGGCAGTTGCCTAGTTACAGAAATCATTGCCATTCATTCCAGCACCAGGTATTTTTAGTAACGCCATATGAAGTTGGGTAACTGTAGTGTCAGTGTACAGAGGGGATGCACGCAAAACAAATCACACAGTATGACAAATAAATACATCATTTGATGTAATATATCATTTTGCTCCATCTCTTCAGCTTTTACTAAACACGTTTCCCCTATAAATGGATTTATATGTTGGTGTTTTACATCAGAGAGACATAAAACGTGTCAGTTTTTGATTAAAACGCACCTCCAAATAGAGAGTATTTAGTGAATATATTGTCTATTATTAGGGATGTTAACTAGTATAGATTGTATTCTGACATATGGAGATATCACATTACCATATCTCAACATATACAGGCTGATCTACCAATAATCACTCTTCATTAATTAGCCTTAAAGATGTGCTAATTAAGAGACATAGGCTATTGCTGTTATCATCACGGTCACATGACTTGTGCAAAATATAGTCAGAAATATGTAGGCTATAGAGGATTTTTGTGTGGCTGAAACAGTGGTCAGTTAATTTTATTTGTTTACACATGTATTTCTTTTACTTTTTATTCATTCATTTATTTATCGTTTTATTATTTATTTGGACAAGCCAGACTTGCTGTTGCTATGGACTGGAATCGTCATCAATTGAGACTGTAATACAGTGAGTGAAAATACATAGGTAAAACTCAATATGGTGGTAGATGGGCACTATTAGGACACATTGCTGTTATTTTCCAACACTTAAGGGCAGGGTTTTTGTGTAGTAATTTTATTTGTTTATTCATATATTATTTTATTTATTTATTTTTTAATCATTTAATTATTTATTTATTTATTGGAGAAGCCAGACCTGCTGTTGCTATGCACTGGAATCGTCATCAATTGAGATTATACAGTAACAAAAAAAACCTAAACATATAATGATAATATACTGTAGGAATACGAATTACATTATTGATCCCCCAAAGGAAAATTAAAAATTTTTTAAATAATCTAATATAAATTCTTGCTTACTGCTAATGCTGTCTCTGTACATAAAATAAATAAATAAATAAATAAATAACAGAGTGAAGGGCGTATCGGAGCTGGTGATCCATGTGCGTAATGTGCGGTACCCGGATGAGACCGTCCGCCATCTTTACTCCATCCCAGCGAGCGCAGCGCTGCCGGTGGGGCGGAACACACTCACACTCACTCATCATCGACCCAGTTGGTTTCTAGGAACCGCCGATAGACAGACAGACAGACAGGCCACCGTGTTTTTTTCCACTTAAAAAATATATAAATACTCGTTAGTTTTGATCAGTGCGCGACTACAACAAAAAAAGAAAACGCCCCCCGCCGCATCGCATCTCGATAGATTCGATATAACACAATGGGAGAGCGAGAGGACCTAGTTTACCAGGCGAAACTTGCCGAGCAGGCAGAGCGATATGACGGTAAGTCAGTCACCCTTTCCTTTATCTCTATGATCGTTATTTTCTCTGCACCGGTCTGTGTGTCTCTCGCTCGCGCATGTTAACGGTCGGAGCGGCAGCGTTCTATTCCGTTGGGTTAGCTCAGTGCTACTGCTAACCAACTAGCCGCGGTGGCTAACAGGAGAGCTAACCCGGCCACCACCACCACTACCACCGCCGCTGCTGCTGTTATTCACGTTGCTGCTATTTAATTGTCATGGCGGCGGCGCAGGAGGAGGACAACGGAGGAGGGGGTTCATTTCTGCGATAGATAGACTAAATAAATGTGACATTTGAAACACAGTCGCCGCGGCCTAGAAAGGTGGTGGGGTGGTGGTGGTGGTGGTGGTGGTGGTGGGGGGTGTCTCTATTTTAGGGGGCTAATGTGGCGGATGTGACTTGACTGACAGTGGCTAACGCTAGCTGAAGGGGAGGAGGGAGGAGGAGGGGGGCTACAACAAAATGGCGGACTACTGGAGCGTGAGCTGTCAGTTAGTTGCCTCCCTCCCCTGGCTGCTGCACCATATTAACACTTGAGCTTCTGGTTCTGGTTCTGGCTCGGCCCTAAAGCAGCAGCAGCAGCAGCAGCAGCAGCACCACCGCCCACCCGGTGACATGATCCCATCCCACTGGAGCCCGTTTTACCTCATTTGTATGACTTAATACTGGAAATAACACGGAATTAAAGCATGTAGTTGTTAGATGGGGATTCAGTTCACTGGCCACAAATGGGCTAATGCCAGAATCTGGCAAAAAACATTTAAAAAACTTGAATATTAGGTCTTTAGTTTAGAATGAAGCACATTTTACCCAATTTGTATGCTTTTATACTGAAAATGACAAGGGATGTAGTGTTTAAATGGGGTTTCAATTCATTGGCCAAAAATGGGTTAATGCCATAATCTGACAAAAAACATACATTTCAAGTCTCCAGTTTAAAATGAATCCCATTTTACCTAATTTGTATATTTTTACACTGGAAATGACAAGGAATTACAACATGTTGTGTTTAATGGGGTTTCAATTCATTGGCCAAAAATGGGTTAATGCCATAATCTGAGAAAAAAACCTATTGAAAACATACATTTTAAGTTATAGTTTAGAATGAATCCCATTTTACCACATTTGTATAATTTTATACTGTGAATAACAAGGAATTAGGACATGTAGGCTAGTCTTTTAAATGGGTTTCGTTTCAATGGGCTAAAAATGGCCATGATATAGTCAAATGTAATGACAAAAGTCCAGACCCTTTGGAAGTTTCATTTCATTTTGACAAATGTTTGACAAAAATGAATCAAGGTGGTCACTTTTGTCCAGGTTAGAGCCCAGAGATTATCAACACTGTCTTTTGGTTATTATTGTCTATATTTTACACATTATTCTGTTATTATTGCCAGTTCACTGTAAGGTTACTGTAGTTAAAAGCTTGTGTGTGTGTGTTAGCAGTGAGTGGGAGTGGGAGGGCAGCTGTTCCCCTGGTGGGGTGTTTCCCCCCTCTGAAAACAGGGCTGTACGGATCGATTCCTCCTCCTCCTCCTGCTCCTCTTCCTCCTCCTCTTCCTCCCTGGCTCCGCTCCTGTCAGACTGTCATACCATTACAGACCTTGTACAGGCTGTTTTTAGACGGCGGCGGCTCTGCTGCTGCTGCTGCTGCTGCTCTGCCTTCGCCACCGGTCGGTCACACGTTGTTACGTTGCCCAGAAACGTTTAAGTGAATGTGCCATGACTCATTCACAGGGATTTGGCCCCGGCTGGTGTATTTACAGGCTGATTTACTGTAGTTGGCTCTGCTAAATGCTATCCTTGCAGGGTTGTCGTCGTATGTGTTCATATGGATATTATATTCTCCTGCAGCAAGGTTACTGAATGTTACCACCGCTCTGATGGATTCATTAGTTAATACAGGGGTGTCATGCAAAAGTTTGGGTCAAGTTTTAAACAATATATATTCTTTATTTTCATCTTTTGCATTTTAAAGATAACAGAAAAGGAAAAGGGCAAAGGTTTGGTCTGCATAGGTAGTAGCTAGTAGCCCCTCCTTTAGTAACTATCACAGTGTAAATATCTTGTCTGATACCTTGGTCAAAGTTGTCTGAGTCTCCTGTTCTGCTGCTGCTTTGTTTCCCTTTTCACTAGAAAACTAAAATAATTCACTGATATTGATTAAAATATCGCAAAAAAGACTGTTTCCTGTTTGAGTTTGTCCTTTGGAGATCGTTTCATCTTCACATTGACAGATATTTTTGAGCAGAGGAGCCCAGACTTTTGCATGATGTCACTGTATATTTATAAATGTGCACTTTTGACCTTCTAACCTACAAACCTGCTTTGGTTTGGTATTTAATTTTTTTTATTTTTATAAAAAAGCAGTAGAAACCTTCCAGCTTTCATTGAGAATATCTAACCCTGAGAGATTCCTCCACTGAAGGGTGTGTTTGCTGCAGAGGTGAACATGTTTGGCACTGGAATGAAAAAACGTGTGTGTGTGTGTGTGCGCTGCTGTGCTGCTCAGTCAGTAGTACACTGTGTCATCATGTCACGGTTTAATGATTTGCATATTAGACAAACCACAAATTATCATCCTGGGGACGCCTGAATGCTTCATTCATAATGTAATTTGTATTTTCCAAACCGAAGAAAAGGCTGTTTGTGATTAAAATATACAAAATAAAAGCTTGATGCTGGGTTATGATAATGCATTTCAATGTCATTTGTTTCCTTTTTAACAGAGATGGTGGTTTCTATGAAGAACGTGGCGGGCATGAACGTGGAGCTCACAGTGGAGGAGAGGAACCTACTATCGGTGGCCTACAAGAACGTGATCGGAGCTCGGAGAGCCTCCTGGAGGATAATCAGCAGTATCGAACAGAGGGAAGAGAACAAGGGCGGAGAGGAGAAGCTGAAGATGATCCGGGAATACAGGCAAACGGTACAGAGAGAAAAAAACACACAAAAAAACGAGCTCCATATTTGTGTTTCAGAGAGTTGCGTCTGTCGACTCTGGAGCTGCTGATGTGAAATCGCTTCTCTCACATTAACAATACACATTACATTATGAGCACCTAACTGGACAGACTGCATCTGAGTCATAGTTGGCAAAGTGCTGCACGCTCTCTTTGCTTTTATGAAGGGGTGGGTGGGGGAGGAGGGAGTGGGGAGGGAGGGAGGGAGGGGTGGAGGGGAATAAGAGCCGGCTATTATTCTGGGAGAGGCCAGAGTGTGTCAGAGAGAAGGGAGAGGCCGCCGGACTGCAGCCACTCAGTCAGAGGCCTAATGGGACTCAGACGGGTCGTCCCGCTGCTGCACCTTCGTATCGTTAGTAGTTCTCCCACTCCCTCAGGGACACACACACACACACACACACACACACACTAGGGCCGGGACGATATGATATACTTTTCACCCGATTCGATTCTTCTACGATTTTTTTGGGATGCCGATTCTATTCAAATTACAATTTTCTCAATTTTTTTTAGTCTGCATTGAAACAGTTGAATGATTGTGATTGTCTACAGACTATTCCAGGAAAAAATACACATTGCATGTAAGTTTTTAAGATTTATTTAGCAGCAATATGTATGTTTACTCTCTTTTCAAAAGCCTGGACTGCATAAAAGAGGCAATAATAAAACAAAGAAGTATAGAAAAAACAGGCAAACTGACAAAATGAGACATAAACTGACTACATTTTAACATTTATCTGCACACAAATACTGTAGGAACCTATAAATTAACATACTGCATTATAAAGTGAACTTAAACCTGGACTCTCTGTATGTAAAAAAATAAATAAATAAAATAAAATCTTTAAAAAAAAATCAATTTTAGAAATAAAAATCTGCAAAAATATTGCGATACTTATGTGAATCGATTTTTTTCCCGACTCAAACGCACACAGAGACTTCATTGCAGTAAAAAAAAATCACATCATACAGGAGCTTAAAGAAAAGGAAGTGGTGTTTTTTATTTTTATTTCACTGATTGAATAATAATTGTTTTTGTTTTGTGTTGTTCAGGTTGAGAAGGAGCTGAAGTCGATCTGCGGTGATATTCTGGATGCACTGGAAAGGCACCTACTCCCCTCTGCCGTCATGGGAGAGTCGAAGGTCTTCTACAACAAAATGTAAGAGCTTTGTGGTGTGAATGTTAATTAATTGATGAATAAATGGATGCACTGAGGCTGTGCATGAAACATGAACTACGACGGAGTATCAGGGCCACGTCGGGGGGGAAATAACATTTTAGAGAATAAAGTTGTAGTTTTATGAGAATAAAGGCATCATATTGTCTTTGATTGTTGGTGCAAGCTGTTTTTAGAACGGCGGAGCAGAGCCGTGAGCTGCTCAGAGCTACGCTACGGAGGCTCATGGGATTTCTTGGTTTCCCTCATCAAACACCTCACCTGCACATTCACCACGCTATGAGATAATAACATAACGTTACCACACAGAGTTGTTTTAGAGGCAAATACAGAGACTGATGATGAAAAACTGTCCCTGAAGGAATTGCACATCAACGGTTTTGCATGAATTTCCCTCTAAAACAACTCTGTGTGGTAACGTTGTGTTATTATCTCATAGCGTGGTGAATGTGCAGGTCACAACTTGTCCACCAGAGCGTTGTGGAGTTGTTGGATTGTGTATTTGATGAGTTTGATGAGGGAAACCAAGAAATCCCATGAGCCTCCGTAGCGTAGCTCTGAGCAGCTCACGGCTCTGCTCCGCCGTTCTAAAAACAGCTTGCACCAACAATCAAAGGTAACGAACCTACTGCTATGACTATAGGGGTTATGGCAATGGGCCAATTTGCCATAAATGTTGAACTATCCCTTTAAGTATCAGTGTGAAGACTTTGAAAAGAATATGCTTTTTTCTCAAAATTATAACTTTATTCAGTTTAAACTATGACTTTATTCTTGTAATCTGTAAAATGCTCCGTCATGAAGAACTATAAATTTCCTGTCAAAGGAAAAAGTTGACGAATGCGACGCCTGACGTGAAGACATCCCTGTGTTTTCTCCTCCGTCCCGCAGGAAGGGCGACTACCACAGGTATCTGGCAGAGTTCGCCACTGGAAACGACAGAAAGGAGGCGGCGGAGAACAGCTTGGTGGCCTACAAGACCGCCACCGACCTCGCCATGTCGGAGCTGCCTCCCACGCACCCCATCCGCCTCGGCCTCGCCCTCAACTTCTCCGTCTTCTACTACGAGATCCTCAACTCGCCCGACCGCGCCTGCAGGTCGCCGTCTCCTCCGTAACACTCCCGTAGTGTCTGGTTGTTTTGTCTTTTAATGCCGTCAGAAAACAGGTTTCGAGGCGGCGTAGAAGGTAGAAAGAGGTCACAGGAAGTTTAGAGAAGAGCCGACGTGTAGGAGTCACGACAACAAACAACCCAGGAAACACTCGCACTCCTCAGTTAACGTCAAAACCAGACTTTAGTATCTTTAGTTGAGGTTGAAACTTGAATCCTTTTATTTAAAACATAAAGGATTCATGTTTATTGTGTTGTTAAATCACAGTTCGGTTCGTTATTTATTAAAAGTAACATTTCAAACTGTAATTTCCCAGCAATGGGATCAATAAAGTATCTATCTAGTAAGTAATAAGTAAGTAATAAGTGTATATAACAACAAATGGATATTAGTATTAACTTCTACCTAAAGTCAGTATTTGATGGTGACACGTTTTTACCCCTGTTCACCTTTAAATTATAATATATAACATGAGCCTCCAAATGTAGAGTTATGTTTATATCTTATTAGGGATTCATTCTGTTTTTCATGTTAAATGTGTCATTAAATCACAACTCTGTTAGTTATTTGTTAAAAGAAACATTTAGGGAATGAAATATGTGCAATATACCTTTAAATAAACACAAATAGATCATATATACCATGAGCCTCCTGCTAGTAAACTATACACAGTCACTTATACTGATGTATTATTTAGAGTTTATGTTTATATCTTAAGGATTCCCTCTGTTTTTCATGTTTATTGTGATATTAAATCACAGTTAGGTTAGTTATTTATTAAAAGAAACATCTATAGAATAAAAAATATACATATATACCTTAACATATACAAGTAAATAACATAACATGCGCCTCCTGCAATTAAACAGTCACTTCTACTGATGTATTATGAAGTCACAGCTGGGTTAATTATCAAAATAAACATTTAGAGAATGAAATTGAGATTAACGTAACTTGCTCAAGTCAGGATTTCCCCCTGTTTGCCTTTACATAAACATTAATATATAATATAACATGAGCCTCCTGCTAGAAAACGTTACACAGCGACTCACACTGATGGATAATGTAGAGTTTATGTTGATTTATTCAGTTTTTCATGTTTATTGTCTTATTAAATCACAGCTAGGTTAGTAAGAAACATTTATAGAATTAAATGTATATAATATACATTTACATAAACATAAATATATAATGTATAACATGAGCCTCCTGCTTGTAAACCTGGCTCAGACGTGAAGCTCTGTGTTTTAAACGTGTTCTCCTCGTCCTCGTCCTCCAGGTTGGCGAAGGCTGCGTTCGACGACGCCATTGCAGAACTGGACACACTGAGTGAAGAAAGCTACAAGGACTCCACACTTATCATGCAGTTGTTACGTGACAACCTGACACTATGGACTTCAGATATGCAGGGAGAAGGTAAGAGGCTCATCGCCGCGGCGGCTGGCGACCAGGGTCGGATACCTGTGTGTATATATATATATATGTGTGTATATTTTACATTTTTACTTTTTCCAGGACTAGACGCTGAGCGATGAATTAACTCACACCTCACTCATCTCTTTGACCACCTTAAACCTTTTACACCATGTTTTTAACATCTGTCTGAACTGTGAGCAGCCTGATGGACGATCGACCTTTTACCTCTTTGAGCTCTTTATATCGGATTTAATCACATCTCGAGTTAACTTCTCACCTGAATCTGTAGAATAGGGATGTAACGATTACTTGTTTTCGCATTAATTGTGGTATTAAACGCCACAATTATTAATCGTAAAGGTTCCTAAATAACGTTATTTTGTTGGAACCGTATCGGCAGATGTGGCGCAAAAATAAAGGTAAATGCACAGATACTGGTTCATTTATCTAACGTAACATTGAATTGGTAGGAATTTAAATGTTAGCGTGTCATTTTTGATTTAAAAAAAAAAAAAGCAAAACACAACAAAACGATTAAAATAAACTTAAACATTTGGTGTAGATGACAATTTATGACCAGAATATTTCAAACACTCAAGAATTGGTCATATATATATATATATATATTGTAATGTAATTATATTTTGACTAGATTTGATTTTACACATTTATAGTGTTGTGAAATTAACTAATGCACAATAATCATAACACCATGATTATTTTTCTGACAATAATCGTACCGAGAAAATCTATAATCGTGACGTCCCTTCTGTAGAATAACAGCAACAACAACCGTCTAAATGGAAATCAAACCGTTCTGCGTGAACGACGCCTTTAGTTTCTAACTGGTGCGACTGGTTACGAGTCTTTAGTAAAAAAAGAAACGCAGCCAAAGTAAACAAGTTGTTTTCTTTGTTTGTCTTGGCTCTGCTGCTTCTTGTGTCGTCGATAAATAAAGTCTGGAGCTGTGAGAACGTCCACTGTTCATCCACAGCGAAGTTTTCCTCACATATAAGATGAAAAAAACATTTATACGAGGAGAAGGAAGAATTGGAAATGTCCCAAAAACAAAGCCATGAATAAATTAAACCCAAAAAGAAGAAGAAAATAAAAAGAGAGCTGGAGCTTTCAGGGCGTGCGTCACGCTGCTCGCCGTCTGCATGTCCAGGTACAAAGTGCAGAATCCTGTCTGTCTACATGTGGGCTGATCTGAGAGCAGCCGTCTGGAGCCGACAGTCGCGATCGCTCCACCTAACAACAAACTTCACCGTCCGAGTCCAGCGCTGAACCACTGGAGGTTTAACATCCTGCAGAAACTAAACTACAGATTAGATCTTGTTTAAAAAAAAACTAAATTCAACAGTAATGCAGGTGCTTTTCTGTAGAAGCCGTTTCTACAGAAAGATTAAGCTCCTATTTATAATTATACACGTTAAAAACATTATAAATAGTTTAGTTTCTCTTCTTCAGAACTCACAGGATAAATATTTAGCTCCGGCTGAGTGAAACCTGCTGGAGACGATTCGCTGTATAAACAGTCACGACTACAAGCTGCAGCTTGTTTAGACGCTAACGAGTGGATTAGAGCAACAACAACAACAACAAAAAGGTTTAATCTTTAATCAGAGGGAAGTAAAACCAGGTTTAAATTTAGGTAATCCAGGTTTAAGATTTAAGCCTGGATCTGTGGCACCATTTAAAAATAACCTGGTTCAGTAAAGCCATTTTATTTTATTTATTTAAACTGGTTTAAATCAGAAAGAACTGAACTAAATTAAGTTAAATAGATAAATGTATAATAAATCAAGAGTGTTGACAGGGCGTCATTAACTGCTACTGCTCTTTCTTTAAAAAAACACTACTTGAACAAGTTTATTTCTCTATTTTTGAGGAAATCTTGGTTGCTGTGTTAAATATTTCCTCTGACAAACATTAACTTTCCTCAGAAAAATCAATTAAATTGAATTTGTTGCTCAACTTCCCTTTGAGAAACTTGATTTTTATTGAATCCATCTGAAAAACCTTGTGATTTAGAGGTAAACCTGGATCACAGCTGAAAGCTTTGGTGCAACAGAGTTAAATTTAAACATACATTAGAGATTTAAGTTGAATGTTTCTCCATTTTAAACTAGTTTGGCGCCACAGAATTTCATTTTAAAACCAGATTCAGCCACTCATTCAATCAGAAACAGAAACAGTAAAAACCCCTAGTAGGGATATAAAGGCGGTGAATCATTCATTCTTTCTCTTCCTCCATTCAGTCCGGTGGTTTGTGCGTGTGCTGTGGTGCAGAGTGTCCGACACCGACACCTTTTTATTTCCCAGTGACTCATCATCTCTCTTGTCTCTCTCTCGTTCCCTCTGCTGTAGAGTCCTAAAGGAAACAAACCTGACTGTTCATTTCCCATGTTAACTGTACTTTGTAAGTGTTGCTCACCCACTGTTGCTGTGTGTGTGCGTGCGTGTGTGCCCTCCTCCTGTTTCCTCTCACACTAACTCACTCACTCATGGTTTAAAGGGATACGCCAACATTTTTTTTTTTTCATGTCCTGCCTCACTCCTGAGTCCATGACCAGCAGATAGACGCCATCCTTTTGACGGTGCGTGCAGTAACAAGGGAGATAGAGCCGTATCACCTGTAATTAGCTTAGCTCAAACGCTGGAAGTGTATGGGTAGTGTTAGCCTGCCTCCACCTAAAGTAGCTAATTAGCTTAGCTCAAACACTGGAAGTGTATGGGTAGTGTTAGCCTGCCTCCACCTAAAGTAGCTAATTAGCTTAGCTCAAACACTGGAAGCCTCCACCTAAAGTAGCTAATTAGCTTAGCTCAAACACTGGAAGTGTATGGGTAGTGTTAGCCTGCCTCCACCTAAAGTCATCAGAGAAACTTTTCAGCAACTCTAAACGGAAACCGGCGGCCGATCTTCGTCTCAGAGCTGAGAAAACTCTTGAGCGGTCAAATGCTAACGCTAACGGGACAAGATTGGTCAAAACGGAGGGTTCAAGCAAAGGCGGCTTGTTTTGGTTCAAGCTAGCTACATCGAGGGTAGGTTAGCTTCCTGTTTCAAAGTAAAAGCACAAATTCTATCGTCAGGGTTTTCTCTATGTAAAGGGCAACGGGTGTTTTATTTTGTGAAAGTAACCGGAAGTGCGTTGGTCACAACGGCTAGCTTGAGTAGCGCTGAATTTGTCCAAACAAAATGGTAAACAGCTGGTATTTAGACAAATTAACGACACTCTGCTGATCTAAACGGCTCCTTTCTCACCTAAACATGTTTGAGATGTCGATAAAGTGATATATTTACAGAGTTTAGAGATCAGGTAGGAGGCAGGCTAACACTACCCATACACTTCCAGTGTTTGAGCTAAGCTAAGGCTAACACTACCCATACACTTCCAGTGTTTGAGCTAAGCTAATTACGGGTGATTCGGCTCTATCTCCCTTGTTACTGCACGCACAGTCGACAGGATGGCGTATATCTGCTCGTTATGAACTCGGGACTGAGGCAAGACACGGAAAAAAAAATGTTGGCATATCCCTTTAATAAATCAATCCACTCACTCACTCACTCGTTCACTGGGATCCTCATTAACTCTTTGCTAACGAGTTGAGTTCAGACGGTTTCACTTTTAGTTTTTTCACTGTTGAAGCTCGACGACGTTCGATTGGTTGGTTTGTTCGTTCGTCCGGAGCCGAGAGCTTCAGGTCGCCGTGACATCGGCATGTCGCACTGTTTGCACTCTGAACTCGACTGTTTCAACACACAATTGATGCATTTGTAATAATGGACCGTAGTTGTATTGAATTATGTGACCTGCTCTGTTTTTTGATTTTCTTTTTTTGGTTTTCCACTTGGTTCGACCTCCCCACTGTCGGGGTTTTTCTGATCACTGAATTTGAATGAGTGGGTTTGATGATGTCACCGTTCAGACTTCACCACACTGAGGTTGCAGCAGCATGCGGTTTGATTGACAAACAGATTTTCACTTAAAAAAAGAAAGAAACAAATGAAAACAAATCTGATTCAGCGCAATTTAAAGTGATTTTCATCTGATTTCAAGAAAAGAATGAGTAACTGTCACTTGCACTTGTGTATTTCTACTTTCTACTTTTAAATCTACTGCTGCTTTTAATTTAAAAAGAAAATATTGTTATTGTTGTTGTTATGTTTTGGTAACTCTTTAATTGAACAGGATAATGATAATGTCAAGAAATAAGATAAGTAATTGCACCATAATGTCTAGATGAAAATGGAAAAAATGTGGCCTTTCCTAAAAACTTCAAAGCATTTTTTATTAATCACATGACGTAACTATGAAATTGACGTTATTTCTTGGCATTATGACGTAATTAGCGGCCTGTTAATTAAAGCGTTACCAATCCAGTCATGTTTTAGGTTGTATTTGGTTCCTTAAAGCTACATTTTCTTTCAAAAGTGGGAAATAGTCAAGGTGATGTAAGAATATTTCATGTATTTTTTAAACCAAGTACAATTTTCCGTTATCCTCGTCCACCTGCAGCTGCTTTGTTTGTTCTCATCTCAAGCTCCAGTCTCTTATTTCTAACACGATTAAACATTAAAAAGCCATTTTTATAAACGGCTAGAGGCAACTCACACATTAATGCAGCAGGAGCAACCATCCCATAATATAATCTGTGTGATTATAATGCAGCTGTTGCTCTGTAACTACGTCTAAGAGCTACAATACGCAACTTCTTAAACCGGATGTTGGTCGTCTTATCGTCGTATTATTCGCCATTCGCCGCTCCATAATGGAATATATTTATTTATTGATTTTATTGTTTTATTATGCATTTACATTTTAACAATAACTGCGTAATTTACTAGTTAACTGACTCTTAAGTCTTTTCACAATTTTATACAGTGTGTAAAACTGAGATGTTGGCAGTTAAAAGCCTAAAATAATCACGTGATCAAGGGTTTATGTTAATATTTCATCGATTTATTACAATTAAAATTAATCGTAAATATTGTATTTTAGATAGCACGTCATACTTTTTAGATAATTTAATTAAAATACTCTTCCTCTCACCGTTTTGTATCTATAGTATCCTCATATCGTCTCTTCGATCGACCGTTTGAACGCAAATAAGTAACAAGATACACGATAAAGAAGACCGATATCCAGTTTGGATTGGACCAATGGCGGCGGCGCCCTTGTCCCTCTGGCTCCTCCCCCTCCTTGCTCCACTAAGCCCCGCCCACTCCGCTGACTAATGCTAACGCTAAAGGAGCCGGCCTCGGCTATCAGCAGCTTGAAGCCTCTGTAGTCGGCAGTGAAGCCTGTTGGCATATTGATCGACAGCAAGTGAAGCCCCGCCCCCTCCGTGACTGTGGCCGTCTCTGATTGGTTTAGAAGAATCAGGTCAGAAACAACAGAGGTGGAAAATCTCTGCATTGTTCAGCGAGTCTTAACGGCTCCTTATTGAGTTATTTTGCACAGTAAAGTGAATTTTTAATGACTTTTTTTTTTTTTTAAACATATATTATGAAATTAATGAAGCAAAACAAAATCCTTTCAAGACAAAGACGCCTCAAAGAAAACCTCGACTAATGGAAATTGGGTAAAAACACAAAATGAAAGGCTGAATTGGACATGGGTCTTTTTTTTTATTTATTTCCAAATTCCAGTCTTTTATTCTTGTTAAAAAAGGAAACCTGCTGCTTTCCACATAAAAAGAAAAGAAACCTTAAAGGGAAAGTTCAACATTTTGGCAAATTGGCCCATTGCCATAATCCCTATAGTCATGTCCCTATAGTCCCTAATCATCGTGTGCTACGCTCCAGAGTTGTTGTTGTTAGAGGTAAATTCATGCAGAACCGCTCAAGCACGTTGCCTTCAGGGACAGTTTTTCATCAACAGTCTCTGCATTTCCCTCTAAAACAACTCTGTGTGGTAACGTTGTGTTATTATCTCATAGCGTGGTGAATGTGCAGGTCACAACTTGTCCACCAGAGCGTTGTGGAGTTGTTGGATTGTGTATTTGATGAGTTTGATGAGGGAAACCAAGAAATCCCATGAGCCTCCGTAGTGTAGCTCTGAGCAGCTCACGGCTCTGCTCCACCGTTCTAAAAATAGCTTGCACCGACAATTAAAGGTAACGAACCTACTGCTATGACTATAGGGATTATGGCAATGGGCCAATTTGCCAAAATGTTGAACTATCCCTTTAAAACTCTATGACTTCATTGGCTTTGTGTTTGAATATGAAGCTGATCTTCTCTCGCTGACTCTAAACAGTAGAAACTCAGTGGTTTTTATTGTTTTCTACTGTGTTTTTTAACGTGTTTTTGTGTTTTTTACTCTCCTCCAGGTGAAGAACAGAACAAAGAGGCACTGCAAGACGTTGAGGACGAGGCCCAGTGAGACTATGCCACCAACAGCCAACAACTTGAGACCCTCCCCTCACACTCCTCGTCCCCTTCATCCACCTTCCTCCTCCTCCTCCCTTCTCCTCCCCCCCTTCTTTCTCCGCAACTCACCTTCCTCTCCCTCTTTCTCCTCCTCCTCTCCCTCCGTTTCCTCTCCCTCCACCTCTGCAGCTCCCAGCGACCCAGCAGGGCCGCCGAGCCAACAGGTTTATTTTTCTCTTCTTTTTTATTTTTATATTAGCCCTTACATCATTCAAGTAAATACCACTTAATTGAGACAGGAAATACAATGTTAGAAAGACAAAGATATTGGAAGAGTCCCTGGATTGTTTTTTGTTTTGTTTTTGTTTTGTTTTTTTGTTTTTGGTCCTGGTACAAGCAGTTCTGAGATGTTATCTTTGTTTTCATTATTGTGTTTTTTGTTTTTTTTTTGCTTTTCCTCAATATTTGTATCAGTTGCTGGATGTATTGAGATTTTTTTTCTTAATGTAATTTACAGAAATTAACTTTTATTACTGATAATGTTGACTATTAGTTATGGGAGCTTATTTTATCTCTGTTTTTAGTGAAATGTCATTGCGAATCATTTTACCTTTTTTTTTTTTTTTTTTTTTTTAATGGGCAATTTGGAGAGAAAAAAAAACCAACGAATTAAAAAAAAAGAAAAACTACAAGTGCCCTTTTTTGTTAACTTTTTAGGTTTTCAGAGGAAGTTGGCAAAATTCGCGATATCCACGTGGGGCAAAGAAGAGCTTAACTTTTACACCATAGTGATTCTGTTGTCATGTTTTTGTAGTTGTCCTTGGACTGTACTTTGTGCTGAAATACTGTAACTGTGCACACATGCTGAATCTCTGAAGGTTGACTTAACGGCTAGCTGGTGGTTTTAATTTAAATTTTAAAAAAAGAAAGAAAAGAAAAGAAAGAAACGTTTAAAAAAAATAAAATAAAATAAAAACTTTGGGAGATTTCTTTCACTTGTGTAAAAGACGAGTCTGGATTCGGCCTCCGCTCCTCGACACAGAGCCTGAATAAAAAAAAACGAAAACAAAACAAGATTGTCGGTGCTTTGCATGAGTTAACACGTCTTTTCTGCTTCTTTTTCTCCTCTTCCTCTTCTTCTTCCTCCTGCTTTTCACTCAAGCTCCTCTAGATTCAGAGGTTGTTTTTTTTTTCTTTTCTTCTTCTATTTCTTCTTCTTTTGCCGTTTCCTTTTGTTTCTTCTCTTCTCGTTTTTTGCTTCATTATGTGTAACTTGGAGCTGATTTGTACTACTGGATATCTGACTGGAGCCACAGACAGGGAATCTGTATCGTTCTTACTGAAACACAGCATGGAATTAACATTAAACAATCTAAATTAAACATTACAAACTGACTGGGTGCTTTTATTGTTTCAGTTGCCTTTTGTTTTGTTTTTTAGTTTTTAGAAGATGGTGTTTGTTTGTTTTTGTTTTTTGTTAGTTTTTTGTTTTTTTGCTGCTTCATCTTGTCTCATGTGAACAAATATAATCCATGGAACTGTTTGTTCAAACATGGTAAATGATGAATGAAATAAAACTGTCCTGGGGAATCCTGCTCCTCCTGCTGCTTGTTGTAGTTACTGCAGCTTTCACATGCAACCACACCACCACCACCACCACCTTCTCTTCCTCTTCCTCCTCCTCCTCTTCCTCCTTCATTGCACAGGTGTTTTCCTCGCCATCCGAACAATGCAGCGGTTTTCCTCTGAAGCCATAAAACCAGATGGAGCCGGGCCGAGCTCGGTGTCGCCGACAAACGGAGCAGATGTTGCTGCTGCTGCTGGAATCTGAGTTGGCAACTGCGAGCGCGATCATAAATTTATATCTTCTATTTATAGCGTTTGAGAGACAAATGCAATCTTAATGCCTGTGACAGTGCAGCTGATGCCTTTGGCTCTTCTTCGCTGCTGCTGCTGCTGCTGCTGTGGAAATGGCGCCGACCTTTTTCTTTTTTACTCATACAGTCGATCTCGTTAATACTTTCTCACGGATGTTTCAAACAGAAGAGACACAGATCATTGGATTTAGTGGCTTCAACGTGTCATCGTTGTGGTTTCTGTGTGAAACCCCCCCCCTCCTCTAGCTCTTGCAGATCCCTCCGAGGCCTTAACCTTTCGACTCCCCCCACCCAAGTTTCGGTTTCTTGTAACCTCTGCAGCAGTTGCCGCCTTTTCTACTGTTACATCAGCCATAATAACAGCCTGTGCTCGGCGGCCGCTCGCACTAAATATAGACTCCCAGGTGAAAGTGGAGGAGCCTGTCAGATGGACGGCCAACAGCCGCTCACAGACACTTCCTCCCTGCAGCAGCAGCAGCAGCAGCAGCATCTCAGCGGGCGACCGCCGGCTCCTTCACCTTTAATGCAGCAGGTCACTGTCTGTTATGTTTAACCACAACTGCAGTTAAGTGTGCAGCAAAGCAAAAACATGAAGCTCCCCAACATTCACTTTATCTATACATTGGTTTATTTAACAGGGACAAATGCATCACTGCACAAAAGTAGCCTATAAAAAAAACAGTGGCTGTGCAATAAGGTGAACTTTCATCCAGATGTTAAAGGCAACCTAAAAACTGATAATAAAAAAATACTTAAATTAAGTGATTTATACTGCGTTACATATGAATTTGCATGGTAAAAAGAAGCTCCTAATGACATAAGACTGTTTATAAATCCCACACATGCAGAATTTGGTTGTTACAGTAGCTGTAACATATAAGGTAGCCTAATGCAAATATAGATAAAAACAATGTAAGATGTAAAATGCCTAGTTATGTACCAAAATGTTTCAGGAATATTTTCATAAAAAATAAAATTAATAGGCTACACAGTGTTGGTAGTTGTAAGGCATAAGAAAGCACAGATGGGTGGTGTACAGCAGCAAGGTGTGCAGTTTGTACACAAAAAAGGATGGACATAAATAGCCTAATGAATGAACAGCAACTGGAATGAAAACAAAACTAGATACAGGTGTGAATTTAAAAAAAAAAAAGGCATATAGGCTATGAAATTGCAGGATGGTCAGAGGTAACACAGCAGCAAAAACAGTTGTACAAAGTAAAATAAGCTCCTAGTCAAGTCAAGTCAATGTATTTATTAAGGAAAAAGACAATGATATTTATGGACATCTGAATGTAAATATGCCAGACTTTAGCCCCAGGCTAATGCCCATCCGAAGTAAAAGCACTAACAACAAGGCAGCACAGAAAAATAGACAATAGATTATATAAAAACTGAACTACTAGCCATCTACTAGTACTGTTATAGGTCAAACACACCTGCAATAAAAAAAAAAAGCCTGGTTAGCAGCTAGCTAGCAGGCAGGTAGCTACATGTTGATAGCATAGCGCTAAGACACTGAACAGCAGATGGATGTACTTTTACATCAGAGACTGAATGGTTTTACAGACACAGCTCTTACTACTGGGTCTTTAACTGGACGACCGACCGACCGCCCTTGTTAAAGTAGGAACAAACACAGGAAGGAGAATCAGTTATACACTCAGGGTTAGCGCTGGATAAGAATCAACAAACAAGTGGGTTAGCGGCTAATGACAGCTAGTACATGCTACTGCACATGTTGTACACTTCCTGTTTCACATTAAATCTGACCTCAGAGTCACAGAGTCCAGTCTCTTTGGTGTCGGATTGACCAAGCTCTGTTTTTTGGGTAACTGCCCGCCCCCCCAAAAAGACACCACTTGGATTAAACTAAGCTAATAGGTAAAAGCCTCCCATTGCTGCATGGATGATTTGGGAGCATCCCTATGTTCCCCTATAGGAGAGTATCGGACCCTCTTTTTGAAAAAGGGTCCTATATGTTCCCCGGTCCCGTACGAAGTGGGGAACATGGGACTCATTTCTTAAACAACTATGTTGGACAGTTTGGGTTTGTTTCTCCATGCTAGACGATCATCGCCTTCCCTTCAACATATTAACGTAATGTAAACGTACCGACTCCAGCCGTCAAGGCCGAAAATTATTGAAAGAAAGTTCAAACCTTTTGTTGAAATCTAAAGTCTACGAATGAGATTGGAGTGGTTGATCCTTCGCTGCATATCTGATTGATTGATAGATTTATTCGTCCATTTCACAAAACATAAACATACACAAACAAGTCAAAAATGTCATAATCCCCACTGAGCATTAGACGTCTATTAGACGTCTAGTCTAAGTTTAGACCGACATTCGCCCGTCTATAATCAGTCTATATTTTAGCCCAAATCTAGACGATACAATTTAATCCATTAATCATTAAATATTAAATAAAAAAACAACTGTAAATTGTATAAATGGTGGCCAAATGTTGGATTAATACATTTTTAACAGTCATTGATCAATGTACAGTGTAGTTTAGATTTAGACTCGATTTAGACGTCTAAATCAAGACCTCATATCAACGTCTATTTTTAGACCAAATCTAGACGATTGAATTATATAATGAATACTGACCAAAGAAAACAACTGTAAATTGTATAAATGATGGCCAAATGCTGGATTAAAACATTTTTAACAGTCATTGATCAATGTACAGTGTAGTTTAGATTTAGACTCTATTTAGACGTCTAAATCAAGACCTCATATCAACGTCTATTTTTAGACCAAATCTAGATGATTGCACTAAATGATGAATACTGTCCAAAAGGTAACTGTAAATTGTATAAATGATGGTCAAATGCTGGATTAAAACATTTTTAACAGTCATTGATCAAAGTGCAGTGTAGTTTAGATTTAGACTTGATTTAGGCGTCTAAATCAAGACCTCATATCAACGTCTATTTTTAGACCAAATCTAGACGATTGAATTATAATGAATACTGACCAAAGGAAACAACTGTAAATTGTATAAATGATGGCCAAATGCTGGATTAAAACATTTTTAACAGTCATTGATCAATGTACAGTGTAGTTTAGATTTAGACTCTATTTAGACGTCTAAATCAAGACCTCATATCAACGTCTATTTTTAGACCAAATCTAGACGATTGAATTAAATACATTAAATAATGAATACTGACCAAAGAAATAACTGCAAGTTGCACAATGGTGTCCAAATATTGTACTAAAATCATCTGAATGACCATTGATCAATATACAGTGAAGTTTAGATTTAGCCTTGATTTAGACGTTTAATCAGCATCTAGATTTAGACCAGGTTTAAACTATTAAGTTATCTTTATTTTTTAATTTTTAATCTCTCTCTCTCTCTCTTCTCTTCTAAAATAGTGTTATTCTGTTTATTACAAGAATAAAAGTGTAGCCTATGGGGAAGGGGGGCGGGGTGTTACAGTCAATGCCATTGTGATTGGCTGAGGCAGTGCGTCATCAACGTACATCATAAAAGCCCCTCCCATTGGCCCAGGTGCATCTCTACTGTGAAAGCAAACGGCCGTAGGCTCTGCACCGTCGACCTCCACAACAACCAGCGTCCACTAAATTGCAGGTAAGTTCGGTCAGACCGTCAGCCAAAAGACCCATAAATTAATTTTATGTTAATTTATGCATTTATAGCGTTTGCCATTAGCTTTATGCCTTAAACCCATGGATGCATTATGTTTTAACCTAACATGTTGTTGCTACAATTGGCATTACATCTGCTAACGTTAGCTTTTGAACACGACCATTTTTGTTTAACGTACAATGAAACCGGCGAAAAATAAATACATGGAGTGAAGCGCTGGCAACAGGCCTCCAGTTTTAACGAGCAGGAGGGCCGTTGTGATGTGCTGGGGTGGGACCGGGTGTTAGCAGCGGATGCTAACAGCGAATGCTAGGCGAAGTTAGCCTCGGCCTTCTTATTACCGGTGGAGGTGCGCGCGCATCCAGGGGGCAAAAGACTGCTCGGAGTGAACTGATAGATGCGGTAAAGCGGACGGTCTGATGGGGGGGGGGGGGGGCGGATAGCTATTTGAACACATAGCTAGCATTAGCATGCTACCGTCACAACGCGACCTGCCCATCTGCCCGTGTGTTTAACTGCCTGTGTGCGAGGAGGAGAGACAGACAGAGCAGCCGAGAGACTCGTTAATTCATGCAAAACGCTGGATGCACTGGTTGATAAGTTTCGTTTTTTTATCAGACCCATAAGTTAGCTGTAATATTCCCTGAATGTATTTCAGTCTAATTGTCAGTGGCAGTCGCTTATTGGTCCGCGGCTCCTCCTGCTTTTTTTTTCTTTGACGTGCTGTGGAGTATGGAGTACTGTATTGCAAAGTTTTAGTAAGGGGTTTCTAAATCCTTTTTTCTTATCCTTTTGTCAGGTGGTGTTGGGTCCTCTTTTGAACGTGGAGTGTGTCCTGCCCTTTGAAAGCCACCCAAACAAGGTACAGATTGTGACCTCATGCTCCTTTGCACACACCTAGTCAAAGAAATTGTAAGACTTCATTTTGTTGTTTTACTGTATGGTATACACATTCTTTACACACAAGATATGAGTTATAGGCTCAATCGTATGTTTCAGCCTCTCAGGTCTGGTGGAGCGTGCAAGTGGATCTTGGGGAAGGGACATATCAACACCAGGTAAATATTTAACAGAACTAATGCTCACCTTTTTTGTTTACATTTCAACTATTTTCCATCTCTGCACATTCTTTGTCTTTTTTTAAACTCTCAAATGTCGATGCCCAGTAAGTGTTCATCTCATGACTTTACTATTTTATCAGACCTTGTGAAACTTAAGGACATTCATTGTGTTTTTCAGGATCTCGACATGCAGCCAAAGGTAGTGTCATTGTTGGCCATCACTCCAGGTAAAGAAACAAAATGAGGCAATATTGTGTCAGTTATAAAACTGCACAGTGATTAAAATTTGAATGGAACTACATCCAGTGATGGATCCAGCAACCAACGCAACAATGTGTCCCAATACAGGTCCAGCAGCGATGTTTCAAGACATCGCCACAGCTCCGGCAGCGACAGAGAGGCCTCTAAGCGGCGCCCCAGGTCCGGCAGCGACAGACACGCCTCGAAACGTCATACCAGCTCCCCTCATCACACACCAAGGCCGGGTGAGTTGCCTTAAGACCACTATTTTCATCAAAACACTTCAGTCAGTAGCATTGATGTACTCTAAAACTACTAATGTGGCACAAATCTGTCGAGAGTTCTGTCATTTTTAAAACATACTTTGCCATGTGCCATATAAATAAAGTTGATTTTGATTTTAAAATTACCCCTCATTTGTAATAACCTCCTCCTTATTGACCGCTGAAAATGTCCGGGCCAGCTTGAGGTCTCGGGTTTTAAAATCTGGCCCCACTGAATTTGTAATTGAATAGCCCTGGTCTCGTCTATAGCATGTTGAAGGGAAGAAAATTTTGATCCTGCCAATCTCTAAATAATGACAACATGAAAACATTTCCTTCTCCGTTGACATTTAAAATACAATGCCAACTGTTTATAATGGCAGATGGTTTTTGATGCATAGCAACATTTTTGCTTACAGATATGCAGACTTGGTGTATGACAGCTGATTGCCTTTGCATATTTCTTATCATTTGTCTTTATCTACTTGCAGATGGAGTCATACAGTTTGATAGTAAGGCCACAGAGGAACTAATAGGAGCCATGCCGCGGAACACCTGAAGCATGCCCCACAAAGGAGGGGAGGAGCTTCAAAGCTTCACAGCCACTCCAGAATAATTTTGTATTTTTTACATGTTCTAGGCCTACAGTTGCTGCTGTGTTTGTGTGTGTGTTTTTTTTAAATAGTAAATATTGTTATTTTTAATTTTTTTTACAAGTTTATACTGCCTGCTGTTGTAATTGACGTTTGCAATTAAAAATGGGTGACAAAACAGTCAGGATTGGATTGTGATTTATTATTGTGACCGTAGAAACATGTCCAGAAGGTAGGAACCTGTTTTCCTGTACCAGCTAATTTTACTGTAGCGTCATCTGGTTATGCATAGGAACTAAACGAGTAAAGGAAAAAAAGTCTAATATTGTCATAACATACTGCAACTACATCAAGGTAAGGATCACAGGTTAAATTTGGTCATGATGCATTTTTGACAACTTTAATGTCCTTTTTAATATAGGGTTCTTGTTAATAGTTTGATAGATTGTAATTACATTACTTGAATATCTAGATTTATTATAATATCCATATAATGTTTAATTGACGGCTAGATTTTGTAATAGGATTTAAATATGGTATAAAAGTAAACGTCCTAAATTAGTCGTCTATAAATAGACGTTCATTAGCAGTTATTTAAACGTCTAAGGTGAGACGAGGCGTATACATTTGGTATAAAAATAGACGTCTGGCAAACGTCTAAATTTAGACGTCTACAAATAGACGTATAAAAGCGGTTATTTAAACGTCTAAGATTAGACAAGACGTATACATTTGGTATAAAAATAGACGTCTAGCAAAAGTCTAAATTTAGACGTCTATAAATAGACGTATATTAGCGGTTATTTAAACGTCTATGATTAGACAAGATGTCTAGACGTAGTCGTCTTTTAGACGTCTATTAGACAGCTAGTCTAAACTTAGACGTCTGAAAAACTTTCACTTTTATACCTGTGGTAGACCGATTTTAGCCTAGACGTCTAGGGACCATTTAGACGTCTATTAGACCTCATTTAGACCGGAAAATGCTCGGTGGGTCAATATGGATGAAAGGGAAAAGGCAGAAGCAAAGCTTTTTAATGCCTATATACCCTATTTACAATAAGAAAAAATTACAATAACAAAACAAAGTTCATAGGAAAGTTACACTCGAAGAATAGAGTAGGTCTAAGTAAAGTGAATATTATCGAAACAAAACAAGCAGAACCATCATTTGGTAATGATAATTATCTTGTTTTATCCAAGTGTTAAATATTTATTCAATGCGTTAATTTTGAACATCCTTTTAAATTGGGTAATAGTTGTACATGATGTTAATTCATGTCAAAGCTATTCCATAATTTAACTCCAATAACAGAAATACATTTGGCTTTAGTATTTGTCCTTTTTTTTTTTTTTTTTTTTTTTTTTTTATTAACAAACAAAAACAGACAGTTCCTCCACACTCTACAGGGTTTCAAAAAACAAACAAAACAAAACAAACAAAAAAAAAACTTGGAAGGCAGAAACATTAAATAGAACACAGTAGTGGTGATCTACTAGTCCTTACTTTTCTCTTCAGCAGCGGGCCACGCCAGACCAAATAGGCCTCTCTGGAGAGCCTGAGCCCTGTCCTCTCCAATATAATGAAGAAAAGGATTCCAAATGTTAAAGAAAAGAAATGGTTTGTCCTTCTGCCATAAGCTAATGGCTTCGAGGGGAATAAGGTCCATCACGTTCCTCTTCCAGTGTGCAATAGAGGGTGTAGTGTCTAGTATCCAGTGAAGAAGGATGCATCTTCTGGCGCTAAAGAGCAGGGCATGGAGCAGCCTCAGTGAGGAGGGTGTGAGGTTAAGTTCTGTTGGTTGTACACCCAGAATGCAAAAAATTGGATCTAGGGACAGTTTTTCATTCAGAATATCCTCAATTTCCCTGCATACATTGTACCAAAAATCAGCAATAGAAGGACAATCAGAAATACAATGAAAATAGGTACCTTCAGCCGTTTTACATTTATTACAGAACTTTGAAAGTAAAGGATTGAATTTATGGCGTTTTACAGGGGTAATTTGAAGTCGATGTATTATCTTAAACTGTAATTCCCTGGTCTTATTGGTAGATAAACAGCCTGTGGGGCTCCTCCAAACTCTATCCCACTCATCATCAGATATGGAGACCCCGAGATCAGTTTCCCAATGGGACCGTATCCGAGCAGTGTAGCCAGGATTTGGTGTTAACAAAGCCCCATAGAATTTGCTAATAAGTTTCTTTGTGTCTGGGTTCTGCAGTATCTTCTCAATGGGTGAGAGAGTAAACCCTTTAGGGTGCAACTTAGAAATCGACATAATGAAGCTACGCACCTGCAAATATCTAAAAAAATGATTTTGAGGAAGGCTGTATTTCACTCTGACTTGGTCAAAGGACATCACGGTACCATTTAAGATCAAATCACCTATAGTTTTGATGCCTCTAGTAGCCCACACAGAGAAGGCCTGATCCTGTAATCCAGGGGGAAAATCAGGATTTAAATAAACAGGGGTGAGAAGGGAGAGAAAACCCTCCTGGTTTTGAGATTTTCTTATAAGTTTCCAAACTTTTAAAGAGGTCTGAAGTATCACATTTTTCTTAGTATTGAGATTAACCCATTTCTTGGAAACATATAAGATGTTACTAAGAGGAATAGGAGTCACTTGGGCTGCTTCAAGAGTGAGCCAGGTGGATTTAGGGTCATTAATAAACCAATGAGAAAAGTAACAACACAGACATGCAATTTGATAACATTTGATATCTGGTACTCCCAAACCCCCATATTCAGGGGGCTGTTGTAGCACCTTAAGTTTTAGCCTGGCCCGCTTGTTTTTCCAAAGAAAAGAGGACAGAGCACTATTGAGAACAGAAATTGATTTACGTGTTAAAAGAATTGGGATCATCTGAAATGGGTACAGTAAGCGAGGGAGTATATTCATCTTGAAGAGATTGACTCTTCCCAAAAGAGATAAAGGCAGGGCTGTCCACCTCGCTAAATCTTCCTTTATCCTACGAATCAAGGGAACAAAATTTGCTCTATACAGACCAACAATTGAAGATGTAATATGTATTCCTAAATAAACAAATCCAGCTGGAGACCAGCGAAAGGGAGCGGAGCAAGAGGGGGACCAGGGCAGGTGAGAAGTTAAAGGCATTGCCTCAGACTTAGAAAAATTAATTTTATAGCCTGAGAACTGACTAAAAGAATTAATTATCTCTACTGCCCTGGACACAGAACTCTCGGGTTTACTAAGGTACAGGAGAATATCATCACAATACAAAGATATTTTATGGTGTATAGGACCAAACTTTATACCTGATACTAGCGAGTCACTTCTTATAGCCTCTGCCAAAGGCTCAATTGCAAGAGCGAACAGCAGAGGTGAGGCAGGACAGCCCTGTCTACAACCACGTCTCACTGTAAAAGCAGGGGACTTCAGGCCATTTGTAATGACTGATGCTTGTGGCGCAGCATAAAGAAGAGATATCCATTTAATAAAATTGTCACCTAGACCGAATTTCTTGAGGACTCCCTGTAGATATGGCCATTCAATTCGATCAAAGGCCTTCTCTGCATCGAGAGAGATGACAAGAGATTTGACCTTGGATTCTGAGCTAAGCTGAATAAGATTGAGCAGTCTTCTAACATTATTGCTAGAATTGCGTCCCAAAATAAAGCCAGTCTGATCTACTGAGATGATATCAGGGAGAATCCCTTCAAGTCTTTTGGCTAATATTTTGGCAAGCAATTTCCGATCTTTGTCTTTTTGTATTTTGTGTATTTGTCCTTGCTTTTGGTTTGTTTCTTTACGTCTGTGATCCCAGGAGGATGAACCACCACGGTGACCTCTGACCTTTCAGATACCAGCAGCAGCAGCAGCGCTCTGGGGATGGCACCGGTGTTTGTTCCAGATAAAAATAAATATCCCAGCAGCCATCGAATGCATCACAGTGAGACTAACGACACGTTCACCGTCTCCTTCGACACCACCGGTCTGACATTTATGGTTTTGAGTCAACGACTGGAGACGTGTTCAGACGTCCAGAGACGGGACGACACGGAGCAGACGAGCCGTCAGTCTCTCCTCAGGGGCATCGCCGACCTTTGGGCTCCCAGGACCTCGTTACCGGTTCACTGGTTGTTGACCACCATGAACACAACACGAGACTGTTTGTTTGTCTGTTTGAGAAATGCTCTTCACGGAGAAGTTGTTAAGATCATTTTGTCTTTCAGCCGTTCACCTGCTGCAGATCTCACTCCTGGACGGCGCCGCTGTGTGAAGATAATCCAGCTATTGGTGACACGTAACGCTTTGAAATAAGATACACAAAATTAGAGTAGTTACTGAGAGACTAAGATACATAAAATTACAGTATTTACTCATTTGGATGTCTCACTTTATTTTAGCATATGCAAAAAGGGTGAAGTTTGTGTACCGTAGTTCCTCAGTAACTACTCTAATGTTGTGAACCTTATTGTAAAGTGTTACCCATCATCTCTTCACACTCCTCCAGGATTATTGATTAAACCAGCAGAGTTAAAGTTTATTAAACGCTGCAGGAGAAGCAGCCGACCGACCCGTCTCTGCTCCCACCGTCCTGAGAGGAAACCAGACTTCACCTCAGACCCGTGTGTGTGTGTCTGTGCAGCAGCTCGTGGTGCAGCGCCCTCTGCAGGTCAGAGCTGCAACACACACCCAGGCTGCAGCTGACCGACAGCACTGCACTGTGTCGCTGTGTAATGAGGTGCTCACATGCACATCTGTCTTACATCTGTTCAGTCTAACAGAGTTAGTAAAGTCCTCAGTTTCTATTTTAATGCATAACAATTACTAAATGTAAACAGAGATGTGTGTTATTGTCACTGTGGTATAAATATTACCAGACTATCAGGCAGACTCCGTAGTCACATAACATAATTTATATCATTTATTCGCCAACATTTGCCCTGAAAACCAGGATTTATATTTTATTACTCTATCACTTTATTACTTTATCCGTGTCACCTGGTTTGCTTTAATCTACAGCCGAATAATTTAGATTTTAGCAGGATTTTGATGTTTAGACAGAGACACTTGATTATATGCAAAGACGGTTGGTAACTTGCTCCGACTCTAAAAGCCACTAATCATCTCAGAAATTACTATAGTGACACTTTGTTTTGTCTTTATAGTGGAGTTTGCACCAGACATCCAGGTGCAATGACACTGTCTCCCTGTCAGACGTCTTTATTTATATATTGTGTGGACATTTTTTACTACGTATATAGCTTCTTATTCTCTCATTTTGTCCCTATCTGTCCTTAAATTGTCTTTATTTTTGCTCTAATTCCATTTACATTATGCACAAAGCGATTCTGATCCTGATTCTGGTTTGGATTCAGATTCGGTTTCTTTGGTCCAAGACTGTTGCCCCCCCTGTCTCTCTCTGGAGATGATGATGATGATGTGTTGACAGTCAGGTTACCATGGCAGCTCCTCCTCCTCCTCCTCCAGCAGCAGAGCAGCCTCCTGTTTGTAACATGAAACCTCCAGAGGGCAGCAAGTTCCAGCTAAAGTGAAACTACATCACTCACTCACCCCTCTGGCACCCCCCTGCCCTCCTCTGCCCCCCTCCCTCCCCTACCTCCTAAATATAAATTTCCACATTTCCACAGAAGCCGCTAATGCTCCGTCAGTTTCCACTCATTCCTCCTCCCGCTTCACATCTGCAGCCTGATCGGCTCCTCCGGCTTCCTCTGCCTTCCTGTGGAAACTGGAAGCGGCCTCGGTGTTTTCTAGTTGTCGGAGCTCGGGGTGGCAGAGGCAGGAGGGGGGGGGCAGGAGGGGGAGGAGGAGGAGGAGGAGCAGGAGGACCCAGGGAACAAACGTCAATGAAATATTATGAACTTCCTCTCCATGCTGCAGAGACAGCGGTTATAAATAGACAAGAGTTATTTTCAGGCAACACTTGTGAGATTTACCCCCCATCTGGTCTGCATTGGGAGGGGGGGTAAAGGAGGGGGGGGGGGGTGTAGGGTAAAGGAGGGGGGGTGTGGGGTATCTGGTTACAGGACGGTACCACAAATACACAGCAGCAGGATGAACTTGTGAACCGCAGCTCGCTCTGTTCTGTTCTGTTCTGCCCCACGCCCTTCAAACCGCCCCGCAGCGTCCAACTGCCCTTTGCCCGCGTGTGTGTGTGTGTGTGTGTTTAAGTGTAAGTGTAAGTGTGTGTGTGCATGAGGAGTGCACCATCATTCTCCCACAATCCCTCTCTCCCTCTCTCTAACAAACAGGACTGACTCTAGGAAAAGTGACTGTGTTAAATCAATGTACAGATATTAAAGGGACAGTTCAACATTTTGGCAAATCCTCCTATCACCATAATCCCATAATAGTCACAGCAGAACTCAGAACTACTTGCACTTTTGAAATCCCTCATTTCCCTCTAAAACAACTCTGTGTGGTAACGTTGTGTTATTATCTCATAGCGTGGTGAATGTGCAGGTCACAACTTGTCCACCAGAGCGTTGTGGAGTTGCTGGATTGTGTATTTGATGAGTTTGATGAGGGAAACCAAGAAATCCCATGAGCCTCCGTAGCGTAGCTCTGAGCAGCTCACGGCTCTGCTCCGCCGTTCTAAAAACAGCTTGCACCGACAATTAAAGGTAACGAACCTACTGCTGTGACTATAGGGATTATGGCAATGGGCCAATTTGCCAAAATGTTGAACTATCCCTTTAATTTGTGTTGGACAAGCTTAAATATAAGCATTATGCGTCTGCCTGGGCCTTTTCAGTCACTACGTTGTTGACAGTGTTTGTAGTGTTGATAGTTGTTGTGTTATGTGACAACTGACTGAATAAAGGCTGAAATCAGAGTCAGAATTGAAAATAAGTCTTGGAGTTCGGACGACAAACTCTTCTCTTCTCATCTTTAGCTATGAGTGAACTATTTTGTGACTGTATTTCTCTCCTGCAGCTACAGGTTAATCATTTCAGACGCTACACTTCGCTGCTGCAGGCTGATCCAAACACCCACCGGTAGCGTGAGTCAAATTATTTCAGATTCTTTCCTTGAAAATTCAGTGTGTGTATGTGTTTGTTTCCAGAGTCTGTCTGTGTCATCTCATCATGACTCATCCTCAGACCTTTGGAGGAAACACACACACACACACACACACACTCAGCTATTCACCATCAGCAGGGCCGTAGCAGAGAAGAGAGAGGTGTCAGTTCGAGGGGCACACAAGAAAACCCCCAGGAGCCAAATCTTTCTATGACTCATTTATTCTCTGTATAACCATGACTAATAAAACTCACAGTGATGCTGCATCAGCATCAAAACAAAGCCACAAAACATGCAATATTTATGAAATACAAAAAGTCGGAGAGTAGGAGTGCTGCTTGAAACTAACAACTAACAACTGCTGCGAAGATGCTGCTCTTTGTCTCAGAGCTATAGATCAATGAAGAAGAGAAAAAAGCACCAATTTACTCATCTAGATGGAGAAATTAAAAAGCAAATCTCATTTCCTGACGAAATCTCCCAGACGAAATGTGGTGAAGTGCTTGTTTTTACCACGTTCTGCCCATAACTTAACATTTTGGCAAATTGTCCCATTGCCATAATCCCTATAGTCATAGCAGTAGGTTTGTTACCTTTAATTGTCGGTGCAATCTGTTTTTAGAACGGCGGAGCAGAGCCGTGAGCTGCTCAGAGCTACGCTACGGAGGCTCAGGGGATTTCTTGGTTTCCCTCATCAAACTCATCAAATACACAATCCAACAACTCCACAACGCTCTGGTGGACAAGTTGTGACCTGCACATTCACCACGCTATGAGATAATAACACAACGTTACCACACAGAGTTGTTTTAGAGGGAAATTCATGCAAAACCTCTGATGCACGTTGCCTTCAGGGACAGTTTTTCATCAAGCAGCATCTGCATTTACCTCTAAAACAACTCTGTGTGGTAACGTTGTGTTATTTTCTCATAATAAAAATAGCTTGCACGGACAATTAAAGGTAACGAACCTACTGCTAAGACTATAGAGAATGTGAAGCTGACGTCACGCCGCTTTGCCGTTGTGGGACGTCGGCGCCATCTTTGGAGGAACGCAAACGTAAACAGAGTGGGAAAACGGAGGAAAACGAGCAAAAAGTAAAAGAGAAAGAAAAAGTGATGTGGAAAACAGACAAAAAAAGAAAAGAAAAAAGAAACGGAGAAGAGGAAGGGAAAGGAAGGAGGAACGTATCATGATAAATTCAAATTTAATGAGAAACAAAGGTAAACAGAAACACTACAACTTATTAAGACCCAGATTTACTCCCTCCACTGACTTATCCAGACATTGTGAACTATCTCGTTTTTCGTATTAGTGCATATACTGCTGTGGCATTTTTTTTATGCAGCAGTACTGTCCCACCATCATTACTTTTAAGCGACTTTGGGAACTTTTTTCAGGGGGGGCGAGCAAGTGTTTACATCCGCGATCCTCCAAAGATGGCGGCCAACGTCCAACGGCGTGACGTAACTTCACATTCTCTATAGGGATTATGGCAAATGTTGAACTATCCCTTTAATGAGACATATTTAAGTTTTACATCAGACAATAAAACACCGGGGACCCAGAACGACTCACTACCGTCGGCATCGGAGGCAGCGACCTGCTTTGATGTTGCAGTGACAACGTGACCTTTGACCTTTGTCGTCCAAGACCACGGATAGATGGTATTTCTCCACAGGAAGTGACGGGATATTAAATGAAACATAGTTTTTTCCACAGTCAGGGAAGGTGCACAGGCACGGACGACGATGACGTTGACGATGATGATGACGAACGTACGGGCGGGAAAACTAGTGATGATTTTACAACACGTGGATTTACGACGTCGTCTTCCCAGAAACTAAACTCATCCCCACTGAGACTCGTTTGGCCTCAGGCTGATGTTGTCTTGTTTGTTTGTTTGTTTGTTAATAATAACAACAAGACTCTCAGGGTCACTTTACAATAAAAACAATTAAAAGTACAAATAGTAAATCAAACAATGAATAGAATTATATAGAATAAAGTATTTGGCTAAAGTTGAAGGTTTTGAATACGACGCTAAAGAGAAGAACAGTTTATATTTTTCACTCATTCACTCATTCATTCACTCACTGTTGTTGTTTAAAGTCTAAACTCTTCACCGTCAGCGATTCAGTCGAACTCATTTCACTTTCATTTTGTAGAAAAAAAAAAAGAATAGTGAATTTTTCTTGGAAGCCGATCGGATCCAAATTATGTGTTTGTTTTAAAATAGAAGCGGGCAGAGCGGCCGCGGCGCTGCAGAGTGTGTGTGTGTGTGTGTGTGTGTGTGTGTGTGTGTGTGTGTGTGTGTGTGTGTGTGTGTGTGTGTGTGTGTGTGTGTGTGTGTGTGTGTGTGTGTGTGTGTGTGTGCGTCAAGGCCACAGGTTTCCTGTTGATGCCCGGCTGTCAGGAGAGACTCCAGCTGGGGTCGGAGGTCAAAGGATGTGTGTCACTGTCACTTCCTCGCTCTCGCTCTCATACACACACACACACACACACACACACACACACACACACCCTGTGCCACAAACACACATTCCTTTGTAGAAGGAGTTTTAGGCATGAGTCCGTTTTTTAGTTTTTTCCTTCTTCTTTTCTTTTAATTAGCAGCTCATTTAACGTCGTCTGATGAGACGAGACGTGAAATCACATAAAACACTGAGTTTAATGTCAAAATACGAATAATAATCTGCATAAAAAGACTTTGTTAAACCTCCGAGCTTCATCTGGCAACATCGGCTCAAATAGATTTGTTTTTTATACATATATATTTTTGATATATTGATAATTTATATTGTTCTATAGAGGATAATATGATAAAAAGGACAAGGGGAAGGATCATATACGTTTTTTTTTTACTTCTTCCAACTCCATTTCGAGCATTTTAAGACTGTTGATGAATATTTTATTTGTTTTCTATTACTTTTTTGTTGTTGTTGTTGTTTTGCTTTGTCTTCTGTTCAGTCTGTTTTCTACCTGAGCGAAGATAATGCTCAACTAAACTAAGCTAAATTTAACTTACTTATGCAGGGGGAAAAAAACTATTGACGAGATAAATAAACATTTGAATAAATAAATATAGATAATACAGATTTATTTATTTATTTATTTATTTATTTATTTCGAACATGTACAAATAGACTGCAAACAACAACAAAATTAAAAAAACAAAACAGAAATAGAAAATAAATAAATTCACAAGTTATTATTCATCAATTTATATGATCTTACCCCTTTGTCCTTTTTACCATATTATTCTCTTATTGTCAATATCAAATATATCAAATATATTTATGAAAATATATACAAATCTATTTGAGACGTGCATGCGCCCATATACAGACCTGTATACGTTCATATTCAGCCATTATGTCTCTGTAAAAGCCAGATGAGCCCAGTATGAATACAAATATACAAGGAAACTGTAGGATTCACATTGTTAAACCATAATTTGATAATTAACCGAGATGCTCATTAACGCTGGGTTCAACTGAACTCTGTTTCGCAGCCTGAATGGGTGAAAAAATATCAGATTTTAGTGAAATATTTGAAAATAAATAATTTTCTTACTGCTTTTCTGCAGAAGGAGCTGATGAACCTGCAGGAGGTTTAAACACATGTTCATCTGTCAAACTGAGGCTGTTTGTGTTTTTCTGTCACAAACTCTGACACGTTGCTGCTGCCGTGTCACATTTCACCTCCTCACCTGTCCATCACTCTGCCGTGTGTGTGTGTGTTTGGTGTGTGTGTGTGTGTGTGTGTGTGTGTGTGTGAAGAGTCAAGGCCCCGGGTCCCCGCGGACAGGAAGTTCACCGCTACCAGAGCACAAGGCCCGTATTTGTTTTTAGAAAGCGTGCTGCGGTGCGTACGCGTGTCTCCTGGTTGTTGTGTGTCCTCAGGGAAGCACGAGCAGGTTCCCTCATGCACACACACATGCACACACACACACACACACATGCTCGTAGTGTCACACACACAAACACAGACACACTAAATCTACTGGGTGGTACTGGGAATGTCTCGGGCAGGATGCTGGTTCAGGAGGAAACTCGGTTCAGGCAAACCCTGTCTGTGTGTGTGTGTGTGTGTGTGTGTGTGTGTGTGTGTGTGTGTGTGTGTGTGTGTGTGTGTTCAATGTTAAAACATGTTAAAAGCGTGTAAACAGCCATCGTCACTGATCTAACAGGAGCTGAGCCGGTCTCATGGGGGGTTAGTAGTTGGACGACGTGTGAGTTTAACTGAAAACTAGCACTATGATATAATATATTATAATATTATCATAATAATATAATATAATATATTATTATTATATTATATATTTAAGATAAAGACAAACTGCTGAAGTGTTTAGAAAAAGTGGATAAATGGTTAAAAAGCAGATATTTGTAATAGATAAACAATAAACTAGTTTAGAGTTAGTTAAGCTTCTTCCTTCATTGCTTGTAAATTATCAAGTTATGATTTAAGAGTGTGCACAGTTTCCTCATCTATTTATATTATTTATTCATCTCCACTACAACGGTTTTTTTTATTTATTTATATAATAATTTCATAATTTGTCTTTAGTTTTATCTTTCCAAGAACTCGTGTTATAAATATACTGTAGACTGGGTTTAATGGAGTTTGAGTACAAGAAAATATTGTAACAGATCTTAGTTTGGTTAAGTTAAGTTAGGTTTAACTTAGTTTAGTTTAGTTTAGTTTAGTTTAGTCAAGTTAAGTTGGTTTGGTTTAGTTTAGTTCGGTTCGGTTCAGTTCAGTTCAGTTCAGTTCAGTTCAGTTCAGTTCAGTTCAGTTTAGTTCAGTTTACTCAAGTCAAGTTAGGTTAAGTCAAGTTGGTTTGGTTTGGTTTAGTCTAATCTAGTCGAGTTAAGTTAGTTTAATTTAGTTTAGATTAATTTAGTTTAGTCAATAGCACACATACACATTAAATGTCACATCGTTTACTACAAACTGACACATTAATAGCATGTGATGCTGTTTATGGGCCAGAGGGAAACAAACATGAGGCTGCAAAGTATAATATTACATTTTACTTCTACTCTGCACTTAAAAAAAATGAAATAAAAATAACAAAACTTTGCAGACTTTGCATAATGAGCCTGAGTGTTGTGTTATATAACGGCTGTCAGTCATGACTCCGTCCTGTCCACCACTCCCTGCCATCGCTCTCCTCCTTTCATGCGTAAACGCGCTCTCCACCAAGACAAAAGACACATATCCTCTGCATGTGACATCCATCTCCAGTCAGAGCTTCATATCCTCCCCATGATCCCTGCACCAGAGAGGCTACATCCTCTGGCCCGCGCCAAGGGGAAGCTGGCCTCACTGCCTCTCTCCGCTCTGCAGCAGGTAACAGCTCCAGCCACACGGCCACGCGCTTTAACCCCTTTAACCACGACCTGGATTTAAGTTTTCATGCAGTGAGAGTTAAGGTTTGTCATCAACCTCCTTGTTTCTCTCTCTCTCTCAACGTCTGCTTGTTTTCCAGGAATCTCATGGGATGGTTTCTTTTTATAGGCATTTTCCAGGATTTACCAACAACACACCCGAGAAGAGAGAGCTGCTGTGATATTTAACCCTCCGGACGAAGTGAAGGGAAAGGAAACGAGAAAAACAAAAAGACATAAAACACGGACGTGAAAGGAAAAAAGAGGATAAAACAGGAACGATGATGGAACTGACGATCCAACTCATCCCAACGGGGGAGATCATCCTGTCCCCAGGGAAAAATGGAGAAAACTACTGTCACGGCTGTAAGGTCAGTTCATACACACACAGACACACACACCGTGGGCAGATCTGGGGTCAGTCGGGTTCAGTGTGTTTTAATGCAGCTCAGTGAAGGTGAGACACATTTACATTCTTGAAGAGGTGAAAATGAAAAGTTTAAATCTCATTTGGCTCCGAGCTGCACTCGCAGAATTATAATAAGATGTTTTAGTTGATTTTATGGCCATATGTAAAGAAAAAAGAAAAGAAGAAGAAGAAGAAGAAGAGCTGAATCAGGGGATTTCCTTTGACATTCATTCATTCAAACTCTGTGTTAACTCAGGAATACACTGAGCCACAGACTGTATTTACAGAGGCCGGTCATAGACACATGAAACAACAGTGTTGAGCTGCTTATATAAAAGTGTCGGGAAACAAAAACACAAGCCACAAAAACATTGAGAATAAATAAAAACTTAAGCATTTATAGTAAATATCAAAACAAGTGTGAACAGATCAGTCGAAACAGCAACATCTGGAGGTAAAGTGAAAAGATTATTCTGCAAATTGTTCCATATAATTAAAAACACCATAATAACATCAGTGCAGGTAAAAATGTTGTTGGACTATTTTATGATAGAAAAAGCATTGATTCAGATTTTAAAGCTGCTGCAATCAATATTTGTATGTCAACTGAGGACAGGAAATGTCTCTTATTACTGAACCCACACAGATTTATAGCTGTATTTTGCAGTTTATTTAAATCTTTGAACTCACTTTAATGTTTTATTTGACTCTCACCTCTCTAATCAGAGTCGTATCCAGTTGGAGTTGTTGGATTGTGTATTTGATGAGTTTGAAACCAAGAAATCCCATGAGCCTCCGTAGCGTAGCTCTGAGCAGCTCACGGCTCTGCTCCGCCGTTCTAAAAACATCTTGCACCGACAATTAAAGGTAACGAACCTACTGCTATGACTATAGGGATTATGGCAATGGGCCAATTTGCCCCAAAAAATGTTGAACCATCCCTTTAAGTCAAGTTAGTGTAAGTTCACGGTTTGTTTCCGCTGCCCCCCAGTGGTCAAAACCAACCAACCCCCCCCTCCTCTCCCCTCAACACCAGGAATCCAGTGCAGTAAAACACTTTAACACGTGTTGCTGTAAAGTTTCCAGCAGCTGATGCCTCATATCTGTGTGTGTGTCTGTGTGTGTGTGTCCATGTGTGTGTGTGTCTGTGTGTGCGTAAACTCTCTGTATATGTGAGGAATGAAGGGAGTGGAGGCTTTTTACCGTTTCATCCCAGTGAGTGATTAGAGGATGAGCGGCAGCAGGAATGTCGAGGAGGAGGAGGAGGTTAGTGCTGATGATCCGGGAGGTGAGGAATGTACTGTAGCCGCGACGGGAGGAAGCGACAAAGACATTCCTGTACAAGGCTTCTTTTCTTTTTTTTGTTTTTTTTACCCGGCCTCGTCCCACATTCCTGCAGGGTCAAATCACCCTCACTGTGTGTGTGAGAGTGTGAGAGTGTGTGTGGTTCATTTTGGCAAGTGGCTCTTTCTGCTTATGTAATGCACAAAGGTGTTGAATTCAGGTGGAAATTTATTACAACACTTTAAAACAAATGACAGTATATGAGCTATAATGAGTCTGTGTGGTTCCGTTTTTTTCTTTTCCCCAATGAAAATCTTTATTCAACATTTGTCAAATACAGAGCATGTACATAGAATTAGACATTGAGTAATAATAAGACAATAAATAAATAATAATATATGTAATTTGAAATATAGATAAAATAAAATGAAAAGACTCTAAAGTAGCAGTGTGCGCTCACTTTTCTTGTTTGACATCAGTTCCCAAGTGGCCATATAAAAATTGAATTCTTATGTGACAGTATTAAAGTTAGGTTCAGGGACTTGGAAAACCTATTGTGGATGAGGAATTTATTTTTTTTAGAAGCAAAATATTTATTATAAAGCATATTGATTTGTCATTACATTCAGTTACAGCAGCAGTCGGCAGGAAACCAGGAAGTGAGGTCATGACGGGTCCTCCTATAGAAATATACAGTAATATAATACGACATATACATTATGTCACTGATGTGTGTTATTGTCATGACAGTAACACCTTGTGGATACATGAAGATATAACATGTGTTATACAAAATATATTGAAAATACCTTTATTATGTGATGAGATTTAGAGACCACATATGTTACAGTATATCAAATTAAATATTTGCTTATGTGTGCGTCTGTTTATCAAAACAGCATACATAAAAAACAAACATACATTATGTTTTTTTTATTTCAACAATGATTTTGATTTTATATTTACATTCTAGGAAACTGGTCTAAACACATATTTATATACTTACATATACATCATATTTCTGTATCATAACAATATAAGCAAACACAGACCTACGTAAACATAAATACATATATTTGTCTATATTATATATGTATCAAATTATGGAATTGTTCCAGTTTCTAGAAGGTTTAACGTGTAATTTGTTTTACATTATGTCCTATATAATATATGTCATGTAGAAATTCAGACAGTACGTTATAAATGACATTTGCAGACGGCCGCGCTGGCCAGTACATTCTGTCTGAGGTTGTCTTGTCAACAAGTTGGGTCAGTAGCTATGTGTGTGTCTGTGTGTGTGTGTGTGTGTGTTTGAATTCCATTGGCCGTGGGTCGTTTAATCGATAACCCCCCCCCCCCCCAGCACACACACACACACACACACACACACACACACACACACACTACACACTGGCAGACAGCTGACCTGACCAGCTGGCCGAGGTCACCTTCACACATGACACACAGATACACAAACGCACACACACACACACACACACACACACACACACACAGGAGTTATGTAACTGTGATAAACTGTGAAATCACAGATGGTTTGTTGTCAAGTTGTTTTATTTCTGTCTTTAGTTCTTTGAGTTTCATGCATTTCACCAGAAACTGCAGGTTTGTTGTTGTTTCCTGCAGCTTGTTTTACAAAAACCACACTTTTTTATGAGTTTCTTTCCTTTTCCTTTTCTTTTATTTTTTTATTAAGAATATTAAAGTGTTAACTCAGCTATAGTACCAGTTTCCTTCAGTTGCCTCACCTCCTGTGTGTGCTCTCTGTGCAGAGCTGGGGGGGGGGCTCGGTGTTTGGCTGCAGTGGCGCCGCTGCTGACGGTAGAGGGAACGAGAGCTCTGTGAAACCGACACCGACAGTTTGATGAAGCTGTTTGACGCAACGCTGCAACTTTATGCTGCAATTATGTTGTCATTTGCAGCTGAGCTACGTCTTCTTTTTTTGTAGGAGAGGAGATTTAAATAAGTGCAGATGTGCCCTTTACTTTAAGGCTGTTGTTTACATGTTTGCGCACGGTGCGCTGTTTCTGAGATGAAGCAGTTTTTATTTTTTATTTTCGGATTGCCGAACTTTTCTCTGGAGTTTACTGGTTTTATTGAGATGTTAAAACTCCTGCACAGTCTGATTTTACACTTTGTAGATTCGTTTTTAAATTTAAATATAGATATTTCTCAATGCAAGTTTGCTTTTTACTTCTTACAGTCGTGCAACTTAGAAACCTCTGCAAACCCAAATCTCTTCATGCGCATCAGACAATAATATAAATAAAGTTTTTTTTTTTTTGCATGCCGATCTTTTCTCTGGGTTGAGTGGTTTTATTCAGGTGTTAAACTCCTGCAAAGTCAGAATGTACAGTTTGTATATTCATTTTTTTAATATAAATTTGTAGTTTTTTCAATGCAATTTTGCTTTTTTCTCTTCCAATCTTGCAACTTATATTAGTAATAATATTATCGTTGTTAATAATGCATGGGGCTTTGAAACCTCTGCAACCCAAATCTCGTCATGTGCACCAGACAATTTTTTTTTTATTTTTTGGGATGCCGCGTGTTACTGAGTTTATTCAGGTGCAGTCTGAGTGTGCAGTTTGTATATTCATTTCTTTTCAATACAATTTTGCCTTTTCCTCTCCAAATTGTGCAACTTATGATGATGATGATAGCTATTACTCTGCAAACCCATATCTCCTCATGTGCATCAGACAATAAAAACAAAGTTGCCTTGGTAACCTGTTTGCAGAGAAAACAATGACGACATGGTGGCTCGCGGGCTAAAATAAACAGTGTCACTCACTCACTCATGCAGGAGAGAGAGAGATGTGGGATGGGTTCTTCAGCTGAACTTCCTGGTAACACACACACACACACACACACACACGGCTCTGTCTGCTGCACTGACAGAAAAGGAAGGTGGAAATTACCACACAACCACCACCACCAGTCACTCCCCCACCCACACCGAGAGGGAGAGAGAGGGAGGGTTGGTGCTTCTGGGCGTGTATATGTGTGTTTTTTTTATATTAGCCTATATATTTTTTATTTTATTTTATTATAATAGGCTATTAACAGAGAAATTAGGCAACCACCCATCATCATCATCATGAGACAGGCTATTAGTTATTATGACTAAGTGTGTGGCACCATATCTGCAGCCACTAGAGGAGGTGGGGTTCTCCCTCCATATGTGTGTGTCTGTGTGTGTGTGTGTGTGTGTCTGTGCTGAGGCTGCAGCAGCTGTGACTGACTGACTCGCTCTGTAGTGGGAGCTGCTGCAGCTTGGTGCTGGTTGCTGGTCTGAGTGAGTGACTGACTGGGAGCGGTGGGAGTGGGAGGGTCACAGGAGGAGAGAAACCCCGCAGGACTTTACCCACTGTCAGAGGAGGAGGCAGCAGCAGGAACAGACACACACACACTGAGTCACACACTCACAAGCCGAGACAGTCAACACACACACTCACACTCAGAGGAGACTGAACCGGGCGACACGAGGAGACAAACTACCGCTGTGTTTTATCACCTCGGCTGTTTTTTAAGGTACGTTCACGGTCTTTTTTATTTGAACACACCTGGCTGGTTACCGCGCTTTCTGTCTGTATTTTATTCTTCTTTTTCAGCGTGTTAACTTTCCATTTACTCGTAACAACATTGTTGTAGTGTATTGTTGGTTGTGTTGTTGTTGGTTGTGTGTTAGAGTCGGTTACACACAAGTTTCTGCTGTGTAATTTGTGTGACATTGCAAGCAAGCAAAGCAAGCAGCGTGTTTCAGTGAGTGGGCTCGTATGGCGAGAGCGCTGGGCCAAACTTCACTTCAAAAATAACGCGATTTAACATTAAACGACCAGTTGGCGACTTATTTACGCGGTAAAACACGCGGTTTCAACTTTTAACAAACCAATAACAACCGGTGAAAAATTCGGCATCTTCAATATTGAGTTTTTATGTGTGATTTTGACAATATTTTAGGAGATTACACTCGTGTCCAACTCCTTCAAAGTAAAAGCCCGGTAGGAGTCTAGCTCGATTCAGAAGTTAAAATCTACATTTAAATACGTTTTTACACCAATTACAACGAGCCGATTTCAAGAAATAAACCTTATTATCACTTCCACACCCATTTTTATTTAATACCATACAGCAGTAAGTGATTAAAACGAAATAAAGCAATGCGTATATTTTTGAATGGAGTTTGGTGTGGACGCCTCTGTACGTGTCAGTCACCGTGGACCTGTAGCTCATTGAAAATAGTGCTGTAAAGTTTTTTTTTTGTGGCCACTCACTGTGCCATGTTCCTCCTCCAAGTCTTTTTATGGAGGCCCAGACAGAGGCAGATTAGACAGTTCACTAACCGGCTAATCTCACTGCCTGCCACACCTGAGAGGACTCACTACTACTGATACAGATAGTGTCTTGTCAGCAGCTCAGGGAGGGAGGGAGGGAGTTTGTTGTTTACATGTGCAACAACAGCCATCATCATCATATGTACTATTCCTAATGATGATAATAATAAAATCCATGAAAGGCGTGTCAGCCGTAAACATGGTGGTGGCTGTTTTTCCTACCTTACCTACAAGCACAGGTTTGCACTTTGCAGGTAAACTGAATATTATACGGCTATGTCCCATTGATTCATCCTTGACAGCTCCTTCCAGTATCTGGACTGGGCTTCAGCTGTCTGGCCGGCTCTGTAGCTTTGGAAAGTCTCTCCCGGCTTTGTCAACACAGCCCTGTCCACCTGTTGGTGAATATGTGTGTGTGGTGGTTTTGCACATGACGCAAAGGCAAAGGAAACACCTGGTGTCGCCTACAGTATAGTGCAACCTGTTAATGCCAAAAAACACACATTTAAAGAGGAACTATGCAGGATTTTTACCCTAATGAAATAGTTTCAGAGTACTAGTGCTAGGCTATAATAACCAACCTTGTAAGATCAGAGCCTCCGACCCGGTGTCAGATTACGCGCCTCGTAACCGTAATCTCTTGTTTATGACAGATAAGATGATACAGATATACACATCATAACATAGTATATGGTAAATAACGTTATGTACCACTCTATTGATTGATTTCTTGTTGTAAATAAGCGCACATGGCCGAGAGGAGGGTTAGCAGCACAGAGGAGAAGAGACTAGACTTGCATAGTAGATGATTATGTAACTGATCCACCTATCCTTTGATGGTGGTTGGGGTTAGGGCGAAGGGTTGGGAACATCCTGGACAGGTTTCCAGTCTACATCCCAGAGTTTATACCCAGGAAACTGGGCTGGTTTCTAATCCTTGGTTTCCTCGCCTCTGTTTCAACCGGCCGTGAGCTTCTCTCCTCTGAGAAAGTGTCCCACTGGTAACGAGGGAGGGAGAAGATTACCCACCCAGCGGGAGGGGAGGGACATGCGATGAGGAAGATGCACATGGAGAGAGGGAGAGAGAATCGAGCCAGTTGAGGCGGGGAGCCTCAGCCTCCTCCTCGGGGGTCAGAGCCGCTTAGAGCAGCTGACCTATTGCCTCCTCAGGGTCACCTGGAGGGCAGGACCTCCTAGCGGCCGCCGGCTGTCTGCAGCTGCCTGTCGCTCCGCTGCAGGTTTTTTTGAGTAAAACGCCTGTTCGGATGACAGCTTTGTTGTTGCAGATGATTGGCTTTGAAGCTCTGTCTGGACAGCTGCGTTAACTACTCTGTGGGAGAACATCGTGCATGCTCTCGCTGCCGTTATCCAACAAAACGCACATCAATGCCCTGCTGTCGATACTTCTTTCCGAAAGCTGTTGTTAGACTCATTTAGCTGCTTTAGTTTCCATCGGAGCGATGTGGTGCAGATGCTTTAAAGCTGATTTATTCCTGAGTGCTGCTGTGCCCCAGGCTTTTTTAATCTCGATGGCCTGTGTATGTGTGTGTGTGTGTTGATGATATTTCTGGTTCGTGGCTGTGACAGAGTCGTGGTCAGAGTGGTGTTGGGTAATTTGGGATTAGAATGAGCTTTTACCCTAAATGTCTGCCTGTCTCTACATGGTGAGGCATTTCCCCTTTGGCTCTGTTTACCCCTGCAACTATGTACTGTAGCTGTTTTAGACTGACCAAGCTCAAAGACTTATATTTGCAGACATTTTCAGAGACTGTAAAGCTTCACAGTTTGAAGGGAAAGTTGATTTATTGCGGTTCAAACCTTTTTTTTTTTTTATCTGATCAAATACCCGTCTCACTTTGCCCCCATTGTAATGGTATTTGGTGGATTCCTTCATGGCAGATTCCTATCTTTACAGCTCCATAGTTTAAAGAGTATGCACATGTTGGAAACCCTAGAGCCACTCCCATGGTCCCCTGATTGTGGTTGGAGCTCATTATGGGAACCACAGCTCTTTATTTGGGTGGCGTTGACAGGGTGAAGGTTTTCTCAGTTACATGTCGGGTGGATCCTGGGAGGAACCCGTAGGATACACCTGACAGCCTGGCTGCTAGACCTCTGCTGTCACCTCAGACAACAGGAAAGAAATGAATACGCACGCACACACTTAACGTACTTGACCTGCGTTAAAGGAACTGCTCAGCTGATGGGGCGGGGGGGGGGGGCAGGGGGGTTTCGTTTCCACGTTCACAACCTTGTTAATGTGAAACTGTCATAATCAAACTAGAGGACATCGACGAATAGCCCAGCTGGTACAGATGCAGTCGTCATCCAGGAGGAAGTTTGCAGCACATGCGAGTGAAAGAAACGGGCAAAGCTCTGGCAGCGTTCATAGGTGGGAAGCCAGTGAGGGGTCGTGACCTTGTCAATGCACAAGCGAAGTCCTGCAGGTGGTTTGGACTTGGGCGTACCTGTTTCTCTTTTTAATCATCAGGAATTTCGTCATCCGTTCGTCATCAACCATTGGTACAGATGCTAGTAGCTTTAGCGTTAGCTGATGGGCAGAACACAGTGGTTTGCTTGTAGTCCATAATTTGTCTTAGGGAAAGTTTGGACATATCTGGAATTACCCTTTAGCATTAACATATTAGATATGACGTGAGCTTCAGAGATGATGGTGGGTTTGTTTTGTTAGATTTGGACAGCGCCAACATGGCTGTTTCCCTCAGACTCCAGTCTTCAAGCTATGCTAAGCTGCTAATATAGCCTTTCGCTGCCAAAATCCTGTATCCTGCCAAAAATGAATGTATTTCCTGAAACGTCAAGCCGTTCCTTCAAGGTGTTTATATATTACCGTTTTAATGGACGAAGGAAAGGGAGCAGGCACGGTTGGGAGGAAAGGTTCAGTAATATATAGACCTACCACCTATCTATAACTTACACAACTCCCTGTATAGGTTCACTGATGGGTTATACAGCTGCTCTATGTCATACATTAAGCCGGCCATGCCTTGTTTAAGACCTGGCATCTGTGACTACAGTGTGAACCCAAGCATTAAGATACGGTCCGGGCTTTGGACATGTTGCTCTGATAACATTAAGCACAGATATCAAACTAGACTAAGCCAGGCCTAGGACTGATAAGGTCTTAATGCAACAGCACTTTCCAGCTCCAAGTGCATTTATGGCCTTTGCACCCATTTCTCAAGACATGGAAAGGTTAGCCAGCGTGGGTTACTGACGGCCACATCACACTTGTGTTGGTGCATACTTAAAAAAAAGACCAACTTACACAGTTATAGGCTACTGGTATCAATGTTTACCTAGATGCTGCTCCAAAGAAGTCATTGTTTCTTGCAAGCGCCATTGGAACGAACTTGACGTAATTCAAGTTTCTCATCTATTCAGTGTAGTGTTTTGCTAAATAAACTTTATCCTTCCCAAGCTGTGTTCATGCTAAATGACACAAACAAGATAATAAGGGATATTTAACAAAAGACCAGTGTCCGTAAGATGAAGTTTGTTTGGGAAAACTGGAGAATGAGCCTGAGATAAAGATCGTAGATCGGGTTTATGTGATAATTAAACTAAAGGGGCTAAAATGGGCTTATGTGGTAATGACAGTGGTGTGTATGTGGGAGGTTGTTTAGAAGATGACTACAGCTGGTACAGACTGGGAGTAGATGGGAAGTTGAGTCAGACACTGTGATGGGAACGTGTTGGAGACACAGGATGGGATTTCATATTGATTCTTGTGGGCTCGACCAGACGGACGGCAGGAGACACAGAGAAACAGATACAGGATGAGAGGTCGCGTTTCACCATCAGAGCCGCTGTGTTTCATCAGCAGAGTCTAATGGTGAAGGCCCACTCATCATTTACTGAATCAGTGTTTATCCTCAACTCAAATCTGTTCATGAGGGAGGGAATCGGCAGTAAACCAGACGTTGTACTGAACGGCTGTGGCAAAGAGGGAGGTGGTAAAGCGCTTGAAGCCTCGATCAATCTTCTCACCAACCCTCAGCTGTTGTCTTTGGGCCGTGGTCGAGATCCTCAACGGCAAAGGGTCCATGTGGTTACGGGCATCTAGTCTGGATCCCTCCTGAAGTCTAACTGGAAGGAGGCCCCAGGGCCGACCCAGAATAGAGACTATGACCCTGTCCCATTTTCCCCAATTCCACTTAATTTTGGCCTTAGCACTTGGTTTTGTGCCTTCTCGTGCAGGGGTAGGGTGTCCCAAATATTTTAAGAGAAAGAGGAAGTACTTTTCAACCCTTAAAACTACCCATTAAACCAGAGGGAGGTCGGAGGCAGACTTGAAATTACCCATGATACTTTTTCCAACTGTTGTTGTTCGATTTTATTGCGGGTGGCAGCAGCTTTTCAGGCGCATTATCGCCACCTGTTTCCTGCATTTCTTTGTTGTTGATTTGTCAAACGAAGGAAGATCATTAAAGCCCATGCGACAGGTAACACAACAGCTGGAGCCGGCATTTTCAAACATGGTTGTGGCGTCAGCTACGCTAAGTGGTGTCCCATTGCGTTGGGTACAGGTCTCTACTTCTAACGCTTCATCGTCAAGGGGTACCTCCTTTTGGAGGCCACTCTAAGTGGTAGCGCTAGTGTTAAGGGAAGAGAAATGGGATTGGGCCTTAATCTCATTGGGGACTGGGAAAACCTAGGGATTTCCTAGGTGGATTTGGGAAACACAGTGTGACAACATGACGACCTTTCTTAACCTGCTGCTGGCAGAAAATGAACAGGTCGATCTCCAATGGATCCTGAATAGTGAAGCTGCAGGATTCGACTTTAAACACTGTTGGTTTGGACCCAAAGATGTTAAAGTTAATTAAGTTTGAGCAAAGAGTCGCTTTAAGGAGTTCCTGATTCAGTCAAAGTTGGGGAGTTGAAATGTCAGTTGATTGATTGCGCTGGGAGTGTCAGGGATAGCGGACGTCCTGCAAGTAATGAGCGCTGGTTCAAGTGTGTAAACTGAGAGATGAGGTCAGCTTAAATGTGTATGAGTGGAAGCAGTTGAAGTGGATTGTGTACGAGCAGCAGAAAGTGATGGATTGAAGACACGAAGATGTTCTTTAAATCTGCAGTGGTCGACTTTTTTTTTACTTCCGCTGTGGTGAAGTGGACAGAAAGTTTAAGTTCGATGCGAGCGCTGAACAAAGTTGAACTCTAATGAAAGGAAATGTGCATGAACAGCAGAAGGTGTTGGAGTTGGAGAAGCTTCTCTGTCTTTAATCGGTGAAGTCCTGAGATCTGAAGGGGTTTGAAGCGGCAGTTGAAGCGTATATTAATCAGGATTAATGTGAATGAGAGCGTTACTCTCTTTCTGTTGCAGCTTCTCTTTGCAACTGAGGTATTTTTCCACCAGGATCCTGCCCAGTGTGTTGGAAATTATACGAGTTCTAACACTTACTTTGTTAGGAAAAAGAGAGGATGTAGCAGGATGGAAGTAATGAGGGTATACGTGTCTGGCACTGAGTCAGACTCTGTGTTACCTGCATGCTGACCACTCAACGGTACAGTTTGTATGTGTGTCTGGTTAGTTTTAGCCTGCCGAAAGCTGCTGTGTGGGCAGCTGCTTTAGCTTTTCCATGCTGATTCTTTCCCACATCCCAGAGCTGGCCCGTAGCGGTAGAGCTGGCCGGGCCCCGCCCTGCTGGGAATGAATGTGAGTGACTCGAGTCCTGCCTGGTTCTCCTCAGCGTCGCAGCCTTGACTCGCTGTGGGACTGGAAACCACCCTGGAAATGAGTCAAAATCCACGCCAGCCCTCTTACTGCCATTTTTGTACATGCAGCGTGACTGCACACAGAGAGAGAGGGAGGGAGGGAGAGATGGGAAGTCCTCAGAGTACTTAAAAAGAACAGTCACGACAAAAGCCCCCGGAAAGTTTTTTTTAATTTGGTGAAAAAGAAAGTGATATGATGGAGAGATGAACCAGAAAAGGAGCAAATAGGGAATAATCAAATGAGGTTTATTTATGTGAAACTTGAGGGCGCAGGTAGTTGTTTTTTCATTTTCTTGGCTTTGGTTTGGATTCCTCTCAGTTCAAGTACCACTGACTTGATGAAACCAGATTAAAGGAGCTCATAAATCTGAAACAAAGGCTTTAAAGGCAGTGAAGTGAAACACAAACATGCAACAGAGAGGAAGCAGCCACTTTCAAGACCTTAGTTAGCATCCCTGGATTGATTCGACTGATGTGGGTTTTTTTAGGCGATAACTATTTGGCAGTGCATTAAAAGAAAGCCTGAGATTTTTGGAGGAATGTGTCGGCCCGGTTCATGAGTTTCCTTCTCCCACAGTCTGGTCTGACAGGAAGACGGCGGCGGTGTTGGCCGAGGACACGCCGCCGACCGTGCAGCGGGGCCTCGTTCATGTTTACCTGGCTGCAGCAGTTGCTGACTTCGCCCGCTTCCTAATCCTGTTCCCCCTTCTGCAGCGTCACACGCCCTCACCTGCACACCTTCACTCAGATTAACCAGATAATAGGAGATATAGCTGCAGGTAATCCTGCTTCAGCTGCTCCCTGCGCAGAGGGAGACGAGCTCTGTGGGTGTGGGTGGGTGTTTTTAGGTCTGTTTTAGAGACGTCTCTGTTGAACCAGCTTTGTTTAATCCCACCGTAACATTTTTTGGATATTTTCATTAGCGCTCCGGCCTTTTTTTTTTCTCTTTTTTTTTAAAGACCTTTTCAGACGTTAGTCAAGCACTTATCCCCATAAAAATAATCCATGTACAATAATAGACTGTGATGTTTATTTGAATACCTATTAATGTGAGTCATTGTATTCCAGCCCTGCCTCCCACACATGGAGCAGGTAGGTGGTCTCAGAAACCCTACTCCTCTCCTGCAAGGTAGAATATCCCATCATGCCTTGCACCAACCCATTCTCCTCCTCTCACTGTTCAGGGCTCCAGACTCAGCCCTAAAGTTTGAGACACTGCAAGAATATTTTTCATCTACTTGTGCATGTGCAACCAGTAAACTTTAGGAATCGACCGATATGGATTTTTCCGGGCCAATACCAATTATTCGTAATCAAGGAAACTGATAACCGACATTTTGAGCCGATATTCATGTCAAAATTTATTATAACGCACCTGGGATTTGACTGAATACAGGATACTGTGTGTTTCTATTTGTACACTGTGTAAATTGGTGCTCAAAACACCTTATATTTATGTAGAATAACACAAACGCCAACACAAATCTTGGTTCAGTGGCGACTGTGGACAGGACATTGTCACACAGCCAAGATTGGTTGAGTTTTGAGAAGTGGCTGCATCAGAGCCGTTTTAAAATACATTTATTTCATCAGTTATCGGTAAAAAACAGCAGATTATCGTAAAAATGCAGAATATCGGCCGATAATCTCGACCATGCTGATAACCGGTCGATCCCTATCTAGATGGCAGGTCAATGTGAGCAAGTATCATGAATGAAAAGTAAATGCAATAGTGGATTTACAGTGTGCGCCCTGAAATTTTCCGCTCACACTCCTAAAATTTTAAGTTAGTTGGTTAAAACAACGTTAGACTGGAGCCCTGGTGTTGCGATGCCTCCTCTGTCCACACCCCCCGAGTCCCAACACAAACCCTCTGGATCCCGTCTATCCCATCATACACTGTGATTATGTCAGCAGCACCTGTCTCCCCGAGCTCATACCTGTGATTTTCCAACTGCTCGTGCAGCGACTCACCCCACCTCCACTCTGTGTTTGTCGTGTGTTTGTGATGTGACACCGAGCGAAGGCAAATATGTCTGGGTTTTGCTGCAACAAGGCTGCTGCACATGGCGGCGTGTTTGAGTTGCTGCTTGTCTTGGTTGGTTGGTTTGTTTGTTTGTTTGCTCGTTGGTTGGTTTGCTGGAACATTTTAAAGGTCATTCTTACTCAGACAGAAATAATCACCACCCTTACCAAACCCATTTTCAGCTCAGATAAAGCTCTAGTTTTACTACTTTTAGCCGAGCTCTTATCTCTCATTCAGGTTATGTGTTGAAATTGAGAAAGAAAAAAAAAAGACGGGAATGAGGTGGAAAGAATGAGGCGTGTCTGTATCATGAGAAACTGGAGTCTGGTGATCTGGAAGAGCCATGGGAAAGAAAGAAGGAAAGAAAGAGCTGGACTGATAATAAGCAGAGCAGGATGAGACTGATGGCTTCATTTAAATCCCATTTACCACAGTCTATTGTGACCTGTGGTGGGTGACTCATACAAACTGTAAATGTGATACGGTATTCACATTATTGTTGTGAATGCAGCAAGATTAACTCGCTAGATTTAAAATTTTCAACAGGTTTGGTGAAGGTTAAGCAGAGCTAGCTGATAAGCTGCTGTGTCTGGTGTGCTAACCAAACATGCTAACTAGCCGAGAGCGCACTAGTAGTGCTGCTAGCCATTGATTTTTTAAAATTAATTAAATTGATTTTGTAAAGTAAGTCTCTATTGAGCTTTTTCATCCCGTTATTCTCAGTATTGATCATCAATTATTTCATTAACACGCAATTTACAGAGGGTTAGAGTTAGCTTGTCAACAGTCATGCTAGTTAGCTCAAATTGCTAATGGGACACAGCTTAATAGTTTTTTTCAGGTTAAATAAATTTGTTTTTCCTTTAATAGCTGTAAATAAACATAGGTCAATAATGTGTAGAACCATTTATGCTTGTATCTGCAAAGGGTTTGTTAGATAAACATGGATTGGCGCTAATGCTAATTAGCTACATGAGCTAAAGGTAATTTTGTTTGTGCAAATCGCAAATCCTGACTGACTGCGGCGGCATTTTCAAAGAAATAAATGGATTTTCTCTGAGCATTATAGTCGATATAGCCGATTCAAATGTTCTTATTCCACTTCTTTTTTTTTTTAATAAATAGCTAAGGCCAAATAATCCTCCTGTCATACAATAGGAGTTCTCTGGTGTAAAGGAGTGGAAATAAACTGTGTGTGTGTCCTTGGTTGAGACTGCAAGGCCGTCCTCTCTCTCTCTCTCGCTCAATACCTTTCATTAACCTTTAACCAAGTCTTTCCATGCAGCTTTGATAATAATGTCGGCACAGTACAGGCAGGTGTGTCCTTGGACCTGCAGAGAGAGAGAGAAGGACTGAGAGGAGGAGGAGTGACATGAAATGAGAGTGTGGGCTGTTGGTGGAGGAGTGGGAGGCAGAGTGTGAGAAACGACAGAAAAAGAATAAGAAGAAATGTGGAAAATAAACTGGATCGGTGTCGTGAAGTTTTGGGAAAACAGAGCTAAATGTGGCGTAAAAGAGAAGAGAGAGAGAGAGAGAGATATCTGCCTGCAGAAGCTGATGCATGAGATTAGAACGATTACAACACTGTTTCTGATCAAAGCGACATTTGTTCATTCATTCATGCAGTCGTCGTCTCCACCTGCTGAAGGTAAAGCTATGTTGATGTGTATCTTAAGCGTGCATCAGGTGTATCGTTGCTACAGGCAACAACAACAGCCCTGACAGCAGAGACTCGGTCCTTATCAGACCGCCGTGTCTCTCACTTTGTGCCTAAAAGCAGCTTCACGCTCCAGGTGACGGGGTTAATGTTCACCGGTGTTGCAATCTTTTCCATAGCTGCAGGTCCAGTTCGGTGTGTGTGTGTGTGTGTGTGTGTGCAGGGTTTTCAGGCTATGATGTGTCACCTGTCAGATAGCCTAGATCTCAACGTTTGACAAGAGATTGAGTCATAAATTAGGCTAAATGTTTACAGGCCTTGGATTTTGCAGTTTTCATGTTTTCACTTGTACATGGTTCATAAACTTGTTTTTAATCAAACTTTTTTTAAAGTGCATCGTAGCAGCAAGTACGGTGGCCCTGAGAGCTCAAAACACTGTGTGCTGCAAATCCAGAAAACAACACAAGCTGCAGAAACTCACAACACAACAAACATTTTCAGGGACACAAAAAATGTGACAGTCCAAACATTATTCATGTGTAGTTTTTTCTCTATAATATTTTATAGCCTACATTGTTTTATTAAGTCTTAAAACTGTTGCAAGTGAATTTCCTACATGTGGGATCAATAAAAAGTCTTATCTCTTATGTCTTGCCGTCTGCACAGCTTCTAAAGTGTGGAACAAAAGCGGTCCGTCCTTCTTTTGTGTCCCCAGGAAACACTTAAGTTGTGTTGTGTGAGATTGTGCAGCTCTTGTGTTGTCAAACAGATGAATTTAAAGCCAGTTTGTGTATCAGGATGTGTTTTCTTTGTGCTGCAGTGTGTTGAGCCCTCAGGGCCACTGTAAACATCGCTGCTGGGGAGACGTTCTGATCCACGCTGGTTTTACATTTAAGCCTTTATCAAAATATCTCAACAACCACAGGACGGGTTGATGTGGAGTCGCTCTGCTGGTGTCAGTGATTCCCTCCGGCAGCAAGGCAACGTTTTCACATGTTGCATTTAGAATAAATGAAATATTTCACATTTTAGTCGCTCCAAAACTTCAGTTCATGACCAAACATCCATAAAACATTCACATCAACCTCAGCTGTACTCAGCGTTTATGCTAATTAGTGAATATTAACAGGCTGAGTGCGGCTTCACCACGCTCAAACCTAGATTCCTTAAAAAGTTTGTCTTTATGATCACAGTTTTACATTTTTCATTTTTTCACAACATTATAATCCCACAACAAACATAAAAGGACAAGTTACACCTGTTTGGACAATGTAGGCGCTACATAAGGAGTTGAACCTTTCACAGGGTCGTCCTTCTTCTTCTGGTCGTCGGCCACGTCTCAGCGCGCCGGACTCAAACAGGGAGCGACGTACAGTTCGTGGTCAGCGCGTTCAAACCACAGCTGTTTGTTAATTAATGTATTTTTATCCCCGGCTGCAGCTGTGAGACACATTCCTGCTCAACACACACAAACAATCAGAGCTGCTCCACCAGCCCGGCCTCGTCGGACAGCGCTTCAGACGGACTAAACTGTGTGTTTGTGTGTGTATAAATGTGTGTGTGGAGGAACAACTGTTAATTTACATCCGTCCCCCCGGGCGGGGGGAGGTGGGGAGGTGGAGGGGGGGGGGGTTGAACAGCAGCGGGCGTGGCGCTGGTGTGAACTTCACATTCTTCTAAAAGCTGCTTCACTGAAAAATGTCTGTGTTTAGGCTGCTGCTCAGAATAATGAGCTTAATTGAGGAAAACAGTTTATTTACTCAGAGCGGTGATGATGTCACCATTATAGATTCCCTTGGTACGATTACTGTCAGAGAAACACGATTTTACACATTATGAAGGTGTAAAATCAATGTTTACACAAAATATTTCAAGCATCTATTAATATATGACCAGTTATTAACCCCTCAGGGGACGTGTTTGAAATATTCAGGGCATAAATTGTCTTTTGAACCAAATGTTTGTGTTTATCTTAATCCTTTTTTGTTTTGTTTTGCTTTTTTTTAAATTAAAAATGATGCTAACATTTAAATTCCTACGAATATTCACTGTTACGTTAGATAAATGGATCAGTATCTGTACATAAACCTTTATTTTTGCGCATCTTCTGACATCATCTTTTTGGGAAAGTGGCGGTATTTAGGAAACTTTAATGATCTTTAATGATTAATTAATAATGGTGTTTAATACCACGATTAATTGTGAAAACAAGTAATCGTGACATCCTTAACTCAGAGTTCATCACATTTCTAATTCACAAGAAGAAGATGGTAGTGATGATGATGAAGATGAAGATGGCAGCAGCATCTTCATCTTCAGACCGCTGCAGCATCATGACATCATGGCGATGTCTGGCTGGTGTGTATGGGTGTGTTGTGTAGCTGTCTGGTCACGGCCGGCTGACTAACAGCACGAACAATAGTGTGTGTGTGTATATACTTTTGTTTCACTGGAAGCTGCAGCATGCAACATGTGTGTGCGCTCCTGTGTGTGTGTTCATTCCTTGGGAGCACTTGTGTGTCTCCAAACCTTGGTCATAAATCTCTTAAGGAGGAGATTCCTGAGATGTTGCAACCAAGTGTGTGTCTGTGTGTGTGTGAACAAATTGCTGAGCTATCTTCCTAAGTGTGTGTGTGTGTCTGTGTGTGTTTCCCCCCCTTTTCCAGAAATTCCTCCCCGGGTTCAGGCAGTTCGCAGAGTGAGTTCCCGTCCATTTGTCAGGTTTAATGTAGGTGGATGCTGACATGTCAACAGCTCTTTAATGAGAAACCGATGAGCTCGCACAGCGGCGGCCATCTTTCCCATCTCTTCCAAACTGTCACACTTCCTTATCCACTCTTTGACTTTCCCTTTCTTTATTTCTTTCTTCTTATTTTTTTTCTTCACATTTCCATCCCTCCACCCTCCTTCTCTCTGAGTATCTGAACTTACCTCGTGTTAGAAAGATGGAGGAGATACTGTAGTCTATACAGTTTGTCACACTTTGATGTTTAAGATCAGCAAACAAATTTTAATATTAGACAAATATAAACCAAGGAAATATAAAATGCAGTTTTTTAAATGATGATTTCATTTTTTAAAGGGAACGCAGCTTTCCAAACCTACCTTGCTGTAACATCGTATATGTTATGTAACGTTATCCACCGCTCCGTATTGATTGCACATGGCCGAGAGGAGGGTTAGCAGCAAAACAGCAGAATAGCAACAGACTTGCAGAGTTTGTTCATTTTAAAACATTTACTTATTGAAATGTGGTGATATCTGATGACCTGCCGCCGCTGGTGACGACTCTCTGACCAATCAGCGGTCTGCTGCAATGTTTACACGTCACATTTTAGTAGCGCTTCACCCGTTTTGGAACCATGGCCGAGCAGGTAGCCTTTAAAAACATAGTACCGGGTACTTTTACGTAATGGAAACGCAAAAAGGCAGAGTCGAGTCGGTACCATGTAGTAGAAACGCAGCTTTATACTAATATATTCCTGGGTAGCATATTCAGATTTTTTACAGATAAACCTTGTTAATTATCACACGCTGAACCTTTAAAGGGATAGTTCACCCAAAATTCAATTTCACTTATCTACTCACTCTCATGTCGACTAAGCTGGGAGAAGTTTCAGAGCTCACTTTTCTCCATAACGCAAAGACACACCAAAAAACATCCAAATACCTCCATACTGCTCGTCTGTAATGTCCGTCTTGTATTGAAACCCCGACATGAGAAATTGTTCCGAAAAAAATTAAATAAGTCTATATTTTAAACTAGCGGAAGCTCCCAGCACTGCTCTTCCTGGTCCGTCCAGATCTTGACTGACACCGGTGCAAATCTCGCAAGATTTTGGGTGAACTATCCCTTTAATTGTGACAAAATGTGCAAAAAAAAAAAGTGAGAAATCCGGTAGGAAGCAAAGCACTGTATGATATAAAGAGGAAAAAGGAAAGTATTTCATGTCGTGTGGTGTTTGTTCTAGCGGTCTTGTGTTGTTTTGTCTCAGGCCTCAGCTGTTACTAATGTCCAATCAGCAAAGAGGAAGTGGAGGGAGTAAACAGGAAATTCACTGTTTGGAAATTAGTTCAAGCTGCTGTTATAAAGGCTGGTTCAATAAGTGTGGACATGACTGAGCGAGTGAATGACTGAATGAGTGAGTGACAGAGTTTATAGTTTGCGCTGACGGCAGCCGGGTGTCTTACAGTGAAGTCACTTCTCTGATGAAACACTTCCTTGTTTACGTTGTGCATACCAAACAGTCGTGGCTGCGCGTTGAGAAAACACAGAGGAAAAGACAAAACACAAGCAAATGAAGGAAACGTCTTCAATAATAATCTGACCACACACACACTTACACACAGACACACACTTCCTCTCATATAAATGAACTTCTCTATATTTTGGTCCAGTTTTGTCACGTTTTTTGTGTTTTTTCGTCTAAAAGTCGTGGACGTGTCGTGAAAATGCCACGTTTTCTGAATTTGCTTGTGTTTTTGTTAGTTTGCATGTGTCGTCTTTTTAGTTTCAGTCTCCGGGGCTTTTACTCTGTCAGAGTTCACATGCACACAAGTCTGTAGATGCTTATTTAATCAAGAAACTATCCCAACTTTTACATTTAAAATGTACACGTTTCATATTATAAAATCATTATATTGATATCAGAGAGGGTGTAGAGCGGCTTTAAAGGTGTGTCAGCTGTTTCATAAGAGTCATAAGGTGTGGTGTCATTGTGTTAACATCTTATCCACTTTATATTTGTCAGATTTCACAATAACCGAGTCAGATAAACTTTTAAATTGTTGGTTAATTTGACCAACAGTCATCTGTTACTCAGAATAAACTCTATTGTTTTCTGTAGGTAAGTTAGTGTTGGACTCATCTTTGTCTCCATGACACAAAGACAAAGCTTTAAACCTGAATAAAAATACACTTAAAAACACAGTTAATGTGTGTATATTTTATAACATAGTACTGATTTCTGCTGCTTAAATTTGCATATTCTCCTAAAAATATAGCTTTTCTTTTATTACTTTACTATCTGTGCTCGTTATTCCTTTCATTGTCCCATTATAACCCTTTATCTTATCTTCAAACTTAACACATAATCAGCAAAAAACAACAAACAACATTGATAAGTAACTTTTATTTAAACGCTTTATTTCAGTCCATATAAATTTATGATGTAAGAAAATATCGATAAACTTAAATATTGCGATATTTTATGACGTGATAATCGCAGTAGATCTCTTGACTTACTTTAGGATTATGTACCGTACATTCCTGCCGATGCTAGTGCATGTGGAGAGATTATGGGATGGATCAGCTGTGAGTCTATTGTGGGGGTCGGCGGCACCATTGTTTCAACCTACAGCCACAGCGCGTCTCCATATAAGGCCGGCGGTGGGTAAAATAAGACCAGGAGGAGGAGGAGGAGGGAGAGATAAAGAGAGGGGCGGGAAAATGCAATTAAGAACATACTGTAGTACATAAACATATAGTACGTACAGTACTCGCATACATTAAGTTATCACTGTTACACATCATCATATACACAAACAGCAAACAGTTAAGTCAAAAACTACATGATTAAGTACAAAGAATTCACCAGACATCACCAGAATTTCCTGCCATAAATCACTGCATGGTATATTATTATTTATAAATTGGATTTACAATGTATTAAATGGTCTATTAGTGTGTTTTAAGTTAATATTTTTGATGTTATTGGGCAGTCTGTAGGTTTTAAAAGGTTTGTTCTGGGTTTAGGTCTAAGTAATTTATCATATCTTCATTGTCCGGTTGCATATTTGTTTACATTTCTGATCTATTGTGGGGTTGATCACATTTCTAATAAAAGAAAGATGACTCAATTTTAGTCTCTTCAACCAGAAGTCATGAACAAGTCCGGTGCATAACTGAGAACGACTGAGAGCAACTCCAGCTGCTTTGTTCTGTGCAGTCTGAAGTTTTCTTATATCTTTGTGGAAGCGGATAATCAGGCAATAATCAAGGTGGGAAAACACTAAAGCCTTGATTACTCGCTTTATACAGTCTATGATATGAAGGAAGAGGAGGAGGGTGGATGTTCCTGATGTTTTGAGTTCCTTCCCTCGACAAGTCTCCACCTGCCTGTCGACGGTGTGAGAGCAGAGAGAGAGTGTGTGTCTGTGTGTGTGTGTGTTTGTGTGTGTGTGTGTGTGTGTTTCCTGTGTCAAGGCACATTAGTTAAAAAAACAACAACAACAATACAAAGTCGAAGTGTGTTTGTGTTTTGTGGATCTGGTTCTTCAGGTTTGAGCTGCTGCTGCTGCCGTTGATCACGATTCAGCTATAAAACTGAAATCGTCTGTAAAGTGAAAACGCCTGTAAGCCTGTTGGTCAGACTATTGACTATTTAACTATTTAACTATGATTGACAGCTGTTTATAGGATATAATAGTTTATATATACAGGTTTATTTATACAAAGACGACAGCACAAAATGAAACGGCAACAGGACTTAACACTTATTTACTGTATTCACTATTAACTGAAGAAGCCAAAGCTTATTAAATCCCACCCCTTGTCCCTATGTTAATTCAATATATACTACAATAAGTTATAAAATAGCAATATAACCTATAATAATGTATAATATATATGCACACTCACTGCCTTAATCCAACAGTGATATGTACGTTATGTAACTTTGTAGTTTCTTCAAATGCTCTGTTGTTGGTTCAGTGATATTGGCCATTATGCAAAGTTCAGGTATCAGATCAGTATCAGGCTGGAAAATATGGAAATAGATGTTTCAGTTTTCCCTCTAAGCAGCAGGATTAGTGGTTATTGTCAGGTTTGTTTGGTTTATAAAGCTAAAAAACGCTTTCAGATGAGTTCTTCTTCCTGTTTGTTTGTGACCACAGTGTGTTTTTAAGAAATGGCCCACAATATTATTAAATATTAAATACATTTTAATGTTTAAATGTAAATATTCACCTGGTGAGATGATTTCTAGGTCGTGTTTAATGACTTTCTGAACTTTCTGTTATCATGATGTTACGTTTCATGTCTGAGTGAATCCTCCACTCTGATTGATTAATGAACAGTGAAAACCACACAGTCTCAGTTTCTAATCAGACGTGAACACATGCGACACACAATCATAGTCATCACACAAACAAAAACAAACAAACATGGCCGACAGCAGCGATGGAGGGTCATCTTCTCCTCACTCATATCATGTCTGCGGCCTCCAGTGGCACGAATAACGGCATTATAAAATAAACTGCGTTACTAATGGCGCTACTTTTTTCAGTACCGAGTAATCAAAAAGTTACCGTTTCTCCCCGTAACAACACCGTTACCGCGTGACTGACAATAAAATGCGCTGTTACTTGCTTCAAGAAGCTCCGTCACAACATAAAACACCTGTAAATGTGTAGCTACGTTATGTACAGGTTGTTTTTAGTCCATCAACAAGTTCACATGTGCAAAATTTTGCACATGTGAATCATGTGGTTTTCGGCCCAATTGTATGTGAATCACATGTATTAACATGTAGAGCACATGTGGAAAACATGTTACCACAAATGGGAAAATGGATTCACATGGGAATTCATATGTGATTCACATAATATTGGGCTGAAACCACATGATTCACATGTGCCAAATTTTGCACATGTGAAAAATCACATCAGAAGTTCATGTAGTTTTTAGTTACTTTTCCTGGTAATTGGTTACTTTTATAATGTAGTAATTCAGTTACTAACTCAGTTATTTTTGGGGAAAGTACCTTTTAACTACTGTATAAATAATTCCTTTTTTTTTTTTTAAAGTGACGCGCCCAACACTCGTTGTTCAGGTCACGACCGGTTCAAGCTGGAGTCTGATACTGGTCACCATGGTGAACAGATGATGTGTGTGTGTGTGATGTGAACAGCTGCATAAACTGGTTCATGATTTTGCTTGGTTCACAGGTGTTTTATATTTATTTATATATAAAAACCTGCAAACTTTTATAAAGAAGAAATGTCACTCTTTGATTTTTAGCGCTGAGCTAATGAAGAGGTCTGGTGACTTAGTGCGACTCCCCTCTGCTCTTCTGTGTGTGTGAGAGATACTTCACACTGTGCCAGTGTCACGTCGCTGTAAAAAAAAAAAAGGCTCCAGGTATAAAATTAGAGCGTTAATTTTGTCTTAATGGTGATGTCAGAGGTTTTTTTGTATTTTAAATTCAGACTGTTTGAACAGAGACCGAGTGCAGCTCCAGTTCGTCCTCTCACACACACAGGAGGACACGAGGCTCTTTAGGAAATTCCTGCAGGACCAAAGTGCTGCCACAGTGGAAAAGTGTGTGTGTGTGTGTGAAGGGCAGGGAGGGCCGCCATACTGGTGTGTGTGTGTGTGTTTGTGTGTATGTGTGTGTGTGTTTGTGTGTGAATTGAACCAAATCAGAAGAACTACAAGTCAGTTTTCACTTATTAACTGTTTCTGTTGCTTCGCTCTCCTCGAGTCAGTGTCTCGGACGGTGTCACTCACATCTGTTCACCGTGGAAACATCTGCACGGGGCGGTCATGGTCTGGTCCACATGAACACACACACACACACTTTGGTGATTCACTTAACCCACAGCGTTAGGGGGCACACATAGAGACGAAGTAGGTTGAGAGAAATGGGAACAGAGTGTGTTTGGCCCCTGGGAAACCCCTAGTGTCAATATAGAGCTGGGCCACCGCTGGTTATGTCAGCAGCACACACACACACACACACACACACACACACACACACACACACACACACACACACACACACACACACATAAGGACACGCCTTAATGTAATACATTTAGTATCTATTCTCTCGTCACTGTGACACTTTCACCATCTGTCACCGACTTCCTGTCTCTTGATCCTCTTTTTCTTTCTTGATACTTCTCTTTCATCACCCCCCCCACCCCCCACCCCCCGCCCTCTCTTCTGTTTCCAGGCTCGTTCGCCCGCCCACATGGCTTACATTCTTTCGCTCTGACATCACGGCCGCCCTGCACTGCCATTTATTTTTTCTTTGCGTTTCTGTTTTTTTTTTTTAAACTTTTTTTTTGTCTCACTCGCTTTAGCCTCTCGTCTCGTTTGCCAGTCCCTCCTCCCTCCCTCCCTCCCTCCCCCCCTTCCTTCCTTTTTGACATTTAATGTTCTTTAAGACGTTGATAAGCAGCCGGCTGATGTTTCCATTAAAGGAATCGTGCACTAATTTTTATTTTTTCTTCGATTTTTTTTGAGAAATGAAAGAGTGAGAAAAGAGGAAGAGGAAGATTTTAGGAGGGAAAGTGAAATATGAAAGAGTGACGGTCTGGATAACGTCAGGACCTTGTTTTTTTATTAGTCAAACATGGAGATTTACAGCAGCTTAAAACGGGCACTTAGTGGATCAAAGGTCGACGTCCGTCTTCTTCTTGATTTGTGGCACCGGCAGGTTTAAGGTTTTAGGTTTTAAGGTTTGATTCCCTCCTCTGGTTTGTGTCTCGGCAGCGAAAAGGCCAGAAAGTTCACGTAATATTTATCGTGGTGGAGATTTTAATGACTCTGTATTAGCGGCTCTGAGGAGCTGCGGAGTGTCGGGAGCCGAGCCAGGCCTGCTGGGAAATGACAGCTCACTTAAAACAGAGAGAGCAACGCAAGGCAGGCGACCGGAGAGCGGAGCCGTCGCATTGTGCGGTGCATTGTGGGTAAAATGTGCTCATGTTGCTCCAAACTTTTTGCTTATTTTGAGCTCCTTGTGTTTTTGGTTACATTTAATAACAATAATACCAATAGTTTCTTCATTTTTATATAACAATAATACTAATAGTTTCTTTATTTTTATAGCACACAAATACAAGATCAACAGCAGAAGAACCCAACGACATAAATAATTAAACAATTAAAGGAGATACAAAGCAACAAAATTACATTAAAAAAATAGACTTGAACAGGAAAAAAGGTCAAAGTCGTCAGTAAAAGATGAGAATGGTTGAAAGAAGCAGTACAATGAAGTCAGACGAGACAGCGATAAAAGACAAAACAATAGAAACATAAAATTTATAAGACAATAAGGAGTAAAATGAAAGCCATAAAGACAGTAAAAGGGTATTTGAACAACCTAAAGAAATTGAGGATGTTAGGGAAATAAAAGATAAAAGGATGTCACAGACGTCTCATAAAAGATGTAAAAGTGAGTCATCAAGTCTGCAGCTGTAACTCTTCAAAACGTCTGAAACTCACATTATTATCAATGAACGTCCCAAAAAATCTGCTGAGAAATCAAAAAGAAGAAGAAGAAGAAGAAGCTCCTCAGTCAGTTGTTGGTTCATAACAAAAAGGAACTTAACATAGTCAATAGTACGGCGGCACTGAGGGGTCAACTCACTGGCAAGGACACAAACGAGCTGCAAAAACTCACAATGCAACAGCTCTGCTCCGCCGTTCTAAAAATATCTTGCACCGACAATTAAAGGTAACGAACCTACTGCTATGACTATAGGGATTATGGCAATAGGCCAATTTGCCAAAAATGTTGAACTATCCCTTTAAAAATAAAATCTGAATCATGTGATATTGACGTTATAATGAACCAAACAAACTCACTTCTTTATCTTCAAACCCTGTGTCCGTCACTTTATTGTGTCTCCTAGAAACTCCTCCATTGTGTTGTAAGTTTTTGTCAAAGTGCAGTGTGTTGACCCCTCAGGGCCACCGTAGAACTCAAGAAGAAGAAGAAGAAGCAGCTTTATTGTCATTGCACACGATACAATGAAACTTTGTCTAGCAGCAATCTCTTGTATCAGCCATCAAGTGTAAGAAATGTGCAAAAAGAGCAGTTATTTTATACATATAATCAATAAATATGCATTTAATATGTAGTGCAAAGGAGCAGTTATTGTCTTATTGGCCGAAACCCCACCCTACAGCATTACGTACGGTCCTTGAACGCAGCACACAGCCACACAGCGGACGTATTGCCTTTGGTCTGCAGCCAGCTGCAGCAGCGGTGCAGGGATCCAGCCTGTTGGGACCGAAGCTGAAGCGATTGTTCAGGACGCTGTAATGGAGACGGGCGTGGTCGTCATAGAGACCAGATGTACAGTACAGTACAGTACAGTACGTCTGTCTGATAGGTGATGTTTAATGTTTCCTCAGCAGTTTTTATACAAAGAAACTCGATCCACTTGATTTTTTTTTTCTGTGCAAACTCACAGAAACTTCCCACCAGCTTCACTCTGTCGTCTCGGTTCAGGCTGATGAGTTATTTTCTCTGACGTCATGCGTCAGCGTCGGCGATCTGATGAAACCTCCAGTAAAGACTCACCGATGTGAACCATCAGAGCCGTTCTCAGGGATGATGCAACGGTGCAGCTCGGCCCAAAAGCCTCGGAGCAGCGACTGACCTATAGAGGCTTCGCTGACTGGAGCTGCACTCGTTCAACTCTGCGAAGGCCGAGTCTCCAGTTTTCATTAGGAAATACAAGTGAATCGCAGGAATAGAAGTGGAGTTTTCTTCTAACAACAACAACAAAAAGTCTATTTACATTGAGTTTCCTCCTCCAGGGTTAATGACTGCTTGTCGTTCGCTGTCATGTTTTCTTGCTTGTAGTCGTTTTTCTCTTTTGTTTTGCTTTGCTTTAGTCTCTTGAACGAGACCCGGGCTGCGTCAAGTCCTGACAAATTCACTGATTCACATCAGTTAACAGACTTTTTTCCCCTCATATTTTGTGAGTCTCTTGAATCTTTGGAGGATTGCGGATGTAAACACTTGCTCGCCCCCTGAAAAAAGTTCCCAAAGTCGCTTAAAAGTGACAGTACTGCTGCATAAAAAATGCCACAGCAGTATATGCACTAATACGAAAAACGAGATAGCTCACAATGTCTGGATAAGTCAGTGGAGGGAGTAAATCTGGGTCTTAATAAGTAGTAGTTTTTCTGTTTACCTTTGTTTCTCATTAAATTTGAGTTTATCGTGATACGTTCCTCCTTCCTTTCCCTTCCTCTTCTCCGTTTCTTTTTTGTTTTCTTTTTTTGTCTGTCTTCCTCATCTCTTTTTCTTTCTCTTTTACTTTTTGCTCATTTTCCTCCGTTTTCCCCACTCTGTTTACGTTTGCGTTCCTCCAAAGATGGCGCCGACGTCCCACAACGGCAAAGCGGCATGACGTCAGCTTCACATTCTCTATTAATGGCGTCTGCACTCGCCACTGTTCACCTCCACATGATCTCTCATTTTCTAATAATCTGTCGTGCTGTAATGTTAATTCAAGGAAAGAATCAGGAAGTCTTACAAAGTATTTGAAGTATGTTACCAGAAAATGACTTTAATAGAAGTTTAAGCCAGCTTTTTAGAGTCGAATTCGAATACAAGTCTTCAAGTATCTGATATGTACTTTATATATAAGAATCATTTTGGAAGTAGAAGTTACGCTTAGTATTGTGATTATCAACTTTTATTGTGGCTTAAATAGTAAAACACATTGTTCAGCGTTACTACACTTTCCTAAACGTCACATTCAAAGTCCTTTTACAAAGTTCCTTCAGAGTTAAGGACCAAACACATCTTTTAAACGTTTTCATCAGAGATAAAAGACACTTTATATCCCGTATGAATAGGTGCGAGTCGACATTTCATGGAAGTTGTTGTCTTCCAATTCTCTATGCAGGATAAACCCTGATGTAAAACCAAAAAAAAAGTTGTTTTAGAGATAAATGCAGCCGGAACTACTTTCCAGACACGGCTGCCGGGCGGAGGGAGTTCAAAAGAGAAAATAGTTCTGAGTATTTGCTTCATGTGTCGTAATGTTACATAATTATACATGATTATCTCATAGCGTGGTGAATGTGCAGGTCACAACTTGTGCACAAGAGCGTTTTGGAGTTGTTGGATTGATGAGTTTGAGCAGCTCACGTCTCTGCCCCGCTGATCTCAAAACAACATGCACAGATAATTAAAGGTGATGAACCTACTGCTATGACTATATGGTGAGAGAAGAAGTTGACAAAATGTTGAACTATCCCTTTAACACAGACACAGTGACATCAGGCTCTGTGTCTCTGTGTGTGTGACCGTCACATTAACATTTATCACCGTGTTACGTCCTTTTTATTGACCGGTCAGTGTTTGCTTCTATCATGTTGAGCAAACAAGACGAAGAGTTAACGTCCGTGTCTCCGCGGCGTCGCCGGGTATTTTTATCTCCACAGTTTGTTTAAATGAAGAGGGAACATAGTTAACATACGCTACATATTTAGCATTAGTATGTCTGAAGAGGGCGCGTCGCACATGTGTCGCGTCATATGGACCAACAGCTGCACATCACATTCACTTACAGTAGTTTGACTCTGTTTTTAAATGTTTCCAGCTTTTATTTTGAAATACCATCCTCTCAGCACCAAAATAACTCTCATCTGTTTTTCAGCTCAACACAAAGATTTTGCAGCATTCGCATTTCCGTAAACATTTTACAAATTCCTACAAACAGGAAGTAACCATTAAGCGTAATTTAGCCATTATTCACATTTAACACTCTTATTTTGAAATGGCTCATTTTCAAACAATCAAATTCCTACAAACAAATGGCCCTTTGTTCTCTAAAAAAAGGTCTGCAAATTCCTAAAATAACAATGAATGAATGAATGAATGAATTAAAATGAATTACGTATGTTTTTCCCACTTTTTTATTCATATTTAACAAACATCATTTATTTTTTGATTGTGTTTTTAATGGCTTTATTTTGAAATATCTCACTGGAATTTCATCAAACAGTCACCACCAAACAAAACTTTAAGTGTAATTTATTATTCATATGTAACACTTTTATTTTGAAATGGCTCACCGTAATCTCAAACAGACACCACCAAACAACGTCTCACTTGTTTTTCAGCTCAACACAAATGTTTCGCAGCCCTTCGTTCTCTGACAAATTCCTAAAATAACAATTAATTAATTAATTAATTAATTAAAATGAATTACTCATGGTTTTCCTACTTTTATTTTGAAATCGCTGTATCACTGTATTCCCAACCAATCATCATCGTCATCATATTGACTCACATTAGTTTGATTGTGTTGTAGTTTTTTTTTCCCGCCCGTGCGATGAATGAATGAGCCACAGACTCATGATGTTAGAGAGGAAGCATTACACAACATTACAACATTACAACACACACACAAACACACACACATTGTGTTGTAGCTGCACCGGATGAAGCTCCAAGAAGAGTCGTGTGTGTGTGTGTTTGTGTGTGTGTGACTAATACATGTCTCATCCCGTGCAGATCGGTATCGGCTGATGATGATGATGATATTGATAACATGACTGATCAGTGAGGTCATGATGCGTCTCCATGGCGACACGTTCCCAAGCATGCCCTGGCCTCTCTGCAGGGAGCGAGAGTGGAAAATATCTAAATATATCCGAGATCGCTCCGAACCAACTTTTCTAGAGAGGAAGTGAGAGAGGGAAGAGGAATTTAAAGGAAGGGGAGGAGGGAGGAGGCAGGGGGGGGTAGAAGGGGGGGAGGAGGGAGGGGGGGCAGGAGGCGAAAGTCAAGTTCCCATTTCTGATTTCCCACGGAGTCGAGGTCACGTGTGTCGGCCTGAAAGCGGTCGGAGTGGGATCTGAGATTTTTCTTTTCCTGCTCAAACAAAACAACGCAACGTTTAATCTGGTGTTTTGTCCTAGAGAGAGAGAGAGAGAGGGAGGAGGAGCTTTCAGTAGGAAATAAGGAGGAGGAGGGGGGGGGGGGCTTCTTTTAAAGGCCAAACACACAGAATATTTGGTAATCAACCTTTAAGTGACCTCATGTTTAAAGGGATAGTTCAACATTTCAGCAAATTGGCCCATTGCCATAATCCCTATAGTCATAGCAGTAGGTTTGTTACCTTTAATTGTCGGTGCAAGCTGTTTTTAGAACGGCGGAGCAGAGACGTGAGCTGCTCAGAGCTACGCTAAGGAGGCTCATGGGATTTCTTGGTTTCCCTCATCAAACTCATCAAATACACAATCCAACAACTCCACAACGCTCTGGTGGACAAGTTGTGACCTGCACATTCACCACGCTATGAGATAATAACACAACGTTACCACACAGAGTTGTTTTAGAGGGAAATTCATGCAAAACCACTGATGCACGTTGCCTTCAGGGACAGTTTTTCAGCAAGCAGTCTCTGCATTTACCTCTAAAACATTTGATGAGTTTGAAACCAAGAAATCCCATGAGCCTCCGTAGCGTAGCTCTGAGCAGCTCACGCCTCTGCTCCGCCGTTCTAAAAATAGCTTGCACCGACAATTAAAGGTAATGAACCTACTTCTATGGCAATGGGCCAATTTGCCAAAGTGTTGAACTATCCCTTTAAATGCTAAATGAAACCTTTAGAAGCGCCCAGTCTCGTAAATAAGATGTTTGCACCTGCTGTGCCGATGGTGATGATGATGATGATGTCACAACGCTGTGTTCATGACAACGGCCTGTTGACGGCCAAATGACCCCGATATAAAAAAACAATGTTTGCTTTGTCTCCATGGCCGCGACCGTTTATATCGGATCGTTTATTACCTCCGAGTTGTAAAGAACAGACTGAACGCTGAGTGTTGACTCAGGTAAAGTGTGTGTGAATGTGAGGATGATCTGCTCGGTCAAATATTTACTGAACCAAAATACAAAAAGCAGCTCTTTTTTGTTTTGGGATCATTTTTCATGTTGAAGAGTTGAAGTTAAAGATTGCGATCGTCCGTCTCTGCCTGGTGCAGGTGTGGCCTGGTTACACAACCTGATCGCTGCACCAGGTGTGTCCCGGGCCTGTCACAACAAAAGACCATGTTATAATGAGGGCTTTTATTTTGAAATTAGACATTTATTCTGCTTAACTGTTTTACCTAATCTATTTTCCCACTTGCAGTTATGATTGCGGATGTTAACGCATATTTTTAATGGATAACCTTTAGACAAACTCCACTTTATTATTATTTTACACGTCTGAATGTTTAATTTCAATTTGTACCATTTAATTTTTCTTCTTTTTTCGTTATTTATTCAGTTTTCTGCTTTCAGTTGCAAATGAGATCTCAATCTCAACATAAATCCCAGATCCAGTGATTTGATTATATGTGTATAATAATAAGGGATTATTCATTATTATTAGTTTTCTGGTCGTGCAAAGGGAGCGTTGGGCGCCAGGAACCGATTCAGTGTCGCCACCTTTTGCTTCGTGCAGCTCAATGTGCAAAAACATTGCACTGTGTTTGTATTTTCATTTAGTGTTAATATATTTATATAATATATAATATGTTGAATGTAGCTTTAATCAGTGCAGCGTCGGCTTCCTTCAGAGTCGGATAAGAAAGGGTTAAAGTCTGACAGCTGGGGGAGATACTGGTGGTCAGATTCAGCCCCTCCCCCCTCCAACTCAGCACAAATATGCTGCCTCAGCATGAGCCTGCAGAAACACACACACATGCACGCACGCGCGCACACACACCTTTCCAGTGCAGAGTTGAGCAGGAATAAAACGAGTGAATGTGCGGTTGATGTGTCGGGTGTTAAACAGCTGTGAGTCTCTATCTTCTCCTGTATCTGTGGCTGTTTCCTGCTGTCTGACCGGTGTGTTCTCACACTGTGGTGAGAGACACACACACACACACACACACACACACACCAACACACACATACACACACACGGAGAGAGAGAGAGAGCGTCTGGAAAACATTACTCAGATTCCTGCAGCAGGGGCTCTGATTATACTGGCAATGAAGAGAGAGAGACGGCTGGTTGGTTCAAACGAAAGGTTGATATCTGACACAGACACCGCTGAGTGTGTGTGTGTGTGTGTGTGTGTGTGTAGGTGTGTGTGTGTTTTCTCTTCCTCGTCCTGAGCCGATGGCGATGCAGTTTATTTCCAGGAGTTTATTTTCAGGCATTTTGACGTCTGCCTCAGCAAAAACTTAATATCTCTGTATTTAGTTTCCTTTGGTCCAGAAGAGGGCAGTGTGGAGGAGGAAGAGAGTGTGTTTCTGTGTGTGTGTGTGTGTGTTTCAGTGTGTGTGTGGAGTTGTTTTCCCAGGGTGTGTTCTCCTGTATTGTCCCTAAACTTTCCCTCTTGATAAGAGACGGATGTTTCACCGGTTTGACCTTGAGCGACTCCGGTGCTGCTCGGACCAGAACTGAAAACTGAGCTGAACGGATAAATTATCTTAATTATCCTGTTGTCCACCTGGGTGAAGGAAGGAAGGAAGGACAAAGGGAAGGAAGGAAGGAAGGAAGGAAGGACACAGGGAAAGATGGTAGGAAAGAAGGAAGGGAAAAGGAAGGAAAGATAGATGGAGAGAGGGAACAGATTGGGTTAGGAAGGAAGGAAGGGATGGAGAGGGAGGCAAAAATCTTTGTGGAAAGAAGAAAGGGAAAAAGGAAAGACAGGAAGATGGAGGGAGGGAACAGATTTGTTTTAAGGAAGGAAGATGGGAAAGAAGGAAAGAAAGATGGAGGGTCAATTGGATCAAAAGAGGAAGGAAGGAAAGAAGCAAGGATGGAGGAAGGGAACAGATTGTGTCAGTTTGACCCAGCAGGACGACAGGAGGTTTAATAAAGATTAAAAAAAGAAAAAGTTTTCTAAATGGACGAGTGTGAAAAGACGAACGACCTTGAACTGCAGAGCTACGACGACGATGATGATGATGATGATGATGATGATGATGATGATGATGATGATGATGAAACTAAACCTGCAGCTCTGGGCTGAGCCGTGTCCTCTGCAGGTCGGTGCAGACGGGAGTTGAACCAGCAGCCTCTTGTTTTCATTATGGGATGTTTCCCTCAGATCCTCAGGAAGTTGGACTGGTCCTAATGAGGCCTATAAAGCCTGTTTTCCTGCTGCTGCTGCTGCTGCTGCTGCTGCTGCTGCTGCTGCTGCTGCTGCTGCAAATAGCCTGTGGCTCCTTTCACATTGGGCCAGACGGTTTCTATCATAAAACAGTTAATCACCTACTTTGTATTTGCTCAAAGTGCATCTCAGACGGATCATTGTTTAATGATTTAATAAAGGCCAGATACGCTGCTTTATGCAAATGAAGCTTAATTTTACATGAACCAGAATCAGAGACAAACTTTCAACTAACCCAGAAACCATTCAGAGCAGGGAACCATTATTTATCCTAAGCTAAGCTAAGCTGTGCCATTTATCTGCAGCCTTGCATGCTTCGTAAGATGATTCACTTTTATATTTATGTTACGATCTCATTATGATTTACTAAGATTTACTTTATCCCCGTGAGCAGACACTCTCTGGCTCTTTGAGTTTACGAACACTTCAAACAAACCTTTATTAACGTCCTGAGCGTTGATCCAGCAGCTACTGTAGTGGAAACTCTTCTTCCTCTTTGTTCTGGGGAACACACGCCCTCCGCCTGCAACATGTCACTTTTTATTAGTGTTAACAAGCAGATGCATTCGACTGCTCAGGCCTTTGATCTGCACAAGGTGTGTGTGCATGTGTGTGTGTGTGTGTGTGTGTGCTGCGCTGCGCTGGTCTGGAGTCATTACACTCTCTGTAATGATATTGCACTAATGATGCTAAATCCATGTGCATGCACGCGTGTATTATTGTATATAGGTAGGTGTGTGTGTGTGTGTCTGTGTGTGTGTGTGTGTGTGTGTGTTTGATGGAGGGACTGTTGCCCGCTTCTCCTCTGGTTTCTGCTTCAGCTTGTAAATCACAGTGAGGGGGGAGGAGGGGGAGGAGCGGGGGGGGAGGGGGGGGGGCTGTTTTGGCTCAGACTGATGATCTCTTATTGGCTCATGCTACATTCACTACTTCAGAGTTTCCCTGTTTCACTAAAGACACGCTCCGACGCTCGTTAGCCCTTTGGCTCCAGGACATGGATGGATAGATAGAAGATAGACAGACAGATAGATAGACGGATGGATGGATATAGAGGGATAGATAGAGGATAGATAGATAGATAGATAGATAGATAGATAGATAGATAGATAGATAGATAGATAGATAGATAGATAGATAGATAGATAGATAGATAGATAGATAGATAGATAGATAGATAGATAGATAGATAGATAGATGGATAGATAGATAGATAGATAGATAGATAGATAGATAGATAGATAGATAGATAGATAGATAGATAGATAGATGGATAGATGGATAGATGGATAGATAGATGGATAGATAGATGGATATAGAGGGGTAGATAGGTGGATAGATGGATGATGGATAGATGGATGGATGATAGATGGATATAGAGGGGTAGATAGAAGACAGATGATGGATGGATGGAGATAGATAGATGGATAGATGGATAGATTTATATAGAGGGGTAGATAGAGGATAGATAGACAGACAGACAGATGGATGGATGGATATAGATTAATATAGAGGGGTAGATAGAGGATAGATAGACAGATAGATGGATAGATTGATGGATAGATAGATAGATGGATAGATGGATGGATATAGAGGGGTAGATAGAGTAGACAGATAGATAGATAGACAGATAGACAGATAGACAGACGGACAGATAGATGGATAGATGTGAAGTGTCCTCCCTCCCTTCTTGCTAGAAAAGTGGAATTATGGGAAGTCTCTCAGCACTAAGTGCCTGTTGGATTGAGGAGGGCGACCGGGAAAAGAGGGAGGGGAGGAAAGAGGGTGGAGGAGGAGGTGGAGGCTGAATGTGTCGCCCAACATGGGGACTGTTTCCTCTGGAGGGAGGGAGAGAGGGAGGGAGGGACAGAATAAGCAGAAGAAGAAGAAGAAAAGTGGGTGAAGTGAGTGGTTGAGGGAGAGAGGGAGAGCAGCAGTAAGAGGAGAAGCGATGGCAGCTGGCTCTCAGGACGGAGCTTCTAAAAACAAACTCTCCGCTAAATAGTGGTAGTGACGAGGCGCTGGAGGAGGAGGAGGAGGAGGTGGACGCACTCTTATAGCCGGACTATCGGCTCGCTGAGGAGAGAGGAGGAAAAAAACCAAAATAAAATAAAAAAAAAAGAGAGAAAAAAGAAAGTGTGTAAATCAGTGGAGCCGAAGGAGCCATGAAGTACAGACCTCTGGTAAGACACTGAACCCTCACGTTATCCTGCAGAACATGGAGAACCAGGGCTTTTATTTTGTTAAATGTTTTATAGAGTTTGTGGAGAAACGCAACTTTGTCTGCACGTGCAGGTTTGCTTTGAAGTTGTGTGAGAGGTGAGAGCAGCAACCTGGGAGGTGGACTTGCTGCTCAAGTGGAAGTTTATTGCACTTTTGTTTTACTTAGCCGCTGCTTTATCCGTATAATGAGTAAATTGCAACCTTGACAGCATGCATTTGAACTTCAAAGTCACAGGTAGCCTATAGGCCTACTACGACTCACAGTGATGCAGATTTTTCCTTCATAACTGTTTTTAATCTCAGCGTCCTTCTTCACCTCGGCTCTGTATTTGTCGATCTGATGTGACTTCTATTTGTATTTGCATCTGTTTGATATTGGAGTGGGTGTGTCCTCGTGTTTTCTCTGCCCCGGGGCGAGGCAATCTCATGGTGGTGTGGTGTGGCAGCATTCTTTAGCGTTCACAGAGAGTAAAAGAGTGCATGTGTTGTATTGAAGTATCACTGATGATGATGATGATGATGATGATGATGATGATGCCTTCCTAATCCTCTGTAGCCTATTTAAACTTGTATAGGCTACAACTATTTACACACAATCTGGCTCGTGCGTCCTCATCCATAAGGAACTAATCAGCTTTACGAGCTTCCTCTGCTTCTATAACATCAGTGTGTGTGTGTGTGTTTCTGTGTGTGTTGTGCAGTGAGATGCGATGTGACTGACAGCTTTGTCATGACACTACATTACAATACACTGAGATTCCTGACACAGCTGCCTCTGGGCATCTGAATCGGTTCAATAGGTGGTTGGCCTAGTGTTGGGATGGGCTCGCCCTCCCTCCTCAGGCCGTCACTTTGTAGTGAGCTGGTGGTCAGGGCCGAGCTGTGGGTGGGTGATGGGTAGTAGGGAAAGTGAAAAGTGAAAAGCTGCTGAATAACTCACAGGCAGTTTGTTTGTTAACTTACCTGTCCAACAGAGCTAACATGAAAACCTCACTCCAGTGTTCTTTCACTCAGTCATAAATGTCTCATAAACAATGATTAATGTGGGATTTGAAGAGTGAAAGTTAAAAGTAGACAGTGGTAAGGAGGACTCATGTCGGTTTATAGTTGAGCTATTTCTGCTGCTAAAGCTAATGCGCATCTATAGCCTAGGTGAAACTGAGCTGCCTGTCCAGTATGGATGATAAATATAGCATAGTTTATAATCAGGATTCTGTTATGTAGTTTTCTGTACCAATTCTATCACTCAAGAGTGAGCTGATAGCACAACAGTAAAGAGTGATAGCAGTTTAGCCTACTAAGATTTGGTTAGGAGTAGCAGTTGGTTAAGAGTGTGAATAGTTGGCTAAGAGAGTTAGCAGTTGGCTAAGAGTGTGAATAGTTGGCTAAGAGAGTTAACAGTTGGCTTAGAGTTGGCTAAGAGTGTTAACAGTTAGTTAGCAGTCGGCTAAGAGAGTTAACAGTTGGCTAAGAGAGTTAGCAGTTGGCCAGGAGTGTTAGCAGTTGGTTAAGAGAGTTAGCAGTTGGCTAAGAGAGTTAGCAGTCGGCTAAGAGAGTTAACAGTTGGCTAAGAGAGTTAGCAGTTGGCCAGGAGTGTTAGCAGTTGGTTAAGAGAGTTAGCAGTTGGCTAAGAGAGTTAGCAGTTGGCTAAGAGAGTTAGCAGTTGGCTAAGAGAGTTAGCAGTTGGTTAGGAGTGTTAGCAGTTGGCTAAGAGAGTTAGCAGTTGGTTAGGAGTGTTAGCAGTTGGCTAAGAGAGTTAGCAGTTGGCTTAGAGTTGGCTAAGAGTGTTAACAGTTGGCTAAGAGTGTTAGCAGTTGGCTAAGAGAGTTAACAGTTGGCTAAGAGAGTTAACAGTTGGCTAAGAGAGTTAGCAGTTGGCTAAGAGAGTTAGCAGTTGGCTAAGAGAGTTAGCAGTTGGTTAGGAGTGTTAGCAGTTGGCTGAGAGAGTTAGCAGTTGGCTAAGAGAGTTAACAGTTGGCTAAGAGAGTTAGCAGTTGGTTAGGAGTGTTAGCAGTTGGCTAAGAGAGTTAGCAGTTGGCTAAAAGCAGTTGGTTAGGAGTGTTAGCAGTTGGCTAAGAGAGTTAGCAGTTGGCTAAGCAGTTGAGTTGGTTAGGAGTGTTAGCAGCTGGGTGTGTTAGCAGTTGATAAGTGTTAGTAACAGTTGGTAAGAGTGTTAGCAGTTGGTTACGAGTGTGCAGTTGACGAGGAGTTGGGATTCATATAATTAGCTATAATCAGTTCTACTAACTTGTTCAGTGGTTCGTATGTGAAGCCAGAAGTAAGTGGAATATATTTCTTTTGAATATTATACATTTTAATGCTGAATTTTAAAATACAATGTGTTGTACAACATTTTTATTTTGACAAAGAATCAAAGTCAGTATCAGTGCATCTCTAATCAGTGGAGCCTTATATTGTGGATAATGCAGCTTCTTTTCACTGTTGGTCCTTTTTACTTTTTAATATTAGTGATCAGTGACAGGAGGTGAAAAAAATGTGAATGTTGTCTTTTCTCTTGCTCCTGGCCCCCCCACGTCTCCAGAGAGATCAAAGTTCAGGGTAAGCTAGAGCACCACACCCAACACCCGGAGCTGAGAGGAATTCATTAAGTGGTGACTTTTACTAACGTGTGGTGACCGTGTGCCACGTTAAACCCGCTCCGTGCTGCTGGTGTGGTGTTGTTTTGACCCACATGTCCTGAGGCAGGTTTGTGTCTGCAGGAGCTCGTCTCTCGTCTCACCTGTCTGACCGCCCCCGCACTGTCTCCGCTAAGTCTGGACCTGTGTTTCCACGGTAAATCATCATCAAAATGTCAATGAACCTGCATCCTGTTGACATCATTTAGATTTTAACGTATTTTACTATAATCAGGTTTTCAATGGAAGTTACCTGTGGGTGCATTTGTTATGATTTTGCAAAACCACTTCCCTTTCGAATGACGCCTGTGGTCGACCTGTCGCCACAATCGTCAGCTGTTTCGTGGCTCCTGCCCTCATACACGTGGCATCGGTGTGACCCAGTGACATTCACGTCGAGTCGAAAAGTCAGCTCCAGACTCACTTGATCCACTGTGGAAAAATGTAGAAAAAGAGCACACAAAAAAAGCTTCATCACAGCTGCACACCTCAGTCTGTCTCTCTCTCTGTCTTTTCGTTATAACAAATTATGGGGAACAGAAGTCAGGAGAAGCTGGATTAAGTTCCTCTGCTGCTCTCTGCATATTTAACCTGGATCCTAAGTTCACATGCTCAGATATTTAATTCACTCTAGAGCAGGATGTGTTTGTTGGCTCTGTGAATCCTACTACATGAGGTCGTGTGTCATACAAGAAGGAAAATAATCATATTACAGTGTTCAAATATTTTTATGAACCTTGATATGAGACTTTGTGCTGCTTCTTATTCAGTGTCGATGGATTAGCAAAGTTCTTAAAGGGACAAACCAACAATTTTATACCAAAAGTTAATCTACAAATTAATTTTTTTAAAGCTTTTGAAGCACAGTGTGTCGGTACGTTAAATGCTGCATTATTTACTGCAGGTTAATGTGTCTTTAAACTCTCTCCCCATTAACCAGCTCCCTCCCTGAGCCGCTGTCGGGCCGCTGAGAGCAGCAGGGTACAGCAGGTTTACGTAAACACTGTGACACCTGAGCTGCGCGACTTCGCCCGGGGCGACGTAAAGGTCAAGGAGAGAGCTGCTATTGTTCTCCGACCGGCTGCACCATCAAATCCCTCGGCTTTCTCCCCCGTTTCCCTGCTCGGCTCGACTCGGCTCAGGTGCAGACGCTCGAAAACTAGCAGAAACATAAATATAAATGGACAAAAGGTGCAGAAAACACAGGGAGAGGAAGTGAAAAACCAGAGTGTTGTGCTGCACATTTCACTACTTCCACACAGACTAAAATAGTTTCCACAGCACAGATTCATAGTGATTAATAATAAACTGTTACTGAGGCAAAAATCTTGAAAAAAAAAAAAGATTTTGTTAATAATAAAAAGAAAAAATTTGTAGAAAAACATGTTTTGATTCCTCAGAGTTCAGCAAAAGACTCAAAGACTCAGAGCAGCACAATAACATCTGCTAATTAGCACCAAATGCAAAGTGCAGCTGGGGCTGATGGGAATGCCATCAGGTTTTTGCAGGTATTTGGCCGTAAAACTTGATTCAAATTCAGAAAAAAAAAAAAACTTTATTGATCCCCGGGGAGCAATTCGAAAGCAGGGAGAGAGCAGGTCGAGGCAGCAAGTAAAAAAACAAGAAGAAAACAATAACAGCAGTGCATCTCCAGACAGTAACGGTGTCAGCAGATACTGAGGCAAATGAATAAATGTATGTACAGAGCAGCAGATGAAAAAGGGGGCGTGTCCCATGAAACACGCATGTTGTGTTATGAGTTTTGTGCAGGACACGTGTTGTCGAAGGGATGAAGTTGTGCAGTGTTTTGAGCTCTCAGGGCCACCGTACTCTGGTGTGTATCAGTAAATGCAGAATATGTGACGATCCCATGTGGAAGACAGTGAAGGCATCACGTTGGACTTAAACTTTACTTTCCTAACTTTGTAAAACGTTGTTGCTCTGTGTTTGTTGCTGCGTCTGCATAGAATTGGAAGTGAATAGATCAACGTCATGGATCCAGCCCCGTTATCCGATACCCGATCTAACTGTTTAGTCAACATCTGGGCTGATATTCAGTCTTTATATCAGATTGTTTCATCCCTAGTGGAAAGTGAGGAGATCATCAAAGCTTTGTCGTCTGTGGGGGCGGCGAACATGTGCAGCAAATGTCAGGCCAGTGCATCTGAACTCGTCCTGGTGGTTGTTGTGCAGATGTTTCAGAAGCCCCTGTAGGACTCTGATGATGATGATGATGATGGTGCACACTGATCCAGATCGTAACAAACAGTTCTCTGTGAGTTTCCACCTGCTCACGACTGACTCCAGTCACGTAGCCGCGGCCCCCCTGTCCCTCCGTCCCCTCCAGGTCTCCTCCCGAGGACCCGGCTCCACAGTGACTCGCTTTCTGCTGCTGCTCAGGATTTGGAAAACATGACGACATGTAGGAACCGGGGGGCAGGCAGGCAGGCAGGCAGGCAGGCAGCGGGCACATACTGTAGTGTGGTGTGTTCCTGAGAGCGGGTGGAGGTCCGGTTTGTGCGGCATTACACGCAGGAAAGCCAAACAGTGAAAGCGGCATTGGAAAACAATGAAGTCATGGAGAGAGAGGGAGAGAGGGAGAGAGGGAGAGGTGGAGGAGAGATAGGAGGTGTAGACCAGGAAGAGGTGAGGACATACATCTCTGGTTTCTTTCCTCTGGGGCGCCGTAATGTTTGGAGGGGTCTGTAATAAACCGTGACACCTTTGTGTAAATGAATGTCAGTCCTCCTCTTCCTCCTCCTCCTCCTCTCGGAGATTTAAAGGGATACACCAACATTTTTTTTTTCACGTCTTGCCTCACTCCCGAGTCCATGACCAGCAGATAGACGCCATCCTTTCAACTGTGCGTGCAGTAACAAGGGAGATAGAGCCATATCGCCCTTAATTAGCTTAGCTCAATCACTGGAAGTGTATGGGTAGTGTTAGCCTGCCGAAATCATCAGTCAGAAGCTGATTTCATTTTAGCTCTAAACTCTGTAAATATATCACTTTATCGACATTTCAAACATTTTTTGGTGAGAAAGTAGCCGTTTAGATCAGCAGTCTGTCGTTAATTTGTCTAAATAATTTTGTTCGGACGAATTTGCCGCTACTCAAGCTAGCCATTGTGACCAACGCACTTCTGGTTACTTTCACAAAATAAAACACCCGTTGCCCTTTATGTACAGAAAACCATGACGATAGAATTTGTACTTTTACTTTGAAACAGGAAGCTAACCTACCCTCGATGTAGCTAGCTTGAACCAAAATAAACCGTCTTTGCTTGAACCCTCCGTTTTGACCTATCTCATCCTGTTACCGGTATTTGACCGGAGAGTTTTGTCAGCTCTGAGACAAAGATCGACACGCTTAGAGTTGCTGAAGAGTCTCTCTAATGACTTTAGGTGGAGGCAGGCTAACAATACCCATACACTTCCAGTGTTTGAGCTAAGCTAATTATGGGCGATATGGCTCTATCTCCCTTGTTACTGCACACACAGTCGAAAGGATGATGTCTATCTGCTGGTCATGGACTCGGGAGTGAGGCAAGACATGAAAAAAAAAATGTTGGCGTATCCCTTTAACCTGCTCCTACATCGTGAAATTCCTGTAGCAAACATTTTGCTTTTCCCAGGAAAACCCAGCTCAGCTACACAGGAAGCCGTACGTGCAGCGCAGTCTCACGTGTATCCAGCTGCAGAAACAAGTTTTCACGAACGGCCTCGGTTTGTTATCAGAGCACCGCCCATTAATGTTTGATTGACAGGTGAGAAAGTGTTAGTGTTAGTCTCTCACACACACACATCCACAGCTGCAGTTTCTTTGCTTTCTGTGGAGATGTGTGAAACAATAGGTCAGCAGAGATCGTGACGTCCAGCGGTGAGAGAAGCAGAGGAGTCTGGGATAAAGTTACAACTAAGACTGAACCCTCAGTGTCACAAACATGTTGTTTCTCCTTTTTTTTCTCTCTTAAAGTTATAATCTGTGAGAAAAGGGTTTAATCCGACAGTAAACTGACAATGTCGAGCAGCTCGACTCGTCGCTGAGAAAGGTTTGAGCCAAACAAACAGACTCGAGGTCGTTTTAACCAAATGGTCTGATCCTTATGTAACTGATGATGATGATGGTGTGAACACAGAGGAGAGGAGATGAAGACGTGCAGTTTGTCTTCATCTCACGGCTCAGTGTGGCTTCTACTGGAAAAACTAATGAATAGACAAAAAGAGGAAAAACATTCAGACTTGGTTGAGAATGAAAAAGCTGTCTATCCAGACCAAATATTGCAATATATTAATATTAGAGCTGTTAATCAATGACAAATACTTAATCAGGTTGGATTCCTGCTTCTATATTTGTTCAAAATGCAGCTTAAAGAGATATTTTCCGGTGTTTACGAATGGACAAACCTGCTAAATAGGTGAATGTTGTTGTGTTTTAGACCTAGACACAGATTTGTGATTATAATATTTTACCTAAAGTGAACAATTCTGCAGCTGAACAGCAAAACTATAAATGGAAATGCTGAATATGGCTGGAAACGATGTGATTATTCAGTGATTCAGTAACACAGCTCTGATTTAAGACGACAACAAATGGTAACACTGAATCACATCCATATAACAGTGAGAAAACCAACGTATATATGTAGTATTAGTGACCTCACCTCCTCCTCCTCCTCCTCCTCCTCCTCCTCCTCCTCCTCCCTCTGTTCCTTCTCTTCCTGGTGTGTGATTCACCTTGAAGCTGCAGATCTCATAGTTTGAGCCACACTGAGGAACATGCACTGATTATTATAAGAATAATAATAATAACCATCAGTGCATGTTTCTATTTAGAGACGTTTTAATGTGCATTAAAATGTGAGAGTAAAAGCTTCGGCCTCTGAACCAATGAGATGAAATGTTCCACATGTTGGATTTGTGCCATTGTTGTCGTGTCCTGGATTAACAACAGTAGAGATTAAAGAGACAGAGGCATCGCCATCATCATCATCATCATCATCATCATCATCATCATCATCATCATCATCATCATCATCATCAGGTTTAATGAAACGGGTTCAATTAATGAAGGAGCGTTGACACTGGATTTATGTTTCCAGTAAAACTCGCTGTGGCGTTCCAGGACCGGAACACACTCGGGGGTCGGGGTCAACAGCAGCAGCGGTGGCGTCCCGTCCCGTTCCATCGGCCCACGCTTCCTCCCTCGTCCCGTGTGTGAGAGTGAAGCACCATGGGAGCTTCTTTTGAAACACGAGCATCAAAACATATTCATGCATACTTGTGTGAAATCCGACCAAGATGTCGTCCTCGTGCACGCGCGTGATTCACCGCGCTCGGCTCCGCGCTGTGTGGAATTTCAGGGAGGATTGTGAACTTTCCAGCTCCAGTCATCATTCATGTCCCTCTATCCTCTTCCTTCCCCCCTCCCTCCTCATCATCCTCCTCCTTCTTCTTCTTGCATCTTCCTCTCATGTATTTGTCCTCAGCTCTCACACACAGCACTAATTAATATCTCCTCTCCTCCCTCATGATTTCTCCTCTCCCTCTTTCGCCATCTCATCTCCGCGGCCTCCTGAGGGACCAGGACGACTGTTGCTGCATAACACGACAACAACACCTGCTGTACTTAATGTCTTGTGTGTGTGTGTGTGTCAGTCCCTAACACCCAGCTCTAAACTTGTGTTGGGTTGCAGTCGGTCCGGTTCAAACATGGATGTGGCAGATATTCGTAACCTCATGCGTAAAACTCAGGCCTCGATTTTAGAGAACGGCTTCCTGGGCAAACGTGTGGACGAGCTCAGACATGTGAGTGTGTTGCTGCACTTTAACTTCCTGTGCAAAGTCGGTTCTCGGTGTGTTTATATTTATACGTACGAGAAAACCCGGGTGGGGTTTCTCTTTTCTTGCGCTTTGGTCAAAGTGATAACTTTTACTCGGTTTGGCTCGGTCGGTGTGTCAGTTTTCTAGGGGTGTCGCCCGTCAACTGGAGGTCCGTCTGCTGCTTTTTAAAGGCGCACAAACGCAAAAAAGCTTTGTTTTGTTGCATGTGTGTGTGAATGAATGTGAGATCTGTGAGCGGCTGCTGGACGTCAAACTGTGTCTCTTGGCTCCGAGGTGAATGTGCTCCATTGTGGGGTAAGAAAAGACAGAATAAAAAGCCGCTGCCTGCGCTGCGAGCTGCTGGGAATCGGGACCTTCTCTAAAGTCCTGAAAGATGTGACGCGAGCTTGTGGGACAGGAAGGACTCGCTGAACCTTAGAGATTTATTTGTGCATAAAAATGTTTCTGCTGCTGCAAAAAAAAGTTGTTTCCAGGATGCATCTGTTTATTGCATCAGCTCGTGGTTTGACCTTAAAGTTTAGATCTGAAACAACAAGACATGATGTAGAAATGAGGCTTTAGAGTTAAAAAATTAGCAGTCACCAACTTTTAAAATACAAAAAACTAAATCATTTCTATTGAAATTAGATAAATAATGTTAAAATAATACGCACAAAACAATTAAATATGAGTTGTATTATATTTTATAATCATACAGAATTGTTTGCTGCTTTTTCTTATTGATTATTATTGCAAACTAGACGATATTTTTAAGACACCTGAACGCATCGGCTCAGATAAACTGTGATATTGTCGCTGTTTTTCATGTAATTTTTGATATTTTTTAAATTAAATGAAGATTAATGATGAAAATAATTGATACACTTAGTAAAAAATATAATTTTTTGTTTCACCCTGAATTGGATTAATCGTTTTTTAGAATAAAAAGTTTGGGATTTGTGTCAAATGCAGAGAATATTAACTGTGGCTCATTAGGAGGAGGAGCAGTCGTCATGTCGTGCATAAGTTTGTTTGTTGTGTGTTTTATTTAAAACTTTTCATTTGGAATCAGCAGGTTTTGTTGTTTCTCAGCTGCAGCCTTGTCAGAGTTTATATATAATCACATTAAATCAAATAAGCTCCACCACCAGGCTGGTGTTTGTTTGTTTTTACAACAGGTAAATTATTACTTTCTATTTGAGTCCAGTCCTTCAGATTTTCTTTTCTCTTCCCGCTCCGTCTTCTCTAATGAGGATGGATCATGTGTCGACTTCCACTCCCTCCCTTTCTCCCTGTTTTTTCCACTTTCTCCGTCCCTGAGACAGACAGAGGAGTGTGATTGATGAGGTGTTTATGCTGTTGTATATTCACAGTCACTAACCTCGCCCCCTCTTCTTCTTCTTCCCCCAGGTGGTGGCGAGTGACGGGGTGCGGGCTATGATGGAGTCGGCCCTGACAGCCAGAGACCGGGTGGGGGTGCAGGATTTTGTCCTGCTGGAGAACTACACCAGCGAGGCGTCGTTCATCGAGAACCTGCGCAAACGCTTCAAAGAAAACCTCATTTATGTGAGTAACATAGTATGTTATAAAAATATTAAAGGTATTAGAGGTAAATCTCCTGTGTTGATTCATAAGAAGATGTATCTGTGGTTGTAAGAGCCAAAAAACATCTCAGTTGTAGTTTTCCATCTCCTCTCTGGAGCACTCGTAATAACATGTCAGTGTCAGCCAATCAGAAGAGAGGAGGAGGCTCTGAGACTCTCTTCTGATTGGCTGACTGTTTTCTAAAGTGATCCAATAAAAATAGAGCAGATTCTACAATAAAACATTCAGAGAAACCAAATCCTGCAAAGCTGTTGTTGGATGGATGGTGGGTCCAGGTGGTGAGGGGGCGGGGCTTTGTTGTGACATCACAAAGTGACAGGAAGTCCTGACGGCTGGTTTCAAGGCTCAGTTTCTGAATACTTGATACTCACTATATTAATCACACTACACATGGACATCTACCTTTATACTGTATGGAGCTTTAACACAAACATCTACCTTTATTTTGAAGGAGCTTTAACACAAACATCTACCTTTATTTTGAAGGAGCTTTAATACAAACATCTACCTTTATTTTGTAGGAGCTGTAATACAAACATCTACCTTTATTTTGAAGGAGCTTTAATACAAACATTTACCTTTATTTTGAAGGAGCTGTAATACAAACATCTACCTTTATTTTGAAGGAGCTTTAATACAAACATCTACCTTTATTTTGAAGGAGCTGTAATACAAACATCTACCGTAGCTGGTTATCAAAGAATTGCGACTAACATATGTTAACGTAGCTTTTATATTTCTCTCTTATCATGATTATTATCATAATCAGTCAGTGTGAGTGTTGATATCTCTGTAGCTGTGATAAGCTTCTGTCAAGAGCCTCTAAGTGTTCATTTAAGTGTTTCTTCCTTCTTTGGTATAAACTGTCATTACACTGTGTTTTTAACCGAGTTTATCTTCTTCCTCCATCAGACCTACATCGGTTCAGTGCTGGTGTCGGTGAACCCGTACAAAGAGCTGGAGATCTACACCAAGAACCACATGGAGCGATACCGCGGGGTCAACTTCTACGAGGTCTCACCACACATGTAAGTAAACACACATCATTCATCACTCTCGGTGCGCTGAGCTCGGCCGTACATCAACTTTATATTATCTGTATTTAACTGGCACAAAGGGTCAAAGGTCATGAAAGAGACAAATGGAGAAAACACATTGGAATTTAGTGAATAAATCTGTCATGCTCCTTTTTTGGTGATGGATTATGGGATCACATACAGTACAGCACTGGGCACAATTAATCATAATGTTTGTTTGTATAGGGATAAATGTGTCATGTATTGTCAGCACCATCAGTGTTGTGTTAATGTTTACCAACAGATCATATTCTGCAGACATAAGGAACATTTTTGTTTGCTATAAGACCCAAAATAAGTCACTTTATCTACATTTCCTGGTGAAAATGACGAATAAAAATTTTGCTCTCCATCTGAAATTGCGATTTCTACCCATGCAATCACAGAATGATGTTGGTTTTGCATATTTTCCTAATTAAAATCAATCTGTCATGTTCATTTTTTAGTGACGGATTATGTACAGTGCCATGCAATCCTGTTTTGTCTGCACAATTAATAACAATGTCATCTCAATTTTTGTTAAAGGTAAAACATCACTTCATCGATTTTTTTGAAGTGAAATGTTGGTTTTAAGTAAGTTTCAGGCTTCAAAATAAAAGTGAGAATCCTTTAAAATTAGTAATTAACTTCATACAAAGTCCATTAAACAGAAATAAATTAAATGACAGAGATTCACAGCTTTATATAAAACATATAAAGAGACAGATTTAATGTAAAACAATAAAGAGAAGATCTATAAAAGGGGAAATTAAAGATTAAAATGTAAAAATTCACCTTTAAAAACAGCGGATTTGTCCTTTAAACCAGCAGCAGGTCTCCTCAGGTCACGTCTCCAGCCTCTTAAAGAGGAGACACACACTCAGTTTGTTTGTTTGTTCCTAAAACCTATAAATACGAGTGTGTTGCAGCTTTGTGCGTCTCGGCGTGACATAACATCTGCTGCACCTGAATGTTGTTTTGGTGGGAACATGTGGAAACGTCATGTTCTCGCGGTCGGGCGCCGCCAGACGCTGAGACGTCGCGTCGTGAGCCGAGCGTTTTTGTTTGTTGGAAACGTCGCCACAGGAATGACGAGGGAATTCCCTGTTAAATCCCTGCAAACAATCGAGCACATTATAGAGCCGGGATGGCGTCATCCAAAGATTTCAGAGCTTCTCACTAACTCTTTCTCCACGGCTGGGGTTTTTTCCCCCCCGTCCTGTCGAGTGCAGGGTCAATGTTTTCTCTCCCTGAGTGGAAAGAAAGATGCTTTGGCAAAGAGACGAGGAGAGAAAACAGGGGAGGGAGAGGTGGAAGGAAAAGTAAGCAAATGATGATGGTACCAGGCGAGAGGTTTCCTCCCCAGAGAGGGAATTCCTCTGACCTGAACCTGAACCTGACCCCTCCCGCCTGCTCCACCATGAGTACACTACACTACACTACACTACACACACACATACTATACCGATAGCCTACTGTACAGATGTTTTTATCTTCCAGCAGTTAGTCAGGTGTCAGAATGTGTCCGAACAGGCTGAAACAACAGAGAAGTGACACATGAGAGCAGCTGCAGCCCAGAGTGGAGCTCGTACTGGTTCATACTGGGGGAGTCTGTCACAAGAAGTCAAGTTTAGTTTAACTTTAAAGTTCAGTTTAGTTGAGCCTAACGTAAAAATAACTGTAAAGTCAAGTTGAGCTAAGTGTAAAGTTAACTTTAAAATAAAGTCAAGTTTAAAGTTAAGTTACATTTCGTGTAAAGTTAAGTTTAAAGGTAGGGTCTGGAGTTTTGTGCCCAAAAATAAACATTAGACCTGTACAAATGAAATCCGGCCTATGGGCTTCTAGTCCTGTGTGGTGGGGGCTCTGTCTGCAGCTTCCCCACCCCCTGCCTGTATTTTGGTCTTTTGCTCTGTTTTGTTCATGTTTTGCTGTGCACGGGGACGTTTCTGGGTGGAGCTAGAGAGTCACAAGAGAGCATAGATATCTATGGCGAGAGAGTCGGTGTTTTCTCTGCAGCCAGTGACGCAGCTCAGGTGAAGCTACCTGCAGCAGGAGGCTCAGGCCTGTTAGCTGTGCTAGCTGTCTGATGCGGGTCCATGGCATTGGTCCGACCACCCATTAGTCCGACCTCCCATTGGTCCGACAATCGGAGTAATGAGAGTTCGAACTAATGGGAGGTCCTCATTAGTTCGAACTGGACTAGTATTAAACCAACTCTCCATTCCCAACATTCACCATGCATTTATATAATTATTCATATAGGCTCCACCTGTCTGTCAATAAGACACACGTGGAAGAAGAGGTGCAGTTTACACCAACGAGGAGCTGTCATTACGCACGACTTTTACGCACTGCTGCGCGGATCATGTGCATAATTAACTGCAAAACAATGTTTTGTGACATATAGCTGCATTCTGCTTCTGGCCTGTCTAGCCTCTACCTGTTTTTGTAAACTTAACCAACTCCTTTCTTCATTGCCTGAACACAACCAAAGCCAAATTTACTCTCTAAGATCTTTCTCCCTCTCTCAGTCTACTGTCAGCTGAAGTATGTATTTCCATGTTTTATTCTGCTCCCTAAGGCTTTTGAGAGAATAAAAAGTGTATTTACTTTACTCTCTGGGGTTTATCATATGGGGAGATTCTGGGCCCCGCGTGTGGGGGGAGAGGGGGAGATTCTGGGCCCCGCGTGTGGGGGGAGAGAGAAAGCTGCATGCTCGTATGAATGGAAGAGCTTGTCAGAAAGTAGTGATGACAGTTCGGACTAACGGGACCACCCATTGGTTCGACCTCCTATTGGTCCGACTTGTGGTTGATTTTGTCGGAATAACGGGAGGTCGAAACAATGGGAGGTCGGACCAATGGGTATTTTGTCGGTGTAACGGGAGGTCGGACCATTGGGAGGTCGGACCAATGGGCAGTTCCCGTCTGATGCTACTGAGTCTCTATCTCTCTCAGCAGCAGCAGTCAGGACAACAAAGAACAATAAATACAGTCTCAGTGAAGCGCTGGAGCCGCGGACCGATTCCCGACCGTCACCGACACTGGTAACAAGTGTCAACAAGAGCTAGCGCGATGCTAACTTCGGCTAGCGCTCGCGGTTAGCATCCGCGGCTAACACCCGCTAGTTCACCACAATACAACGGCATAACAACATAAATGGAGGCTCTCGGTGTTGGTGAAAAGGTCGGCTTATCGGCCCACGGCTCCAGCACTTCTTTCAGACTGTATATTTCCTTTCCTTTGCTGTCATGAACAGCTTAGCCTGAAGGGAGGGGCTGAGTTTAATATTTTGTTTACAAACTGCAACGAACAAAACTCCAGACCCTAAGTTTGTGTAAGGTAAAGTTTTGTTTGTTTGAAAATAAAAAAAAAAGCAAGATAAGTGACAAAATAAGATAAACTTTCTATATCAGCAATATACTGTAAGTGAAGTATGTATTTCCATTATTTATTCTGCTCCATTTAGGCTGTTGAGGACAAACCCTAAGTTTCTAATATTTAATAAATAAGTCGTAAACTCGTTCTTCCCTGATGTTTTTCTCAGACCAGTTCAAACTTGGCACCAACTTGTTTCCATGTTCACACACAGACTCTGTCACATGTTTCGTTCCTGAAGCAGGATTATTATTATTATTTCACTCGACTCCATTGTCTGAACTGTTTGTTTTGTCTGGATTTGTTTGGTGTTTTTAAATAAATATTGTTTGAGCCTTGAACCTGGGCTGCTGTGATAATGACTTGAACTGTTGTTACTCGCTCTCACTCGGTTACTGTGTTATTTCCTATTCATTACATCACCAGCTTCCAAACCACCTGTAGACCTCCTCCTCTATATGATGGTTCATATTATATCTATCTGACCGTCCATCTCTCCGTCCTGCAGCTACGCGGTGGCCGACAACTCGTACCGCTCCATGCGGACGGAGAGGAAGGACCAGTGCATCCTGATCTCAGGGGAGAGCGGCGCCGGGAAGACGGAGGCGTCCAAGAAGATCCTGCAGTACTACGCCGTCACCTGCCCGGCCAGCGAGCAGGTGCAGACCGTCAAAGACCGGCTGCTGCAGTCCAACCCCGTCCTGGAGGTGAGAGTTAATAAATCGGATCGGACCAATAGAGAGACTCCGAGTGACACAGCAGAAGAAGAAGAGCAGTTTTTATTGATCAGTATTGATTGATCTGCACATTTATGTCTCATATTCTCAGTTTGATTCTCCTCCACTCTGATGCATGAACTGGACTTTTCTCTGAGTTCAGTGAGCTAAACGCCGCTCTAAGTTGCAATTTTCTAATGATGAAAGTAAATTGTGTCACAACGAAGCTCGTCATAGTAGCTACACATTTTGCTGTGATTAATCGTGTCTTTTCTTCTTTAATTACATTATTACATTCATTAATTACGGAATTAATGCAGAATCATTTAAATGAGTTTGAATCAGTTATTTAAATTCAAATACTGTTGTTAAATATTGTTTAAACTTTCACAACAGACCATAAATGAATCATTGTGATGCTGCAGAGAAAGGAACATGTTTATATGATATAAGACCAAACTCAAATTCTACATTATCACCAATTTAATATGTTTTTTGAGTAAAAAAATCAAATGCAGAACAGTTAATTTCCACCGTAATCACAACTCTTATTGCAACAGAAGTATCAGATGTTCTTATTTTTCCGGCCTTAGTGTCTGTGACTTGTCAGTGAAGGTTCTCAGTCATCCAGGTCAAATTATTCTTGTGGAGTTTTAGTAAAAAAGCAACTGGACTTTTTTTTGGGGAATTTTTTATGACGTTTCACTGCTCATCCAAGAGGCTTCTTCAGTTCTGAGACTAATGCGAGAAACCCAGGTATTTCAAACAAGAGTCAAGTCCAGTTTCTTTTTTACTAAAACTCCACAAGAATATCTGTGACTTGTTTATAAACATCACGTTGTTCTGAGGTCGACGGCCTCATGAACTCCGAGGTCAAAGTGACGTTGTAACCCTGACAACAGATCAGCGGTTGTTTCCGTGTAAAGAAACGATGTTGGGCGCTTGTTTTGATGTCTGGCTTGTCTCAGCCAGATGCTTTCCAGATGTGTTTACATGTGTGTTAATGTGTGTGTGGTTGGTTGCTCTACACCCTGTAATCTGTGTCACCGTCCCAGACGGACACCGCAGGGTTTCTAACACCTGCGTTGCCACGGTTACTCCAACGCCATGACACTTTTCCTTCTCTGCCTTGTTATCTCTCCTCCTCTTAATCTGTCAATCATCATTCCTCCTCCTCCCTCCCTCCCTCTCTTTATCCCTCTCTCTCTCTCTCTCAGGCCTTCGGTAATGCCAAGACGTTGCGTAACGACAACTCAAGCCGCTTTGGCAAGTACATGGACGTTCAGTTTGACTTCAAGGTGAGTCCGACGCTCTGGTTGTTAAACCTGCAGCAGCTTCAGCAGCGACTGACAAAACCATCTGAGACCAAAACACAGATCCTGAAAATCATTTTAATTTCTCTCTTCAGTTTGTACAAAGACTTTTTACGCATATTCTGATGTTTTTATTTTAGTCCACACTTAGTGTCTGGTAGTTTTGAAACCGGTTTTCAGCTCCAGGTCATCTTATTCGTGGAGTTTTAGTAAAAAAACTGGACTTCTTCTCTTGTTTGAATTTTTTCTGACGTTTCAACCGTCCAAACCGCTTCTTCAGTTCTGAAAATGACGAATGCAAACACAAGTGGAGGGCTGTTTTAACCAATCAAAAATATCTGTGAATCAGTTTAGGCTATAGTGTTCATTTTTGGTCAATACAATAACTACATGTAGGCTAGAGTGTTCCTTTGACATGCAGATGCAGCAGTCTGTCTGTCATGTCACTGCACTGTGTGTTTGTGCTGTCTGGCTTGTCTCCTGGCTGACTGACCACTGATGTGTTTACAACTCATTATCACTGGCTGTTGTGTTGTCTGTCAAAACACGGATGAATGAAACATACGTCATCCACTTCATATCAACCGAACACCACGGGATTTTCGGCTTTTTGGCTCATTCCGTTGATCTCCGCACGGTTACTTTTATCACTGCATGACAGCAGTTTTCCTTCTCGGACCCGGTGACATAGACTATTGCCTGTTAATCTGAAATTCATCCCGAAGCACTCTCAAAGGTGAGGAATGAGAAACCTCCCTCTACTGTAGTAGTTTTCTCTCACACTTCGGTAGCGGCTGCAAACAACATCTGCAGGCTGGCAGTGTTTACATCAGCACGTGCATCTTGACGTAAACGAGAAAAACATTCACGGTTGCAGTGTCCACACGCACCGGTGAAACCTACGACTCCGAAAAAAACCACCTGGACCCCGGTTTCAAAAAACCACAGGATTCCAAAATCATTTTTATTTGGTTGCGTGTGGACAGAGCATACAACCGGGATCATACGTTCACGGTTTCAAAAATACCCGGGCTCGTGTGGACTAGGCCTCAGTTGTTTCTGGTTGTTTTGGTGTTTGTCGTGGCCAAATGTGTCTTCACACAGTTATATGATTGTCACAATACTAAAAGTTCAAACTCGATACCTAGGAAAATATTTGATTCTTTTACCATATTTCCATTATTTTATTCAAAAAAGAACTAAAACAAGTGTTTTTTAAATGTATTATTAAATAGAAAAGCTAACTCTGAGTCTAATGTGTTGCTATAATTCCATTAAATTCATCATTACAATGCATTACGGCTGCAACTAATGAGTATTTTCATTATCGATTAATCTGTCGATTATTTAAACGATTAGTCGATTAGTTCTTTGGTCGATAAAATGTTAAAAAATGTTGAAATGTGTCAATCAGAGTTTCTCAAACCACAAGACGTCGTCCTCAAATGTCTCGTTTGGTCCACAAACCAAAGAGGAACTAATTTAATTGTCATAAAGGAACAAAGAAACTAGAAATATTCACATTTAAGAAGCTGAAATCATAGAATTTTGACTTTTTTCTTAAAAAAAAAAGATTATTAGATTATTAAAATAATTGACGATTATCGATTATTGTGCGAGCCTCAATACTTTTGACAACCCCACAGAGTTGTGCCGCAGGTTGTTTTCTTCTGGGGGGAACTAGTTGTGGTGCGCAAGTAATGGGCTGATGAAATGACGGGAGTATTTATTTATCATCTTGGAAATAAATAACTAACTGTTTCCACGTGGCTCCTGCTGCGTTGTGCTGGTTGTATAAATCCTGTGGAACCTGCATGTTGTGCATGTTGTGCATGTTGTGCATGTTGTGCATGTTGACATGGACCCTCCTCAGTACCCCGGCCTTACCCACGCCTCCTCTTCCTCCTCCTCCCCCTCCTCCTCCTCCCTCCGCCCCCCCCTCTGGCCTCTGTCCCGTCGCCAGGGCGCCCCGGTCGGCGGCCACATCATCAACTACCTGCTGGAGAAGTCGCGCGTCGTCCACCAGAACCACGGAGAGAGAAACTTCCACATCTTCTACCAGCTGATCGAGGGCGGAGAGGAAGACCTGCTGCGGCGGCTCGGCCTGGAGAGGAACGCCCAGCAGTACCAGTACCTCGTCAAGGTACTACTACTACTATACTATTATACTACTATACTACACTCACACAGGAACGCCCAGCAGTACCAGTACCTCGTCAAGGTACTACTAGTACTACTACTACTATACTACTATACTACACTCACACAGGAACGCCCAGCAGTACCAGTACCTCGTCAAGGTACTACTAGTACTACTACTACTATACTACACTCACACAGGAACGCCCAGCAGTACCAGTACCTCGTCAAGGTACTACTACTACTACTACTACTATACTACTAGTACTACTATACTACACTCACACAGGAACGCCCAGCAGTACCAGTACCTCGTCAAGGTACTACTAGTACTACTACTACTATACTACACTCACACAGGAACGCCCAGCAGTACCAGTACCTCGTCAAGGTACTACTACTACTACTACTACTATACTACTAGTACTACTATACTACACTCACACAGGAACGCCCAGCAGTACCAGTACCTCGTCAAGGTACTACTACTACTACTACTACTATACTACTAGTACTACTATACTACACTCACACAGGAACGCCCAGCAGTACCAGTACCTCGTCAAGGTACTACTACTACTACTATACTACTACTACTATACTACACTCACACAGGAACGCTCAGCAGTACCAGTACCTCGTCAAGGTACTACTAGTACTACTACACTACTATACTACACTCACACAGGAACGCCCAGCAGTACCAGTACCTCGTCAAGGTACTACTAGTACTACTACTATACTACACTCACACAGGAACGCCCAGCAGTACCAGTACCTACTACACTAGGTACTACTACTATACTACACTCACAGGAACTGGTACCAGTAAATACTACTAGTACTACTACTAATTAAGCAGTACCAGTACTTTAATTTCACTCTGGAACGCCCAGCAGTACTTTGTACTATGGTCTAACAGTCTAAGATAGATAGATATACTTTATTGATCCCAAGCTGGGAAATTACAGTACTTAATTAAGGTACTTTAATTTCACTCTGAGGTACTTAAGCTACAGTCTAAGGTACTTTTACAACATAATATACCTCATATGGGTCAAACTTTAATCACAACACAGTTTTATCTATAGAAAGACTTTTCATAGACAGAAAACACAACAATAATAACAATACGCTGCTACAAATATAGAATAAACTAATAAAAGCTGCTTCACACTGAACCTGTTTTATTTCCTGTCAGATCCTCTGATCTGTGTCACATCCCTCCTCTGTTGCTCACCCTGAGGTTTCTCCTATTTTTCCCTGTTAAAGGGTTTTCTATGGAGTTTTTCCTCAGTCGATGCGAGGGTCTAAGGACAGAGGATGTTGTTACATCAAACACTTTGAGAAAACTGAAAAAGGGCTTTAAAATTGAACTCAAACACTGAGAATGAAACTTTAAAGAAAGGAGTTCCTGGTTTTAAGTTTTATATTTACTCATCAGAAGTGATGTTGTTGAGACCAAGAGGAACAGAGAGTCAGTGTCAGTGTCAGTGTCAGAGTGGTGGAGGCTGTGGTCGTGGGTGTGGAGGTGAAAATATTCACCACATTAGTGTGTTGACGGGAAACTGAGTCTGAACAGTCTGAGTGACGTTAGAGCAGCAGAGTACCTGCTCCTCCTCTCCTCCTTTTTTCTTCTCTCCTCTCCCTCCTCTCTTCCTTTCCCCTCCTCCACCTTCCTCCTTCTCCTCTTCCTCCTTTTTTCCGTCTTTTGTCCTCCTTTCCTCTCCTCCTTCCTCTCCTCCTCTTCCTCTTCCTCTCCTCTCCTCTTCCTCCTCTTCCTCCTCCTTCTCCTCTTCCTTCTTTCCTCCTTTTTTCCTCCTTCCTTCTCTTCCTCCTCTCCTTTTTTCCTCCTTCTCCTTTTCCTCCTTTTGTCTCCTCCTTGACCTCTTCTTCCTCCTCCTCCTCCTCCTCCTCTCCCCAGTGGGAGTTTCTGTTTAAGAGGCAGAGAGAGGATCAGTCCTCAGGGAGCAGAGCTGCCTGAAGGCTGCACACAAACACACACACACACACACAGACACACACACACTAACAGTTGTTTATGTTTCATCTAAATCTCTGTTTACGTTTCACACCAGCTCCAGTTTTCACCTCTGATGGTTTTACTGGTTTTAACACACGACGACAACGTCATCGTTAAACCAGAGCTGCTGCTTCAGTTTGTTTACCTCTGGTTCTGTGTGTGTCTCTGTGTGTGTGTCTGTGTGTGTGTGTCTCTGTGTGTGTGTGTGTCTGTGTGTGTCTGTGTGTGTGTGTCTCAGGGTAACTGTCCCAAGGTGAGCTCCATCAACGACCGCAGCGACTGGAAGGTGGTGAGGAAAGCTCTGAGCGTGATCGGCTTCAACGAGGACGACGTGGAGGTGAGGAGCCGATCAATCAGTCTGATCCGGTTCGATCCGGTTCAATCCGGTCTGATCCGGTTCAGTCCGGTCTGAACCGGTTGAATCCGGTCTGATCAAGAAGTCCGATCGGGTTCAATCGAGTCCGAGTCGTGTGAATCTAAACCCCAGATGTTTGTTTTCACATCTGGAGTTGTGAAGTAAAGAAAAACAGGAGCAGTGTTGTGTTTCCATGTTCAGACTGTTGATCTGAAACACTGAGGTTACATTGTATCAGTCCATCGTTAAAGGGACATTACGTAACTTCTCCTGTTGTCTATTCATGAAAATCGATTAATTCATTCAAAAGTCTGTCTTTCTTGAAACACTAACCCCCCCATCAACAAAGTGAAGTGTTCCTTTCAGCTCTGAATGAGCCGTTCATCATTCATTACATAGAGGCCTGTTTATGTGCAGCGGCTGTCGTCCGTCTGCCATTTAACCGATTTCACGTGAATGCAGCATATTTTTATATTAATGATGATAATAATATTAACGATTGATCCCCTGTGTTCTGTCAACGACCGTGAACAGTGAAGTATTCGTCTCCTTGAGCCTGAGGGGGCGACGCTGTTTCTGTCCCAGCTCTCTGCAGCGTGTGTGTGTGTTTGTTAGACAGAGCTGTGTGTGTGTTGTTATATGGTGAGAAGTTGTGTGTTGTGCTCAGCGTGGGAGTCGTCCTCCTGAGTCTGGGCTCAGGTCCAGAGCCTTTTAGATCTGACGCTGCTCTGAGCTCAGTTTACTCTGTTCTTATTCTTACCTTCCACTCAGCGCTGACTTCTTCTTCTTCTCTTCACCTTTGTCCTCTCTCCTCCTCCTACTCCTCTTCCTCCTTCTTCCTCCTCCTCTTGTCCTTCTTCTCCTCCTCCTCGCCCCCCCACACAGGAGCTGTTGAACATCATCGCCAGCGTGCTCCACCTGGGCAACGTGCAGTACGGCAGCGAGGAGGGAAACGCCTGCATCACCTCCGACACACAGATCAAGTACCTGTCCAGGGTGAGTCGGCCGATCACACCTATTGATCCACCTATTGATCATTGATCGGTTTAAGTAACTGAAGCTCCAACACATTTAACTTGGAGAAGAAGTGATGAGGCTGTTTAGACACTGAAGTCGTTACTTTAATCATATTTATGATGTGAAGTGTCAAAGAGTGTTTTTATATTTCTATCCTGCATTTTATTCTATTTTATTACAAAAAAATATTGTTTTAATTGTGTTTTCATCTTTTACTATTGCTATATTTTATTGTTGTTTTTAATCTTCATGCATTAGTTTTCACGTCATTCTTCTTCTTTATACATAAACTTTTCCAATCAAAACGTAAAGCACTTTAAACAGTATTTATTTGCTTTGAAAGGTGCTGTATAGATACAGGTGAGCTCAGGTCACCCTTCTTCACCATGGCAACCAAAACTCTGTTTTATATAAATATAAAACGCCTCCTTAACCTGTTAGTATGAAAGCTGAGTTAAAAGTAAAATAAAATATGGACAACTATCAGTTTTGGTTTTGAATATTTTGCGTTGCAGGATTTTATTATGTTTATTTATTTTTTCTTTGTTTTTCTCTCTAGTTTTGATCTCAAATCTCAGTATCTTGAATTATATTTATCTCTACAAGCACCTTGTAACTATGTAGTACTATAGCAGTAGTATTATCATCATGTACCTCTGTCTCAGTTACACATGATGTCACTCCACTGTTTTCATACCAGAGTTAAGATGATGATGTTGTTGTTGTTGTTGTTGTGTGTCTGTGGTGTGTTAATGTTGTTGTTGTTGTTGTTGTTGTTGTTGTTGTTGTTGTTGTGCAGTTGCTAGGGGTGAACGGAGCCGTGCTGACGGAGGCGCTCACACACAAGAAGATAATCGCCAAAGGAGAGGAGGTGAGCTGCTGCGCTTCTGTAATGTCTGTAAATTAAAGGGTAATTACACTGTAACTGCCCCGCTCAACTCTGTACCACCATCATTGTGTGTGTCTGTGTGTCCTTGTGTGTGTGTGTGTGTCTGTCTGTGTGTGTGTGTGTGTTGCAGCTGATGAGCCCTCTGAACCTGGAGCAGGCGTCGTCGGCTCGTGACGCTCTTTCCAAGGCCGTGTACGGACGCACCTTCACCTGGCTGGTCAACAAGATCAACGCCTCGCTGGCATACAAGGTACACACACACACACACACACACAGACACACACACACGCAGACATACACAGACACAGACACACACACCACTGGAACTACAGACCACGTTGATCCTCCTGCTCGTTCCGTTGCAGCACGGCGCCCCCTTGTGGACGTTTACAGGCTCATTACATGAACACAACTCAACATTTTATTATATATGAATAACACAATAATAATTTAATGTTTCTAAAATTTAATTTCTCTTTATGAATAAAATTCAGAGTTTAGATATTATACTCAATAAAAACTAAATAAACCCACTAAATATTGAATTTCCTACTTTTACATCTAATGAGAAGTTTTATTTTATTTAATCATTTAATAATTTATTTCTCAGTTGGAATCAAACATTGTGACTTTTTTTAGTTTCTTCTTCTGTCGATAATTAAAGTTAAGTTTCCCTCTGCGTCTCTGACAGGACGACTCCTATAGGAATTACTCCGTCATCGGCCTGTTGGACATCTACGGCTTCGAGGTCTTCCAGCACAACAGGTTTCTATACTTATTGATTATTGATTAGTATTGGTAAAATCTAGATGTGTGCGCTGCACTCCCAAATCTATGGAAATGAAATATAATGTGTTGTGTTTTGATGAATTAGTGAATTACAGGAGCAGCTTTGAGACTCGTGTTGATGTGAAAACCAGCTTTTAATTTAACAAAATGATAATTTATATGTTTTATCTTTTAATTATGATCACATAGAATTTAATTTCACAGTTTTTATTGATTATCTATGTACAACAGTTTATCCTGCTGCTCAGACGGATCACGTTAATCATTATCTTATCAGTTCAGTGGTTGTCGTAGCTTTTATATCATGTGACAGTGGCTTCAGGTCACAGATGTTTAACAGCTGTTGTTTCTTGAATAAACAACAGGTGATGATTATGATGTATTATCTGTAATTCTACCCCCATTATTAACATTAATGTTAATATTAGTTTAGTTAACAATGAATCTTTTGTTACGTTTCTTTTGATAATAATGAATTCAACACAAACATGAAGTGAATTTCTGAACTGAACATAAACTCTCGTCTAAAAACGTCTCTAAACCAATCAGCATGAATCTTCACCAGTTATTGATCCTGTGTGGTGTTGTTGTTGTTGTTGTTGTTGTTTTGTATTGATTGTGCATTTGTTTCCTGTGTTTTCAGCTTTGAACAGTTTTGCATCAACTACTGCAACGAGAAGCTGCAGCAGCTTTTCATCGAGCTCACACTCAAGTCTGAGCAGGACGAGTACGAGGCCGAGGGCATCACGGTCAGAGCACGCACACACACACACGCACACATGCACGCACACGCACACACACACACCTGTTTATTACTGCTCTTATCTCACTCATACATCCTTTGATCCGAGGTATGGAAAATGAACTTGTCAGCTTGTGAAAATATAATTATCTGCAGTTTTATACAAATATATTATATAAAAATACAGCGTTAAGATATTGAATAGTCTGGAGAGGTACAGACTACAGAGGTAAATACAGAATAATGTTGTAAAAACAAATAAAGGCATAAACACGACTAGTTGAAAATGAAGTGAATAAAGAGTGCAGGTTCTCACAGAGGAACATTAGATGATTTTGGTGCTGATTATGTCTATTATCATTTAACTGCATCAACACTGTTGTTCTTCATGGTCTGACTTACCACACAGAGTTGTTTTAGAGGGTTAGGGTTCTTGATGAAAACCTGTCCCTGAAGGCAACGTGCATCAGCGGTTTTGCTTGAATTTCCCTCTAAAACAACTCTGTGTGGTAACGTTGTGTTATTATCTCATAGTGTGGTGAATGTGCAGGTCACAACTTGTCCACCAGAGCGTTGTGGAGTTGTTGGATTGTGTATTTGATGAGTTTGATGAGGGAAACCAAGAAATCCCATGAGCCTCCGTAGCGTAGCTCTGAGCAGCTCACGGCTCTGCTCCGCCGTTCTAAAAATAGCTTGCACCAACAATTAAAGGTAACGAACCTACTGCTATGACTATAGGGATTATGGCAATGGGCCAATTTGCCAAAATGTTGAACTATCCCTTTAAGTATTTAATCCACCAAAACCGATTTCCCTTTGGGGATTAATAAAGTCGTTCTTAATCTAGAGCTTTGTAACAAAATAATTAGTAACTTTGACGCGTTGCTGCTCCGTTTATTGATCCACAGTTCAAGTCACATCTGGAGCATCTGTAGGAGGAGACGGTGTCCGACAGCAGACGCGTCTTCATTTGTGTTTTCTTGTGTTTTTTATTGCCTTGTTTTGTGCGTCTGGAGAACAGCGGCTCTTTGTTGTGAATGCACTGGTCAGACTGGGCCGACTGGGACAAACCGGGCTGTGGGACGGAGTCAAAGAGCCCTTTATGATGTGACGTGAGCTCAGTGGGCTCAGTGTGGAAAACACATCCACTAATAAGTGCTGCACTCAGCCTGTGTGTTTACTGCGTGTGTGTTCACATGTGTGTGGGTGAGCAGTGCAGTGTGTGTGTGTTTGTGTGTGTGTGTGTGATCCCTGGGATTCCAGTAATTCTTCAGCCGACTGACTTTACGCTCGTTAAACAGCTGAGCTCAGATTTACAGAGTCTGTGGTTAATGAATTGATTAATGAATTAACGCCTCTGATCTGGGTTCAGTTTCTAAAGCCTGTGTTGTTAATGTTGTTTGTTTGTTTGTTTGTTTGTTTTGTTGACAGTGGGAGCCGGTGCAGTACTTCAACAACAAGATCATCTGTGACCTGGTGGAGGAGAAGTTCAAAGGCATCATCTCCATCCTGGTGAGGAGGCGCTGGCCCTTCAAAATAAAACACACAGTTCAACTTCTTCTACCGTCGGGACAAAATATGAAATATAAGTTAAAGTCAAAGTCACATGATCCAAACAGGAAGTTCAGCTTTAGTTGATGGAGTTCATTCACAACAAACATCATCTCAAGGTTTTTTTTCTACATGTTGAAGTCAAGATCTTTAATTTTATTATAGAGACAGAACCCACAAAATGCTAACAGTTCATTATTGTCACAGCAATAAGTAACAGTAGAGCAGTTTAGTTTTCAGACGCAGTAAACAGTTAATGAGCGTCCGTGGTAAGAATTTTTTTTTTGTGGTGAGAATTTTAATAAAGGACGGATCCAGACTTCCTCTTTCCTTCTATTTTAAGCTAAGCTAACGGCTAACGGCCTCCAGGCTCCAGCTTCAAGTCCTCACAGACAGACATTAATCCAATAACTGAATATAATGATAAATAACTTTAATTCCTCTAAATGTCCTCAGTGCAGCTCTGCAGTAAAAAATAAATTGGAAAATGTTAATATAAATTACAATAAGCAGAAACAGGTGAAAATCCTCAAATTAATAATTCTCCACTGTGTTTTCCTTCAGTGTTGTGTAGCTCAAACCTCTAGAAATGAGATCAAAACACAAACTGAATCAATACTTAGATTATTTTTCTGTAGAGGATCAATAACCAACAGGACGTCGTTCCTGTAGAGTTTGAAAACACGAAACAAGTCTGAACATCGGTTCTTATTGATCAACACAGACGCTGCAGTAGATTATCAACCACTTGTATTATAATATACTGTATTATATTGTATTACAGTCAGTGTGATGGTGTTTGAGATGTGTGTTTGCTCCGTCTCTTTCAGGACGAGGAGTGTCTTCGACCCGGAGACGCCAGTGACATCACGTTCCTGGAGAAGCTGGAGGACACGGTGGGAGGACACGCCCACTTTGTCACGTGAGTTTGATACAAACTGTAAAAACTAAAACAGTTTGTGTGTGTTTTTCCTCCTGACGCCGTGTGTGTTTTTTTTTTTAACCTGCAGTCACAAACTGGCCGATGGAAAAACCCGGAAGGTGATGGGCCGCGACGAGTTCAGGCTGCTGCACTACGCAGGAGAGGTCAACTACAACGTCAACGGTGTGTGTGTGTGTGTGTGTGTGTGTGTGTGTCTGTGTGTGTGTGTTTCATTTCTATGTGGCCGTAATTGAGCAGATGTTTTGTTTAGAGTTCACGCAGCTCAGGCAAATCTAGTTTTGCATTTTTCAAAATAAAAGCGCATCATAACGCTGTCGGACAGTAACCGATTTACATCCGAGCAGAGTCTGTGTCACTTCCTGTGGGTTTAAAGGGACAGAAACACGTCACAGAGGTTATTATGGTCTGGTTTCTGTGTACTCACCTGTTCTCACCTGTGACTGTGTGAGTTTATTAAAGACACAGTCAAACCTGCAGCAGCCGATCAGAGCAACATCTGTTGCTTCTTTTTTATTTTCTATGTCAATTTGGTGTAAACAAGTATAAACAAACAATGTTGCTGTCTCCGTAGTAACATTAAACTTCCTGTTTACATCCGTCATCATAGAAACAGCAGGTTCATCCTCCGAACACAGGAAGTTACACAACATCTGTGTGTAAAGTTTTTATACAATAATGAGTTTCAACAGCTTGATTCATAAACTAAAGCTCTGATATATTCATATATTATTATTATTATTATTATTATTATTATTATAACAACACAGTGATAACAGAGTTCAGTTCAGTCTGATTGAGTTTAAAATGCAGTGAATCTCACACTGTTCTGTATCGACCACTGGGGAAGTGAAATTACGCACAATTAAAGAACAACTGTGACATTTTGCACGACACAAATTAAATTAAAGACATTTTCCTCCTCCTGCAACCAGACGACAATACAGCAGTGTTTAGTTTGTATACTAGTATACTGATGTTAGAAACCTACAAACGCAGGCTGCAGTGATTCAGTCACACATGCAGATTCAGTTATAAACACTTTAACTTGTTCTTATATGAAGTGTTTGTTTTATGTAATGCTTTAATTTGTGGTTTAACTTTAAATGTGTTTGTAGTTGGAGCCGTGCACCTGTAGAATTTAACCAAAACAATCAGAAAACACTGTAAAAACAACAAACAGGATCAAATTGAACTGGATTCAGTTGATAAAATTGTATTTTTGCAACATGAAAATGGAAAAAAGTTAAATCTTTTTTTTTTCTCTTTGTCAGGATTTCTGGACAAAAACAACGACCTGCTCTTCAGGAACCTGAAAGAGGTGAGAACAGACGAACCAGAGCTGTGACCATCGATCTGTGTGATCGGAGGGAACGTCAGGATATTTAGTGGCACTGGTGATTGACAGGTCTGTGTGTGTGCAGGTCATGTGCATGTCGGAGAACAAGATCCTGACGCAGTGTTTCGACCGAGAAGAGCTGAGTGACAAGAAACGTCCAGATACGGTGAGACACCTGACTGTGTGACGCAATATCACATTAAAAATGCCTCATGGAAACAGTAACATTCAACATCATTAATACCGATAAAAAGTTGCCGGATTAATTTTAGTTGCAAAATTTTAGTTTTATGCCAATTCTGCTACGTATTCCTGCTGTCAAAGACACAGTAGGAGTAAACAAAGAAATATGCAGGTTTACAGGACAGACAGAGGGAAAACCGCTGATGCACGTTGCCTTCAGGGACAGTTTTTCATCAACAGTCTCTGTATTTCCCTCTAAAATAACTCTGTGTGGTAACGTTGTGTTATTATCTCATAGCGTGGTGAATGTGCAGGTCACAACTTGTCCACCAGAGCGTTGTGGAGTTGTTGGATTGTGTATTTGATGAGTTTGATGAGGGAAACCAAGAAATCCCATGAGCCTCCGTAGCATAGCTCTGAGCAGCTCACGGCTCTGCTCCGCCATTCTAAAAATATCTTGCACCGACAATTAAAGGTAACAAACCTACTGCTATGACTATAGGGATTATGGCAATGGGCCAATTTGCCGAAATGTTGAACTAACCCTTTAAATTGCAAAAAAACAACTCAAAACAGCATGTGACCTCATTACGCACGGCTTTTTATTCGATTTGAAGGCCTTAATATTGAAACGCACTTGAACCGGCTTCATTCACATTCATACTTTTATCGATATTTAGATAATTCGATCGCCAAGTGGATGGAAACATGGTTTGTGTGTGTGTGTGTGTGTGTGTGTGTAATCAAACTGTCATGATACACACTACTGACATACTTTCCCACAGCTAAACAAACACCGGTGTGTTTCCCTCCTCGGTGCTGAGTGGGCAGAGCTGACGGGGATTCTCTGCAGCCTCCCACTCTCCGAGGAATGCCCTGACACTTCTGTGCCCTTCACACACACACAGACACACACACGCACACACACACACACACACACACACACACACACACACACACACACACAGACACACTAGAACAGGGTGCTGTCACAGCCTCCCCGTCCTCCACACTGGTCCCAGTGTTCAGTCTGCAGCGCTGGGCCGCTCCTCCTGTTTACGTAGCTCCTAGCTCTTAGCTCATCGTCTCTGTCCGCTCGCCGCCGCCGCCGCTCGTCTCCTCGGTTACCGACCTCCATCCTCTCCATCACCTCCGTCCTCCTGAACCTGAACCTCTCTCTCCTTCTCTTTCTCCTGTCGGTCTGTGTCTGCCCCCCCCAGGCAGCCACCCAGTTCAAAGCCAGTCTGGCGAAGCTCATGGAGATCCTCATGTCGAAGGAGCCGTCGTACGTTCGCTGCATCAAACCCAATGACTCCAAACAAGCAGGTAAGAGACCGGACGCTGTGATGTCATAATGTAGCACCGTTGGGTTTGTTAGGATCCCCATCACAGGAGCGACGCCTGTTCTTCCTGCACTGCAAACAGTTTCTTTTAACATCTTAATGACTGTAGTTTGGTTTCAGGTTGTTTTAGGTTTTGTTACTGCATGGTTTTTTTCAAAAACTCAACATCTTTCCAAGAATATTTGTCTAATTTCTTGTCAAAACTAAACTCTTTCCACTTACAATAAGACTCATCACCTAAAAAATAACTTGTTTTCAGATCATTTTCACTTGTTTCAAACTAATTTTCACTTGAAATAAGTAGAAAATTTGTGCCAATGGAGCAAGTTTTTCTTGCTCCATGGGCAGATTTTTCTACTTATTTCAAGTGAAAATGAGTTTGAAACAAGTGAAAATGAAGTTAATTTTTAGGCGATGAGTCTTATTTTAAGTGGAAAGAGTTTAGTTTTGACTAGAAATGAGACATTTTGACTAGAAATAAGACAAATATTCTTGGAAAGATGTTGAGTTTTTGCAGTGTGGGGTCGCACACGTACAAATACATATATAGTAACAAAAACCTACAGAGTAAAAACAACCTGAAACCAAACTACAGTCATTAAGATGTTGAAAGAAACAGTTTTAAAGCAAATACACAAAACAACACATACACACAACACACAGTATTGATGTTTATCAATAGTTAACATGGCGACAGTGGTTTTGTGTGCGACTGATTGTGATTCCTTGTTGCAGTGACTTAATGTCGAACAAATTATGTTTCTTTTTGAGTTTTTTTACTGATTGAGGCTCGATGTTAATTCATCTAAAAGTTTTGTTGATGATGCAGGAAGTTATACTGAGAAATATAAACACAGTCCAACTCAGGGTTCCCACGCATCCTGGAAAACCTGGAAAATGGTTGAACAATTTTCCAGTCATGGAAAACACATGGAAAATTAGCAAAAAAAAAAGTCAAAAGCTCTATTTGACTTTTTCAGACCCTGGTAAGGATTTCTTTTCCAAACAAGTGCGTAGTGTGAAAACTAGAGACTTTGAGCTGATGAGAAACTGTGAGAAAAACACGCACATCAAAAAAGCCCAATTGGGATGAATGGGTGATGGTGCTGGATCAAAAAAAGAGGAATGAACAAGTCTGCACACCGGAAAGCTCCCTTTGAGAAGTGACGTTTCGAGCAGGACGCTCGTTCTCAAGCTGCTGTGTGAGGGTTAGCGTTGTTTCCAGTGTTGGACCACGAGCAGCGTGAGGGTTTTCTCTGCTGGGTGACGGATAGAGGAGCAGTTGTAGCTGTCGTTGTTCTCTGATACATTTGTCATCATTTCTAAGCCTGTAAGAGATGATTTCATAGATAAATCAGAGTCATAGACTGCACATCTTTAAATCAGACTTCTTGGGCTGAGAGAAGGATAAACATAGAAACAAAGCAGTTAAATGTAAAATATAAAATAGGGTAAAACTGTGGAAAACACTTCTCCAAAGCACAAATGGGACGGGGGATGTGTTAGTGTCTGTCAGACTGTAGCAGCTGGAAAAGTCCTGGAAATCCTGCAACTTTCCTCTGCATGTCTGAATGCATAAGAATAAACTGTATTTTAGAGTTTTTATAAAGTACAATACAGTATATTATATTGTCGACTCACCCTGTCTCCAGGATCTGTATTAGTATTAATAGGAAAATTATGGATCAGTCACGTTTCTCACTTTAGTCACTTTTGTTTAGTTATTTATCAACATTTTCTTTATTTGACAGTGGAGGAATAATAAGGTTGATGAGCTGATGTTGTGATGATGGTGAAGACGAGGAGCTTTTGTACATTATTTGTAGAGTATGTTGTATCACAACGTGTCTACAGGTCAAACGCACAAAACATGAATCTGATACGCAATTTAAATCTTAATTCAAACGTCATCGTTGCTGAAAACAGTGACTTTTTAGCAGCGTATCAGCATTTTATTTTGAAAAGCTGCCACTGTTCCTCCGTCCCAGCGTTAAGTTACTGTGTCGTTGTCGTCGTCGTCTGCTGCTCTTTTCTCGGTGTCACTTTTATGCAACGGTTGTTCTCGTAGCAGCAGCAGCAGCTTCATAAGCAGCTTTCACACTTCAGTCGTTTCCCAGAAACCTCACGTTAATCATCATGAGCTTCGACTAATTCCAGTCCAAACAGTTTGTTTTCGGCTGCGCTGAAGCTCGGCGCGTCAGTTTATCGGCCGGCGCTTTGTTTCCCTCCACAGTCGCTCCTTTGTCGACTCCACACTGCGTCTCTGTCCCTCGCCACGCCCACTCCCACTGTTTAGCATTTACTGGTTTTCTCTGGTTCATTTTACCCGACACATCATCACTGTATTTGTTTATTTATTTATTTATTTATTTATTTGTTTATTTGTTTATTTGTTTATTTTGGTGTGACCCTGCTCTCCCTCTGCTCCTCGCTGCCCCAGGTCGGTTCGACGAGGTCCTGATCCGCCACCAGGTGAAGTACCTGGGGCTGATGGAGAACCTGAGGGTGCGGCGCGCCGGCTTCGCCTACAGACGGCGCTACGAGGTTTTCCTCCAGAGGTGATGATGCGCCACACACAGGCCAGATGTTCTCCACATGTGGCACAAACATCACAACAGACACAATAACAACCACACTGACTGAGTTTTTAGCTTATTATCGGTTATTAAGTCTCTAGTTCAGGGGTTTTTTTTTACTTAATTTTTATTTAGTGTTTCTCAAGAGCAAAATGACACAAACATTTCCTTAAATTTACATGTTTTCCCTTTTACAGCAGCTCGTAATCTTTACACTTACATTCAGGAATTGTGCAAGAAAACAGTATAAATGTTGCTGCATGTCGTTCCTCCTCTCTCCGCCTCCCCGTCTCTCAACTATTCTGTCAAATAAAGGCAAAAAAAACATCTGTTAACACTGTTAACAGATGTTTGTTAACAGAATAAATGAGGAGCAGCTCTGGGTTAATAATAATTATATAAAAAATCAGCTCTTCCTGCTGCTGTAGTGATTAAACTGTTTATCCAGGTGCGACAGGTTTGTACAGGATCATTTTAGATAAAGAATATTATGAACTTTACTGATACTGCATCAGTCTTAGCAAACTAACAAGGTGCTTGTAGAGATAAAATAAACAACAACACAAGGTATTTAAAAACAGTTACTAACAGTATTAATGAGCCCAACGATGACAATATAAAATGTAAAAGCAGTGAGAATCAGACACTAAATCCTGCAGCAGTTCCCAGACTGAAAACCCGTCCAACACTGATCTGTGGTCAGATTTCATACATCTGTTAAATAATCTGTTATTTTATTATTGATTTACCTGCTGGTTCCGTGAAATAGACAGAAAACTAAAACATGAATCCATGAAACTGCCCGAAAAATCTGTGTTTCCTCCAATTTATGACAAAGTCCAGGAGATTTTGATGATGATCAGTTTTCTTATTGACTTATTGATGTTCATATTTGAACACATCATCATCAGGTTTTACTCTTCACCCAGTGTGTGTGTTGAGCGTTCACCTGTAATTATGTGTGTACGTGTGTGCAGGTATAAGTCTCTGTGTCCGGACACGTGGCCCAACTGGCAGGGGAAGCTGTCTGACGGAGTGGCCACGCTGGTCAAACACCTGGGCTACAAGCCAGAGGAATACAAACTGGGCAGGTCAGCAACACCTGATCATTGGATAATAGCAGATTAATGCAAATACTGGTAACTGTTTAATTTGCAGGCTGTTAATTACATGACAATGTCTAGAAATAGCCTTGACAATAACAGTCATTTTCATAGTAATGTCAAGGAATTTGGTAAGTAATAAAGATTGAGCATGACAAGCTGTGTAATCTTTTGCCTTTATGAAAAACATGTTATCTCTAGGCTATTTCTTGACATTATCACCTAATTAGCAGCCTGGTTACCCTTTTAAATCCCTTTTAACTCCTTTATTTTTCTGAAGTGTGATTAACACATGTTCTGTTATGTTGACCTTTGACCTTTAGCTGCAGTCTCAGACTAAACTGTGTAATAACAGTTTCCATTCAAATGGAGCCGTCATGTTTTTATCTGAGCAGAACAACGAGGCCTTCGAATGTCGTTTGTTATTGTTATTGGTTCATGCATCGTTGCATTCACATAAAGCCACACATTTGTCCACTATTTAACGCCTTAAACTTTCTATTTTGAACAAAATCTAGAGCACAGGATAAGATGGTTTTCATCCCGTGTACTAGAAAATTTTCCGTACAAATAAAAACCTGTAATTAATTTGCATGTTTTTCTGTCCAGATCCAAAATCTTCATCCGTTTCCCAAAGACCTTGTTTGCCACCGAGGACGCGCTAGAGACCAGGAAACACAGTCTGGGTACGAGTCACGGCTGACCTTTCACCTTTTTATTATTATATTATATTATATTATTATTGTATATAAAATGTTTCTAACTGTGTCTCCCGTCACCGTTTCTCTCCTCAGCCACGAAGCTGCAGGCCGGATGGAGAGGATACAGCCAGAAGTCCAAGTTCCAGAAGCTCCGAACCTCAGGTGAGACAACGTCCTCGTGTCCGTCCTCACGTCTCCACTCACAGTTTGTTTGTTAATTTGTTTGTTTGTGAGTTTTTAATGTCTCTAATGCATTTCACAGCCATCGCCATCCAGGCCTGGTGGAGGGGGATCCTGGCCCGGAGGAGGGCGCAGCGCCGGCGTCAGGCCGCTGATACGATCCGCAGGTACAGACCGACAGAATCAGTGTCGCGTTGTGATGATTGTGTGAAATTAACGGAGTATAATAATAATAAGATTTATTTATTTGTCATTGTGCCTTTACAACAAAATAGTGTCAAATAGAGCAAAAACCTCCAGATGCTCAAAGAGAGAAAGGAAGAAGAAAAGCAAAAATAATAGTTCAGTAAATTTACAGAAATAATTTTAAGTGCTCAGACCTTTATACAATACAAACATGTACACATTAAAGTAAAAGATAAAGTAAAAATTAAATGCAGGTGATGTAAATAGTATTTGCAGAAAGAAACACAACACATAGAGACACAAGTCATTCACAAGTAAAACCATAAGAGATGGACCGACCAATTAAAATGCAGGATGCAGTTAATTAGATCAAATAAATAAAATGTGGGTGTACGTGATGAAAGGAGATGAGATGAGATACAATAAGATAAAAGAGAACGGGTTAAAAGAAAACAGAAAAGGGCGTAAAAGTAAAACTAAGAGCATGTGAGTAAAGAAGAAGCAGTGACAGTGAATCTAAAACCAAACTAAGGCAGTAAAGGTTCATTAAAATCATGATAAAAAAGAAGAAGATGTCAACACATGGGAGAAAGTCTGTAAACATGGGTTATAAGAAGTGATTTAAAAGATGGCGTCGCTGACTCCACACGCTTCATCTCCTCCTTCAGGTTCATCAAGGGCTTCATCTACCGCCACAAGGAGCGCTGCCCCGAGAACGAGTACTTCCTGGATTACGTCCGCTACTCGTTCCTCATGAACCTGCACAGGAACCTGCCCAGGAGCGTCCTGGACAAGAGCTGGCCCACGCCGCCCGCCGCTCTCACTGAGGTGGATACTGGTGTTTGATTAGGGTTTAAAGGAGGCTTATGATGGAAATATAACTTTCTGAAGGCTCTTTAACATAAATCTGGGTGTTTGTTTTGCCTTCTGGCCCCAAAATGTGAGAATTGACTAAACAAATCAGTAATTTTCAGGCTCTTGAGGTTGAAATCTATGTGGTTTTACAAGCTTTTCCCTCAGTTGTCTTCCAGTGATGTCAATGATTAGCATTTAAAGGGACAGGCACTGAAACCAGCCGTTCTATTTTGAGAGGGTGAAAAGAGCTGTGATGTTTGATCCTTTGGGTATTTTGACCGAAGCATGTCACAGACTTGTCTTTAAAGCGATATTCCGGCGTAAGTGAAAGCCATGGTCAAACACACCGTAACACCGAGTCAGACCCCCCCTCGAGAGATCAATTTCCCCGACAGCTATATTCACGAGTTCCACCAACTTCAGAAAGGGCCACACACACGGCGCTCTGCGGATCCACTGTAAAAAACCGCAAAACGCCACTTTTAGCCACAAATAATGCTCAAAACTGCACCAAAGTTCATCAATAGCATTTAAAGGGACAAACATCCGGCACCTGTTTTCTTCAGCAAACAACTCACCTACTTCTCCTCCTGGAGCCGCTTCTGGTGGAGAAGCCCTTTTGAGAGGATGAAAAGAGCTGTGATGTTTGATCTTTGGGGTATTTTGACCAAAGCATGTCACAGACTTTTCTTTAAGACACCTGGGAACTATTTTAATTAGTGGAAAAGGGGCAGAATGTGTCTCCTTTAACATTTAAAACATGAGTCTGTGCAGCAGCTGTGAGCTCAACTCCCTCTGTTTCTCTCTGTGTGTCTTCAGGCGTCGGAGCATTTGCGTAAACTGTGCATGCAGAACATGGTGTGGAGCTACTGCAAGAAGATCAGCCCCGAGTGGAAGCACCAGGTGAGTGGACAGGAGCGTTTACACTGCAGGAGATACCTGCAGCTCCTGGAGCTTCTTCTACAGGGGCTAAACGAGTCTCTGCCTCGGGGGTCTGTACTCAGATCTTTAGGTTTACTCTGAGCTGATTGGTCGGACTCAACAAGATGTGACACAAGAGAAAGCCCCGAAATCTAGTCAATAAAGACGTTTGATAAATTGACAGACAACTCCGCGGTCACGTGACGAAACAACATTTTTGCAACCCAGTATTTTTAGAAAGCATCTGTGCTGCCAGAACAACAACAACAAGAAGAGCATAAAAGAATAAAACAAAAACTATCGCACAACGATTGAGTGTTGATCAAAACTCTTCCACGTTGCCTCAAGAGTCCAGTGGAAACACACCTTCCTTCCTTTATTCACTACTTTGTCTCTGTGTGAGCAGATGGAGCAGAAGATGATCCTTCCTTCCTTCTTCTTCAAGGACAAGAAGGACAACCTTCCTTTATTCACTACTTTGTCTCTGTGTGAGCAGATGGAGCAGAAGATGATCGCCAGCGAGCTCTTCAAGGACAAGAAGGACAACTACCCTCAGAGCGTCCCCAAGCTCTTCGTCAGCACCAGACTCAGTAAGAATATAACTCCCTGATTAATCATATAGTTGCAGTGCTGGTACAAAGTCGTTGTCATTTTTACTCATTTAATTTCATTTGCAAGCAGCCAAAAGTACATTTTTAATAATCTGACAGACATCAGTGAAATGCATTAAGAATAATGTTGGTAAATGACTGAAATATGTTTTGCTACTGTAACGAATACGGGAATGCCAAAATAAAGAGGTAAATTAGTTTTGTCCCTTTACATCCCTCCGATGTTTAACCCAAAGTTACTCCGATGCTTCTTCTGCCGAACCTCGTCTCCGGGTTAGAAATCAGATTTTAACGTTGTCTCCTCTTGTGCAGACGGAGAAGACATCAACCCCAAGGTGCTGCAGACTCTGGGCAGCGAGAAGATGAAGGTGAGCGCAGCGACGTCTTCCTCCATCTGTTGTGTCTTTTGTCTTTGTCTGTGACCTTTGACCTTTAAACCTCGGTCCCCGTGTGTCCACAGTACGGCGTGCCCGTCACCAAGTACGACAGGAAGGGCTACAAAGCGCGGCCTCGCCAGCTGCTGCTCACCGGCAACAGCGCCGTCATCGTGGAGGAGGCCAAGCTCAAACAGCGCATCGAGTACGGAGCCCTGAAAGGTCAGAGGTCAACACACACGGCCGTCTAGTGGTCGCTCCTTCTGTGGAAATGTCTCAGTAGCACTTGGAAATAAGTTACAAACGCTCACAAGGACTCGAGGATGAACTGATTCAATGAAATTTAATGAAAATGCATCTGATACAGGATGTAAATCATCTACTTTAGACTCAAGATAATGACAACATACAACAGAACAAAACACAAATATATTGTTAAAAACTTCAATAATCCATAAATAATATCACTTGTGTACATGTAACAATATAATCCAAAAATAATCTTCCACATTACCTCAAAACAAAACAAAAAAGCATCTCAAGCATCTTTTCAGATTCAGCACAAATGACCTTGTACAGTAGACACTGATTAGACTGCAACGATCCAAATAAACACTTAACCCTCCTGTTGTCCACCTGGGTCGAGGGACAAAGGGAAAGATGGGAGGAAAGAAAGAAGGGAAAAAGGAAGGTCAGATAGATAGTGGAAGGGGACTGCTTTGGTCAAAAAGTAGGGATGCACCGATATGAACATTTTGGAAAGATATCCGATGGATGAATTTTCAGTTCATTCAAAAAGGAAAACCGATAAGATATGTGTTGGGGTTTTTTTTAAGTTTCTGAGATGATAAATTTTTGTACAGACTGAAAATCATGTAAACTGAATTTTTGAATGTCTTCCTTTATTTTCAGAATGTATTTTACTTCCAAATAATAAGGTTACAGGCTACCATCCTCCTCGCATTACCTCAACTTTGCAGGTTTTGCACTATATAGAGCAGTATCAGAATTTTAAACATCGGACCGATACCGATATGTTAAAAAATGACCAACATCACTATTGGTTCATATTTCATGCTCTGGATGAACACGGCATCCCTATCAAAAAGGAAGGAGGGAGGGAGGATTGTGGAAAAAAGGAAGGGGGAAAGGAAGGAAAGAAAGATGGAGGGTCAATTGGATCAAAAGAGGAAGGAAGAAGAAGTGAAGATGAAGGAAGGAAGGAAGGGAACAAATTGGGTCAATTTGACCCAGAAGGGCGACAGGAGGGTTTGAACACTCATAGAGCAGTGATGACAAAACTCCTCACTATTGGTTCATATTTCATACGGCTCTGGATGAGCACGGCTCTAACCTGGAACTAGTCTGCGTGGCGGAGGGATACGTACATACATACGACCACGAGGAGCTGGATCTAGTTGTTAAACCCAAACTGTCCGTCCTCCGTCCTCAGGTGTCTCCGTCAGCTCCCTCAGCGACGGCCTGTTCGTCCTGCACGTTCCCAGTGAAGACAACAAACAGAAGGTGAGACGGCGACTCATTCACCGCTGGGAATATCTGATGTAGCTCTAGCTGTGTGTGTGTGTGTGTGTGTGTGTGTGAGTGTGAGTTTTCATCGTGTGTTGTGTGTTTCCCCTCAGGGAGACGTCGTTCTGCAGAGCGACCACGTGATCGAGACTTTAACCAAGATCGCCATCTGTGCCGACAAAATCAACAGCATCAACATCAACCAGGGCAGGTGAGAGGGAGACACACACACAGACACACAAACACACACTGTTCTACACACACGCTGACTCTGTCCTTTGTCTCTGTCCTCCAGTATAAAGTTTACAGTGGGTCAGGGGAAGGAGGGGATCATCGACTTCACCCCCGGGTCAGAACTACTGGTGGCCAAGGCCAAGAACGGACACTTGTCTGTGGTGAGTCGACGACCACGAGCTCAGCTTCAGTCAGACACACGACGGTGAAGGAACCGCAGAGACGTTTGGTTTCATTCGGTTCCAACTGAGGCAGAAATCCACGTTTGGTTTCATTCGGCTCCAACTGAGGCAGAAATCCTCAGATTTGTGTGCAAAAGTGGAGATTTACTTGCAGAAAATGTCATTTCAAGCACCAGATTGCAACGATGAAGTTAAAACAAATGTGTAACTCTGTGGTGGGTGGTGAAACATGACATTCCTTAACGGTCGAAGAAAGAAAAAAACTGCACAAATATTTTCAGTTCAAATTCAAAAAGCTTTATTGTCTATCACAAGGACAGAAACTTGTCATCGGTGCCGTTTGGGCTCCGAACAGTTGGACACACAAACACCTACAAAAGAAACTCAGATAAAAGCTTTAAAATCCACATTGAAGCTCACATAAGTTTAAGAGGATGTAATAAGCAAAAAAAAAAGGGAAATTATTTAAAAACATGTAATAAAAAAGAAGAGTTATGGATTTTTAGCCTATTGTTTTTATTATTATGGCTTTTCATCTGATGTAGGCGTTTTCTTTTTGTTTGTGTGTTTTAAGAAGGAGCAGGTGTTAGACGGTCTCTTCATCCTGCTCTTTTTCAGTCCCAGGATTGAAATGAACAAATGAAATGAAAATGAAATGGAAAAAATCAATACAACAAATAAATAAGGATTTGTGATTCCAGTAATTAATTAAAATATCCATTGCAACAGTATTTAAAGCTGCACTGGATCGATGGACTCAGATAATAGTTACAGATTGTTAGGTTTCACTCAAAATTAGTGATAAAATAATAAATCCACTGGGCTGGAAGTGTGCGACAGCAAACACAATGATCAACCAGCTGGTGAAGAGACTGAAGCTTAAGCAGCTGCAGGGATGGATATTCGATATTAGATATTAGATGTTATATAACTCCCTCAGGAGCTCGTGAGAATTAAAAACAGCTAAAATGAGAGAATGACTCATCAGGTGGAGAAAAACATGGCAGTAGAAAATAACTTTTCATTTCACAGGTTTCAGCACATTGTCCTGCACCCAAGAGTGGCTCAAAATTAAACATCTATTCAGTTTATCTCCTTTTTACAGTCGAACTCCTTAAAGGGATAGTTTGAGGTAAATTCATGCAAAACCACTGATGCATGCAGGTCACAACTTGTCCACCAGAGCGTTGTGGAGTTGTTGGATTGTGTATTTGATGAGTTTGATGAGTTTGAAACCAAGAAATCCCATGAGCCTCTGTAGCGTAGCTCTGAGCAGCTCACGGCTCTGCTCCGCTGTTCTAAAAATAGCTTGCACCGACAATTAAAGATAATGAACCTACTGCTATGGGCCAATTTGCCAAAAATGTTGAACTATTCCTTTAAAGTCCTCGGTGCTTCTGTTTGTAAAATGAGATGTAAACTAAAGAAGCCGAACTGTTGTGGTTGTTGTGATGTCACTTCCTGTTTCCTCTGACCTCTCTCTCCTCTGCATCTCTTCCAGACGGCTCCCAGGCTGAACTCAAGATGATGGCCACTCTGAACACACACGTACACACTCACACACACACACACACACACACACACTCTCTCTCACACACACACACCAGGACCTACGTGCTCCTGACCTCTCCCATCCTCCAATCACACGACTGCAGACGCCGCTCTGCCTAAGCCAATCAGATGCCAGCTGTCACTCCACGGGTGGCGTGAGCTTCCTATAAGAAAAAAACAAAACAAACAAAGCAAAAAAAAACAAAACAAAAAAAAGAATCCAGCAGAACTAATTGATATATTTATGTTTATATATTATATTTTTGGGATTAATACTGTTGCTGTTTGAATATTCTGATTTTATATACGAGGCCAAGGAATAACAAAAATATTTTTGGTGCATTTTTCTTGCACCGTGCGTGTTTATTGTGCTTTATTTGGGAACACGACCAACAGATATAACGAGAGAGGAAGTCGGAATCGGAGACGACTACGAGAAGAAGATGATTCAGGATTGGTTGTTGCTTGTTGCTTGTTGCCCGTTGCTTTTCTTCCCCTGTTTACTTTTCCCGCTCGACTAAAAGACTCTGATCGTCTTTGCTTTGACTCTTCTTTTGTTTTTTTTCTAACTGGGGGCGAATGGCTCGTCATTGAAGCACCCAGTTGTGTGTAGATCATGGCTGACGGTATGTAGGACGTAGAGCTGCTGAGAGTGTCGGTGGATAAAGGAAGAACAACTTTCCAATCAAATGGCGACGCTGTGGCCACGATAGCGTAAAAAAAAAAATTATTAAAAAAAAGACTGGCTCTCTAAATCAAAATAAAACAGCTGGATATACTACTGAGAATAATTCATCAATCTGCATTTGTACAGTGAATGAAAAGACAGTAAATAATCAGCTTGTTCTGTGAACGCAGCAAAAACAGATGAGTAAAGTAAGTGAGGGAGCGTGCGAGGAAAAGGGCGAAAGAAAAGGTGAGAAGAAAGATGGAGGAAGGCAGCGGCCATTTTGCCTCGACGCCAGGTGCTTGTGCCTTTTTTTCCCCCCTTTAGACTAATTTATTCCTACGAGTTAGTTAGGACGTGTAAAAACAAACTCAACCATGACGCTCAAAGCAACAACGAGTCGAGTTCAGTGTACATAGAAACCGTCATCCGCCGTTAGCAGCAGCCGCCGCCACCGCCGCCATCTGCACAGTCGATCTCCCCTCGTTCAGAACCACAAACCAGGTTCTGACCCGGTTAAACCCCAGAATCTCTCTCTGTTTCCTGTTTTGTAGTTGGCTCCTCTCTTCCATCATCTTCACCTGCCTGGTTTCTGTCTAAGAGAAAAATCGCGTTTGTGTCACTCAACGGCTAAAAACAATGGCCGTCTCTGATATTTTTGAGTTAACTACGCCAAAAGCCATTATTTCTTTTATTTTATGTTTTTTTTTTTATTAATTAGTACACTTGTCCAACTATGAGACAGAAATGAGACCATAAAAAGTCACAGTTTGAAGCCATGTTAAATCTGGGTTTAGCTAAAAATGCTTTGCTAAAAGCCAAACGCAGTGGTTTTAGACTAAAGCTTATGTGCCTGGATGTGTGAACTTTTGTTTAAAGGAGCAGTTTCAAATTTAGAGAAATGCTCTTGTTTTTGATTTTCTTGCTGAGAAAAAGATGAGAAGTTTGATACCACTCTCGTGTTTGTGCGTTAAACGTATGAAGCCAACTGTCAGCACATGGCTAGCTTAGCTTGCTAGCTTGGCTCTGTCAAAAAACAATCCAATAAAACTTCACAATTTAAAAAAACAACAAAAAACATGTTTGTTTTGAACCACCAGAGCCCTAATATTTAATCCTAGTATATTAGTGAGCTTTAGAAGTGCTGGTTAAAAGATTGTATTACTTTTTGAAAAGCTAATTTATGTAGCTTTTATGCTAACGCTAGCTAATTAGCTCCTGGCTGATCACAAAGACACAAGAGTCGTGTCAATCTTTTCATCAGACTCTTATGAAAAAGTGCATATGAACATTTCTAAATAAAAAAAAATCCAACTATTTCCAGAAAATAAGCCTTTAGAAGCTTTTTTGATATTTAACAGTAGAAAAACCGCCTAAAATTGTGTCTCAATTGTTACACAACACTAAAAAATAACAATATCAAAGCACATGACAAGAGTAAAAACAATATATTTATACATCTTCTAGTTCAAGTTAAAAGCCTCCTATAAACAACCTTTCTGACGCTTGACCCCAAACTCTTCTTCAAGACCAAAGACTGACGGTGGAAAAAGTTGTGTTCTTGAAAACTTTTGAGAGGAGCTCCAAAAAGTTTCCAAGATTTATTTTATTTTGTTTATTGTTTTTGTTTTTCTGCCCAGACCTCGTTCAATGACAGAACTTTTTCTCCGTGTGGCTCTGGGCGACGAGGCGGGTGCAATATGCCGAGGCAGGACTGTGCTTACTGCACTTAAACTTATATACTAGCCAAAGACCCTGTTGATTTATACTGATTCTTCTGTGTAATGATTTATATGATATTATTATAAATGTTATGATGTTGTTGATGTTTTTTTGTTTTTTTCAGGAGGGAGATGTATTTGTACAGTTTGTGTTCTGTGTTGATATAAATGAGAGTTTCCAAGCCAAGTGGAGGTTTGATGATGTGAAACATTTCGGGGGGAGAAGAAGCTTTTTTTTTTAGTATCGTTGTTCGTTAACATGTTCACGTGCCTTTTGTCCGATAGCAATACAACAAGTTTTGTGTGGAAATAAAAAGAAATACCTCCGTGACAGAGTCCGGTCGTTGGCTGACGACGGTCGTCTGGCTGTTTCTAGAAGTTTCCCAGCAGCAGCAGCACCTAAAGGTTCGCTCTCTCTCTCTCTGCGTGTATAAGCTTTATTCAAACCAAACCCAAAGTCTATTGTCTATTGATTTACAGATGCACTCCTGTTATCAGTCCTGACTCACTGTGTGCACCAAACAATGTATAATTAATACCAACACACTAAAAAAAAAAAAAAGATACTAAAGATTTGAAATAAATAAATCTGAAAAGTACAAAACAAACTGATGAATGTTTGTTGGGTGTTTTTTTCCCCACCTTCCTGTTCAACTCCAGAGCCTTTTGTCCTTTTCCAGTCAACAACAACAACAACAACAACAGATTGAACAATTCATATTTGAAGATCTACAACTACACGATCAATTTCACAGGAGATCATTCAGTTTCAGAGCAAAACATCCATGAGCGTTACGAGGATACTGACTCGGCTTATTGTCAGTTAACATCAAAACAGGAAGCAGAAACTGTCCAAAGTGACACTGACCATGGACGGATAATGAGACAAAAGGCCCAAAGCTCAAATACATTTCCTGTTGCCGAGCAGCACGACCCTCCAGAAAATTAGATTTTTCTGTTACGTTGTACAGATTTAAGACACAAATCTTTATTCACGTAACAAAAAAAACAAAACAAATGATTTTGGGGAAGTACAATTGTCCATGTTGTTGATTATTGGTCCTTTCCCTGTTGTTATTTTCTCCCAAAGTTATAATAGCTTCTAACATGATGACAGGTTTTTGTATTAACTCCTCTCACACTTGGTACTGGCAATAGACAGCATTATTGAGGATTATATTTGGGGAAATTAAACAAAAACTACCTTTAAAGTAAATGTTGGCTCAGATATATGGTATTAAAGAACTCCAAATGAGTAAAACAATATGATCAAGGCCGTCTCTACTCATGTTTAAATGTGTTTTTCAGACAAAAATAAAGCACAATGTTGCAACATATGTCACTGCTATAAGCAAAGGGAGAGTAAAGACCTTCGTTCGGTTTCTTCTAGAACATCAAACATCCTCGACAAGGTAAGTCAAACCATTGTTTTCCAGAAACTTGTAGAAAGAATGCTAGATTTCATCATCAAGAGAAATGTGGCTTAGAGGCCTCGTGACCCCGTGACCTCTGCCGATCATGTGCACTAATCCACCAACAACATACTCAAGACTATATACAGCATGCAATTTATATTTTTGTTTTTCTGAGATGCTCCTGAACAAACTTGTAATGTACATCATTGTTTTATTTTGCAGATCTCCACCGCTGTGCATCCTGGAGCTACAGTGACGGTCCTCCACCAGCAGGTGTCGCCCTCTGTCTGAACTTCTCCTCCAGAGTTTTTTTGTTTTGTTTTGTTTTCTGCAGGTCTTTCCCCCGGACCATGTGAACCCTCCTCTGCTCTGCTGTGCTGTACTTCTAGGAATTACAAGTTGGGCATGAAGTTGGAGGTAAACAGAGACAGAGTCAGGCCTCACATGCTGATGGGTGTGAGTCTATAGCCCACATACACTGACTGTAGGTCACAATGCAGGCGTGGCTGCAGTGTTTATATGCAGGTAATCCTACAGAGAACACAAGACTTTAGGTTGAAATTGTGCAACAGAGTCTTTGTTAAACTGTCAAAGCTGAACAAAGAGTCAGGACTGTTAATCCTATTGAATAATACAGTAAACATCAAAGTTAACACTCCCTATTTTGACTTGTTTATCCTATTGAATAATTTTATAACAGTAAACATTTGTAATGTTTTGCTAACACTCCCTATTTTGACTTTTGTTAAAGTATATATGGCCTGTAATAGAGGTTTTATAACAGCTGTAGGTCTGTAATGTTTTGCTATACACATGATCACATATAGTAAACATCAACTTCAGCTTCAACATTCCCTATTTTGACTTGTTGAAGTTTCTATGGCTAATAACGTTTTTTTTAACAATAGCTACAGAATTACATGTGGTTTTGTATTTGTTTTGCTTTGTGATATCATGTGAAGCCTGTTAATTACATTAAATCACATTGTAAACATCAACTTCAGCTTTAACATTCCCTATTATGACTTTTATTTTGAAGTTTGCAGTTTGAAATAGCTTCTTTTTTTATTTTTTTATTTAATGGCTAGATTATTAGATTATTTTTGCTATGTTGTCTCATAACCATCAGCTGATGAGTTTGTGTCCAAACAAACCTCAGCGACCTGTTTTCTTTCTCCTCCAACCAATTTTTTTTTTCACTTGTATTGAGAAACAACGCACATGTAAAATTGGAGCTCTGTGATTGGCTGCGGCAGGTCTCTAGCTCAGCCACGGACCAATGAGAGGGCGGGGTTGTTTGTGCATCGCTCTGCGCTGCTATAAAGCGGCGGCGGCAGCAAATGAGGGATGAGAGAGAGAAATACCAAGGAATCGAACAGGCTCCATCACCATCACCACCATCATCATCCTTCTTCATGTGAGCGAACAACAACAACAACACTAAAAACACTAACACAACCACCACCGCTGCTGCTGCTGCTGCTGCTGCTGCTGCTCCGTGTCTCCACCGACCTGCGACCAGTCCTGGACCTGCGGATCCGGATCTGAGCGCGGACGGAGCGGCTCTGTGTTTCCCCTGAACCCGCAGCAGACCACAGGTAGGCTGGATGCTCCACACAATATACACATCTATACTCACAAACATACACACACACTGAGAGCCGTTTCCTGTTTGAACAGCCTGTAACACTGTCATTAACTTTAATTAAATCCACCTTTTGTTTACAATCAATCATTTGTGATCGATTCTGACGATTTGCTGCAGATCAATAATTGGTGATCAGCTTTGATGTAAAGAACAGATGTTATTTTTTATTTATTATCGCAGCAGCTGTTTCTTTCTTCTTCCGTTTCCCCCTGTTTATTATTATCATCACCGCTCAGCTCTTTCTCTCTGTGTGTGTTGCTGCCTATATGGGAAAGTTTACCGTTTAATTTGTGAATGAAAACGCGCTCGCGTCCGCCGTAGACGGCGGGAAACGGCAGATTAACGGTCGAGGTTTTCGTTTCTGGTGGTTTTTGTTGTTGTCACTCGTGTGTTTCGTTAACGGTCTTTGTTTCAGCAGCCTGACGGTAATAAAGCGGTAACTCCCCGCACTGTTGTTGATACTGAACAGCTGAGCGACACTTTGCGTCGATGCGCGTCAAAGTCGCCGTGACTCAGTCGTTCTGCTTCCGGTGGCTTCAAAATAAAAGCTGCAGTTAGAGCCTGTGAATCTTTGTTCTGTTGTTATAACATGTTAATTTATTCCACTTCTATTTAATGATTAGATTTGAGGAACTATATTTTCCACATATATGTGAATTATTTCCATAAAAATGTTTTAATAGATATAGATAATCTTGGTAATCGGCTACATTTTATTCAATTAGCCTACAGTCAATTTACGAGACAGTGTTGAAAACCAAATAATAACAGAGCCAAAAAAACACGTTAAAAGAAATGTACAGGGTCAAATTCAACATGAAATAAAGAAAATGAGTGACCGGAGGGAAATAATCAGTGTAAATGGTGAAAATGTGCCTTATGTGATGTCTTCAGATTACTCAAAAACTTAAATATATTGACTTAACAGTCATAATATTCGTATAAAAGATACTTATATAGTTGCATAGTCTACTTTTACCGTGTTGCAGTTGGGTTTATATTGTTCTTTACGACGCTCGCTTTCTTATTTTGAAAGTGGAAACCGGAACCCGTGTGTCTTGTTTCGGTTGCCTTGACTGCGTGCAGGGAGGAGGGGATGAAGAGATGCAGATTGGGGTTGGGGGGTGGTGGTGGGGAGGGAGGGGGTGTTGTGCAGATGATTTCAGTCCAGTTCAGACCAGTTCCAGCTCCGCTTCTCGTTCACCGCAATATACTTTGTCTTATTGTTTCCCCTGATGGTGATGATGATGATGAGGAGGAGGATGTAAAGATTTACTGCTTGAAAACATGTGATGTCAGGATTGTGTGTCTCTGCTAGAAAAGACGAGGTGGGCATCAAGTTCACGATCTGACAAAAACAACCATGTCATACAAAGTAAAAAAGGCACATGTTAAGTTTCGCCTTCACATGTTTTGCAATGCACAATAACACAGAATAGAAAAACACATTAATTTCTATTGTGCATTCATGTCAGGTCACACTGAATGCGTGTGTTTGTACAAATCTGAAGCTGTAAACAAAAAAAGAGGCCACAGTTTCTTCATTTGGAGCATATAAATGGTTTTATTTTGTATTCAGATAGTGAATATCCCTGTTTATTCAAATTAAATGAGGTGTTCAGTGTTTTATTTTTGATCATACTCGTCACGTTATCTGTAATTAGCCTGATTACTGGCGCGGCTGAGGGAGATTAGGTCGTATCACAATAAAAGCCTCTCGGGGCGCAGACAGACAACCGACCGAGCCACAGCGACGAATCTCGCGCCGCACTGGCTCGAACCGGCTGGAGCTCGCGCTGCGTTCACGTGCGGTGGGAGTTCTCCGTTAACTCGACATGTTTTTGTACCTAAAGTGTCTTTTTGTCGTAATTTGAGACAGGGCATCGTCGACAGGGATGTTTTCATGCAAACAAAGAAGTTTTTTTTTATTGCTGTTATTAAATTCTCACCAGATTGAAGGTGACATTTTTTCAAAACAGTTGATCGTTTATTTTGAATTGTGCAAAGATGCAGTTGGTGACTTTGTCAAATATGTGTCAAGGATTAAACTCTGAGCCTTTAATATGATTTTTTTAAATGTAAAATCTAATCGATAACATTTTTCTGGTGTTAAAACCCCTGTACATCCCCCCACCTCCTCCTCACCCGACACGGGCTGAACGCTACATCAACCTCACGTGTAGCTGCTGCACGAGCTATGTCACTAACAGCCAATAGGAGAGAGACTGTTAAATCCCCTCCAGCCAATCAGAGACGGGCAGGGGGCGGGAGCATGTTTAATATTAATAACAAGAGGTTTTTCTTTTATTATCATGCTCCTCAAAGGCCTCAGCTGTTTTTCTTGTTTGTTTTTCCACCTTCATCCATCATCATCATCATCAGCAGCAGCAGCAGCAGTTTTTTATTATTATTTTAATGACAAAATTATTAATTCACAAACCAACATTTCTCGGTTCTCAACCCCCATTTCCCTTTTTCTTGGTAGAAATCATTCACTTGGCTTATTATAACCAAATAAAACACAAATATCTTTGATGAAATCCCTAAATAAATGATGCATTCACATGTTTATATTCATGAATGTGAATATTTATTTCAGCATTTCTTTATTTGTTCACTTAATTTTATGAACATTTTGTTTAAATAGGCCTACCATACCAACTTTATTTATAAAGGACTTTAAAAACCTAATGGACTAAAGTGCTGTGCAAAAAAACACAAAATTAAACATGCAGTACACATAAGACATAAAATGCAATACAATACCAATACCAAAATGTTTATACTTATACCTGTTTTGATATATTGCTTGTATCTACTGTCCTATATTTGATATACCAACATTGTTTTATATTTGTAACAAAACAACGTGGATCCTCCAGCTCTAACTGGAGATCATGTTTAAATGTTAATTAATTAAAGTGTAGCCTAATAATAAATCATCATGTCCTCCTCCCTGTCTGTCCTTCAGGCTCCAGCCGCCTCCATCGTCTCCGTCCAGGCCCGTGAACCGCTGCCAACATGGCGCCCACGCTGGCCACGGCCTTCTCCCGCCGCTGGTGGATGGCGGTGACGGCGGTCATCGAGAACCTGCTCTTCTCTGCCGTGCTGCTTGGCTGGGGCTCGCTGCTCATCATGCTCAAGTCTGAGGGCTTCTACTCGTACCTGTGCAAAAGACCAGGTGAGTCGACCTCGTTTTACACATTTTTACCACTTTATACTTTTATTTTAAATCACATATTTATAATCGTTTGCACCTTTCTCATGTGCAACAGCTGTTTATAACTTAGACTTGGACTGATTTATTGCCATTTCTAAAGCACAAGTAAAATTGTGTTTCTCTTTAAAGGGATAGTTCAACATTTTTGGCAAATTCTCCTCTCACCATAATCCCTATAGTCATAGCAGTAGGTTCATTACCTTTAATTGTCAGTGCATGTTGCTTTGAGATCGGCGGGGCAGAGACGTGAGCTGCTCAATGAACACAATGGAGGTGAACGGTACAGGTCATCAGACTCATCAAATACACAATCCAACAACTCCAAAATGCTCTGGTGGACAAGTTGTGACCTGCACATTTACGACACTATGAGATAATAACACAACGTTACCAGACAGAGTTGTTTTAGAGGGAAATGCAGCCGGAACTACTTTCCTGACACGGCGAGTATTTGCTTCATGTGTCATAATGTTACATAATTATACATGATTATTTGATAGCGTGGTGAATTTGCAGGTCACAACTTGTCCACCAGAGCATTTTGAAGAATTTGCCAAAATGTTGAACTATCCCTTTAAACAAACAAAGTGCACTGCAGAAAGTAAAGTTACCAAAAAAAACTTCAGTAATTAAATATCCAGCCATAATAACATGATAACATCAAGAAAAAAGACTCAGATTGTGTGTTTAACATCTGGAATCAGTGTTTCCTGTGAGAAAACAGTCTAAACAGTAAATCTCTGTTATCAAAGCTGAGCTGAAGTGATGAACTACTGATAAAACCCCCAATGACGACATTAGGAACCCTTCCCCTCTCTTCTCACTCATTCATCACATGCTAAACTAATGTCATTAGCACCTCGTTGCCTCTAACAGCAGCGTATTTGTCATGTAAACGAAACCAAACGGCCTGTTTGCTTCCACCACTAGTTCCCTAAACTTTAAACCCTTTGTTGGTTTCTAATCAGCATCTGAACGGGACGACGGCGACGACGCCCGGATCAAACCACTCAGAGGCGCCTTTTATCCTTTAGTGGGCAGGTTTTTTAGTTTCTCCAGGTCCCTGTACTTCTTCTCTTTCATTTTTGCTGAGGCGTTCTAATTTCCTACGGTGGACGGTGACCTTTGAAAGCAGCTGCTGCATGTGAGCCGCCGTACATCAGCAAAACAAACACGATGCCGGGGTCGCATCGATCCGACAGTCGGGGTTTCCTTGTGGAGAGCGAGTCGATGCACCGCCAGCAAACCAGCAGAGTTTTATTGATTCATCCAGTTTTATTTTGTACATGTAAAATGACACAAACAAAAACAAACACATAAATACACATTATATTACAATATAACATGTAATAATAATAATTTATTAGTGAATGACGTCAGGATTAAATAAGTAGACACTTCTTTCTGCTCCTTTTGGTGCATGTAGAGTGTTACTGTAGGGAAAAAAAGTCTTTCCTTTTCAGGTATGTGTGTACAACCTAAAATACACACATGAAATACACAAAATGAACATATTCTATGCACAATAATACTCTATTTACACCATAAACCATATAGAAACTACATCTAATATATACAATATGATATAAAAACAACCGTTTACACATAATTCATGATTGAATATGCAGATATACGCATTCATACAACAATATGACAGATAATAACTGCTAGTATTATGATTTATATTCTTCTTATTATTATTATATTAGTACTTTATTCTCTGGGATCAAAGCCGATGCACTCAGACGCGCGTCATTAGTTTGTTTCATGTCTGGGTTTTGCTGTAAAATGAGATTGTGAGTCAGACGAGGATTCTGGCTCCTCGGCTGAATGTAGGTCAGTTCTTCATCACCGTCCTCTTCCTCCTCTTCCTCTTCCTCCTCATCATCATCAGTGAGTGTGTCCGATCGATGTGTGAATGAGCTCTATTCATCCTGAGCGACGATCACAGGTGTTTTCTGTCACTCTGTCTCTTTGATGAGAGATGAAAGCCTCCGAGGATTCATTCATTCATTCATTCATTCATTCTAGGGACGTCACCATTATAGATTTTCTTGGTACGTATAGCCTAGTCAATATAATTACATTACTAATCTCTTAATATAGGACCAGTTATTAATCCACTGGGAGAAGTGTTTAAGTCATTAATTGTGATCTATATCAAATGTTTCAGTTTATTTTGATCATTTTTTTCACAATACAAATGACACGCTAACATTTAAATTCCTACTAATTCAGTGTTACTTTAGATCAGTGCTTCTCTACCTTTTTTACACTAAGAACCCCTAAATTGACATAAATTAGACCGCAGACCCCCATTGGACAAAATATTCAAGCAAACACCAGAAATACACAAATATTTGTTCTGAGACTGAATTACTTTTTTTGTACATTCAAATTAGGGCCAATGGCGTGAATTCTTGGAAATGTTATAGAGAAATGTCTGGAAAAAAAGTGGTGCAATTTCTCCAAAAACGTTTGTAGGAAGAAGTGGTAAAAAAAATTCTCCAAAAAAAGAAAGTAACAAAAAAAAATTTTTTAAAGTAAAAAATTTTCTAGGAAAAAAGGAGTAAAATTCTAAAAAAAACAAAAAACAAACAAACAAATAATATTAATATTATTATTAATAATAATTTAATTTTTTTTTTTTAAATTTGGTAAAATCTCAAGAAATAGTTGGGGACCCCCTTGACCCCTCTCCAGGACCCCTGGTGGTCCCGGAAAAACCACTTTCAGATCAATGGAAAAACCTTTACTTTGGCTTGGATACGGCTCCAACACAATATTTTTCAGATCCATTAATTGTGGCGTTTAATACCGCGATTAATTGTGAAAACAAGTAATCATGACATCCCTAACTCATTCATTCATTCATTCATTTTAATGGTTTCATCGGTGTCACAGTGAGACGCTGCTGCCTCCTTTACTCTAAGTCCATACGAGGTGATAATCCTCATGTTGTGACGTGTGAGTGGAAACAGTGTGTGTGTGTGTGTTTAATCTCCCCTGAGTAGAAGAAGATGAGCGCTGCTCAGATGTTTTATCGTGGTTCATCTGATTGGATCACACTCGCTGCCTCAGGTCGACGGGTCCTTCACTCCTCAGACCGTCGACACCTCAGCAGTTTGTGTTTTTTTGGTTGTTTACTCGTGTAAACTGTGTGAAGTCTGTAATCAGGTCAAGAGGGTGAGACCTGCTCTGTTTCTTCACTGTGTGTGTGTGTTTACTGATGTGTTTGTTCGGCCTCGGGGTGAAATATGTGCAGACTCGTCGACCTGCTCTGTTTTTAACAGATTTCTTTCTCATCAGCCTTCGTACAGTCACGGTTAAATCTTATTTGAGGATGAACGTGTGATTCATCCCAGCGGTTTCTACCAAAGTTCCTCGTTTTAGTATCAGAAAGAACAATGCAGGTCAAGCACGGTGCAGACAAACAGGTAGTTAATGACCATTAGTTCCCCTTTGTTTCACACAGTAAGAACAAAAGAGAAGAGAGTTGGTGGATAATCAAACTGTGGAGATGCAGAAAATGAGAATAAAGTCAACACATTAATCAAGTTATTCAAATTTAGTCAAAGTCCTGATGTTTAGAATAAGTATTTTTTTGCATCTGTGTGTTTTTGAATATGTTATAGATCCTATATAAATATGAAGGGTGAGAAACCTTAGGCCTATATACTGTAGGTTTAAACACAGAGCGTCGCTGCTCTTTGTCACAGATTCCTAAAGTTTTCAAGTTCATTGCCACCTGTGTAACTTATGAAACCACCTTCACTCTACGGTGGCCCTGAGGGCTCAACAAGCTGCAGCTTAAGAAAAACAACACCTGCAAAGACACAAACAAGCTGCAAATCCAGTATGTGCTGAAAAAAACAGCAACTCACAACCCCAAACAGACGTGTTTCCAGGGACAAATAGAGGTGACGGACCAGGCTAACGGCTAATGCTAACGGCTAATAGTGTGATATAGATGTTATTATAAAACAGACTCATCTTATTTTGAAAGTCCACTTACAGGAAGCCTTTGTCAAGAAGCTCAGACCCATTGTGTGCATGTGTTTTCTTAAGCTGCAGTGATTTGACCACTCAGGGCCACTGTAGTATTCGCTAATTTATTTAAAGGGATATTTCAACATTTTGGCAAATTTGCTCATCAAACTCATCAAATACACAATCCAACAACTCCAAAACGCTCTGGTGGACAAATTGTGACCTGCACATTCACCACGCTATGAGATAATAACACAACGATACAAGACGGAGTTGTTTTAGAGGGAAATACAGAGACTGCTTGATGAAAAACTGTACCCGACTAGAACGTGCATCAGCGGTTTTGCATGTATTTCCCTCTAAAACAACTCCGTCTTGTATCGTTGTGTTATCATCTCATAGCGTGGTGAATGTGCAGGTCACAACTTGTCCACCAGAGCGTTGTGGAGTTGTTGGATTGTGTATTTGATGAGTTTGATGAGGGAAACCAAGAAATCCCGTGAGCCTCCGTAGCGTAGCTCTGAGCAGCTCACGGCTCTGCTCTGCCGTTCTAAAAAATAGCTTGCACCGACAATTAAAGGTGAGACTACAGGGATTATGGCAACCGGCCAATTTTCCAAAATGTTAGAACTATCCCTTTAAGTTTTTCAGCAAAGTGAAAGAACATTTGGCTTTGACTCTGTGTGTTTTTCTTCTTTCTTATCAAATCTGTGTGAATATTTGAGTCGTGAGTGAAGGAATTTCTGCGAGGGGCACGACGACCTCCTGCTGCAACAGCACGTCTGCAGATGCACAGAGATAAGGAGGAGGAGCAGGAGCGTGTTCCTGTTGCCGTGGTCACGTAGAAGGGAGGGGGGCCTAAAGTCACAGTATATGGATCATTAACGGAGCTTGAATCAGACGTGTGTGTCTCAGCTTCCTCCTCAGTGAAACTCTCGACTCAGCTTGTGGTTTCTCTGCTGTGACGTGTGTCTGTGTGTGTTTGTTTGTCGCACAGCAGAAAAAGTGAGATATAAACCACCGCCACCTCCTCCTCCTCCTCCTCCTCTTTCTTCATCTCACTCTTCAGCTGCTCTCACCTCTTTGTCGTTGTTGTTTATGAAACGACTCAGTTTGTGAACCCAGATGCAGACGTACAGTGTCGTGCAAAAGTTTGGGCAAAAGTCTGTTAATGTGTTGAATAATGAAACGATCTCCAAAAGACATAAAAAAGTTAAACATGAAACACAATTTTTTAAAACTATTTTAATCAATATATCAGTGTATTATTTTAGTTTTCTACAGTTTTAGAGTGAAAAATAGAAACAAAGCAGCAGCCTGGCGAACCACACGTTCATTTTGTCGTATTTGAGGCGCGGTTTTACGAAAACCCAGAGCTGATTATTGGGCAAAACGAACGTCTATTAAATACGTCTGTACGTAGCTTATAGCCAATCGTATCAATCATACCCAACAACGTATGTAGAGCGACAGAAATCCACTCGCTAAACGTTGCTCTTTCTCAAAATAAACGTTTTCCCCCTTTCCTGCATCTAAATCTAAAATAAAGGCATCTGCCGCCATATTGGATCGACAAAACGCCATCAAAAAAACTTTTTTCGCGCTGCATCTAAAGGTGTCTGTCATGTTGGATCCCATCAACAAAGTTGAGTCTCTGTCAGTTTGAAAATAGTGTTGTTTAAAGAATGAAAAATAGTGTTGTTTAAGATGTCTTTTGGAGATCGTTTCATCTTCCACTTCTCATTGCGACTGTATCTAGAAAACACACACTGTTGCTCTTCCTGTGTGTCAGCGTTGTTTCCTTGACGCTGCTGGACTTTTCCCAACCTTCCCAACCTTCCCAACCTTCCCAACCGCCACTCGACCTCCTCCATGTTTACTCAGTTGCGCTTTAATCTCGTATAAGAAGCCGCTGCTTCCTGCTGCGTCGTCCCTCCTGAGGTTACGACCAACTGCTCTGATGGTGCGTGATGTTAATACGCTGATAGACCTGCGTAACCAAGGAAACCAAAGTGTTGACACAGTCGGTGAATCACTGAAGCAGTCGACTGGAGGACGGCTGACGTCCGCTGGAAGTACAGGGGAGCGAGGAATTTGGCGAAATGTGGATTATTATAGTTTTTAAATTTTCATTTGTTTTTATTTCGGTTTAGTTTTAGTTCAACGAGTGATGAAGCAGGTTTAGTTTAGTTTTGGTTTTCAGGTTTTTGGAGGAATCCTCTGACAGTTGCATCCCATAATGTTCCCGTCAGTCTTCCTCATCAGGTTACATCCACTCTTATCTACCTGTGGGTCCAAGTCGTCCCGTATTGAGCTTCAGACGTCTCTAAGGAAACTCAATGTTATCTGACTGAACTTTAGTTTCAGGTTCATTTTTCTAGTTTTTTTGGGGAAAATGGTCATTTTTACTTTTATTTTCGTTTTCTACATTATTTTTTCACTTCTAGTTTTATTTCTAGTCTTAGTTCTTTATAATAATATAACACACACACAGGAAAATAAAGTTTTTACAGAGTTGAGATGAGTGGGGGAACACCGGTGAAGGAGGAGCAGGTGTACGATGTGTGTGTTAAAGTGTGTGTGTGTGTGTGTGTGTGTGTGTGTGTGTGTGTGTGTGTGTGTGTGTGTGTGTGTGTGTGTGTGTGTGTGTGTGTGTGTGTGTGTGTGTGTGTGTGTGTGTGTGTGTGAGGTCTTGTACCCGTGTTGACTCAGCGGTTTGCGTGGCCGCGGGGGGACAGATGCTGCTCCCTCCTGTTAGTCCGACTGTCAGCACTTAATGCTCCAATAAAGCTCCAGTAAACACCGGCCTGGGACACGGACACACATCGACCTGGAGGAGGAGGAGGAGGAGGAGGAGGAGGAGGAGGAGGAGGAGGAGGAGTGATGCATGTGTGATGTCACTGCTGTCAGTGGCCTGTGATTGGTCAGAAGCCGTGATGACTGATCTGCAGTCGTGAACTCTTGACTTTTCATCTCGAGCCTCGGAGCTTTTGGAGGTTTTGGCCCAGAGAACCTGTTCAGACCAGATGTTAAAGGGGAATTGCTGGGTTTTTTTCTACAATCTGGACCTTATTTCGCAGAACGCAGCCTCTAAATAACACATTATCCGCCGCGAAACTCATTCATTCACCAATATTTAGTTGTGATACACTAGTGCTATTCCCCTCTGAGTCTGTTATCAACACCCAGGGTCTGTAGGTCGACCTGTCGTAACCTCATCCTCAAACTCAGCTCCACATGAATCACAACACACTATTGATTTTCTCCATAATCAGGATCCACTTCAGTAAAACGCGTCACAATAGAAGCAGCTGAGTTGTTGTTTTTCCAGCTCTGTGTCCTCACGATGAGTCAAACCTCTGTGGATTCATGTTAAAACCTGCATTAAAAACATCGCTGCTGCTGCTGCTGCTGCTGCTGCTGCTGCTGCTGCTGCTGCTGCAGAGTCATGGCTGGGTTCACCGTGGCCTCGTCACCTTTCACCCACTTCACATCCTCCTTTTGCTTGCGCTCGGTGTCACACAGCAACAGCTTCCTGTCGTTCCTCTGAAGGTTTGTCCTCCCTGCAGCCTGAGCCCAGGGCGGGTGGAGAGGACCTTGTCTAATTTCTTGTGAAAACTAGTCTCTTTCCACTTGATATAAGACTCATCACCTAAAAATTAACTTGTTTTTTTGATCATTTTAACTTGAAATAAGTAGAAATATCTTTTTACGCTTGTAATAAGAAAGACAAACTTGCTCCACAATCAGATTTTTCTACTTATTCCAAGTGAAAATAGGCTTGAAAGAAGTAAAAAAGCTACTTTTTATGTGACAAGTCTTATTTTAAAGGGATAGTTCAACACTTTGGCAAATTGGCCCATTGCCATAATCCCTATAGCAGTAGGTTTGTTACCTTTAATTGTGCAAGCTATTTTATTTGTAACGTCCCACACAGAGTTGTTTTCGAGTTAAATGCAGAGACTGCTTGCTGAAAAACTGTCCCTGAAGGCAACGTGCATCAGCAGTTTTGCATGAATTTCCCTCTAAAACAACTCTGTGTGGTAACGTTGTGTTATTATCTCATAGCGTGGTGAATGTGCAGGTCACAACTTGTCCACCAGAGCGTTGTGGAGTTGTTGGATTGTGTATTTGATGAGTTTGATGAGGGAAACTGTAAAACTATATTGATTATGGCAATGGGGCCAATTTGCCAAAAATGTTGAACTATCCCTTTAAGTTATAATTAGATTTGTTTTGACTAGAAATGACATTTTGACGAGAAATAAGACGAATATTCTTGGTAAGATGTAGAGTTTTTGCAGAGTGGAGGGAGGCAGCACCTCCTCCTCCTCCTCTTCCTCTCACCTTTAAATCCGGCTCTGGACTCGACATCGCAACAACAAAGGCAAAGCAGATTTCCCGTCCTCTTTGTTTATTAGCAGTAGCAGCAGCAGCAGCCGACAACAACTCGCCCCCAGGTCTAAAAACGAAGAAAACACTCTGATGACTAAGTAGTTTTGCAACCCCCCCCCCCTCCCTCCTCCTCCTCCTCCTCCTCCTCCTCTTCCCCCTGCAGACATGAAACATGTGCTAACAGCTAAGTCCGTTTCTATTGTTTTCAACCAAACACAAAGTCAAGGTGAGACAGACAGACGGACGGACAGAGAGGAGTTGTTTTTCCTCTCTCTCTCTCTGTTTCACCGGAGGCAGCGGCCGATAGAGACAGAAATAGACTCCACATGAACTCAGTGGACTGTGTTTACCAGTGATTCAGCTTCATGACGGACTCAAACCGTCACAGAGAGTTCCCCCTCTCCCCCGTCTCCGTCTCTCCGTCTCCGCCGAGCAGCCGGGGGGTCACTTCACTTCACTAGTGAGACTATTCCTGGAGGCTGTTTACTTACCGGATTCTCTTTTCTTGTTGTTTTCCCATCAGTGGGTTTCCTTGACCTTTTAATAATAAGTCGCCGCTGGGTTTTGGGCTCAGGCCTCAAAGAGCTTCATTAGAAACAACAACAACAGCAGTGATGACACTGTTAAATAATAGCATTATTATAATGATAATAAAGAGAAAACAGCTTTATTTGTATAGCGAGTTTCAAACCAAGGCGCGACTCTATGTGCTTTACATAAATAAAAACATTTAACAGTAAGAACTGGAAATGGAAAAAGAATCAAACGGCCCAAATAGTAAAACACAGGAAACATTTAAACATATTATAACAAATGTAAACATGCCAGAATAAGTCAAAAGGCTGTTTTACATCTGGACTGATGTTAAGTAGTCGCCCTAGAAGAGAGTAAGAATGAATAAATAAAGAAAATACAGCGTAAAAAACAGAATAAATATATAAAAACTAGATTAAAATATGAGTTTGCAGCATGAAATATTGATTTGTATTAAAACAATTAAGAAGACTTACCGTACAAATCCAAGATTAAGATCTAAAGTTGAAAGAGCTCAGCCGTATAAACACATGAAAAGAGAAATGTTTTTACCTGGTAGTTTATTTGAAATCAGCCAGAAACACTTTAGAATAAAACATAAAAATCATTAAATAATTATAAATAATAATCTAATTACAAGCAGGCGTCCTGTATTTTGCTGATCAGTGGGGTCAGTCCTGTGACTGAATGTCCACGACTGACTCGCTGACGCACTGACTGACCTGATCGTGTTTCCGGCGGCGGTCAGCGCGGCGTGTTTACAGTCGGCAGCGTTGTCAACACGGGGATGAAGCTCCGATGTAACGGATCCAGTTTGTTTGCTGTGACGGAGGCGACGCGGCGCTCCAGCAGCTCCTGACCTTTACACTGACCATCACTGACAGGAACCGAGCTGCTGTCTGTAATAAAAACCCTCACACACATAAACATGTCAACATGTCTTATTTAAATACATGCAAAGTGACAAATATTGAAGTGTTATTACTGGACTCTTATTCCCAATGCACTGGTATCGATTGCTGCAGCCGAGGCTTAACAAACTAGTTGCAACAGGTTTTTGTTTTTTTTAAATTAATTTTGCATTTTAATTAGAAGATCAGTAATAAATGTTAAGATGCATAATGTAGTATTTTCATAATGTGGCCTGATAACAACCGTTTTCCAGGATCCAACCCGACCTTTAAACCCTCCTGTTGTCGTCCTGGGTCAAGGAAGGAAGGAAGGAAGGAAGGATGAAGGGAAATAAGGGAAGGAAAGAAGGAAGGGAAAAGGAAGGAAAGATAGGAGGGAACAGAAGGAAGGAAGAAGGAAGGATAAAGGGAAAGAAGGGAAGGAAGGAAGGAAGGAAGGAAGGACAAAGGGAAAGATGGGAGGAACGAAGGAAGGGGAAAAGGAAGGAAGGAAGGAAAGGAAGGAAGGAAGGAAGGAAGGAAGGAAGGAAGAAAGGAAGGAAGGACAAAGGGAAAGAAGGGGAGGAAGGAAGGAAGGAAGGGGAAAAGGAAGGAAAGATAGGAAGGAGGGAACAGAAGGAAGGAAGGAGGAAAGAAGGAAGAGAAAAGGGAAGGAAAGAAAGATGGAGGGAACAGATTTGTTCAAGGAAGGAAGAAAGAAGGAAGGAAGGAAGGAAGGAAGGAAAGATGGAGGAATAGGGAACAGATCAGGCCAATTGGATCGAAAGAGGAAGGAAGAAGAAGTAAGGATGAAGGGAAGAAGGGAGGGAAGGAAGGAAGGATGGAAGGAAGGGAAAAGGGAACAGATTGGGTCGATTTGAGCCAGAAGGACGACAGGAGGGTAAAGATCAACCATTAAAATAACTAAATGTCCTTCCTCTAACGTCTTCTCTCCTCTCCTCTTCTCCCTCTCTGTCTCGTTCCAGACAACAGCTCCAGCCTCAACATCTCCAACGCCTCCATTCCCGACGCTCCGGGCCCGGAGGAGGAATACCTGGAGATGAACGGCTGGCCCATCTGCAAGGACCAGGACGAGATGCTGAACCTGGCCTTCACCGTGGGCTCCTTCCTGCTGTCGGCCATCACGCTGCCCATGGGCATCGTCATGGACAAATACGGACCTCGCAAGCTGAGGCTTCTGGGAAGGTGAGGCTGCACCAGGAAAACCTGACGGGATCAATCAATCAATCTTTATTTAAAATGTAGAATCACAATGCAACAAGTCCTCAAAACACTTTACAATTTACAATGAAATAGTGCATTAAGCAAACATACCAGGAATAACAAGACAAGACTAGAGGAGCAGATAAATACAATGAGAGGAACCTTCGTCCTAAATGTGATTTTTTATGTGAAGCAAATGTTGGATTTTCCCTTTATTTTCTTCTCAGACGACACCAGAATGTCTCATTTTTGTGTTAAAACCACAGTTTTTCCTCTTCCTCCCTCCTAAAGCAAAAATGCAAGGGGAAGCACTGGACACAGAGTTGTTTTAGAGGTAAATTCATGCAAAACCGTTGATGCACGTTCCCGTCGGGGGGCAGTTTTTCATCAACAGTCTCTGTATTTCCCTCTAAAACAACTCTGTGTGGTAACGTTGTGTTATTATCTCATAGTGTGGTGAATGTGCAGGTCACAACTTGTCCACCAGAGCGTTGTGGAGTTGCTGGATTGTGTATTTGATGAGTTTGAAACCAAGAAATCCCATGAGCCTCCGTAGCGTAGCTCTGAGCAGCTCACGGCTCTGCTCCGCCGTTCTAAAAACAGCTTGCACCGACAATTAAAGGAAACGAACCTACTGCTGTGACTATAGGGATTATTATTATAGCAATGGGCCAATTTGCCAAAAATGTTGAACTATCCCTTTAAGCTTTTGTTAATCACAGACCTAATTTGAGGCGTTCCCATTCAAAAAAGGAGGGAAGCGTAACTCTATTAGTCCATGTGGAGCTTTGAAGGTTAAATGCAGAGCAGCGCTGGCCTGTATAGGTATAATTATGATGATGATGATGATGATGATGATGATGAAGAGACAGCTGTCTTCTTCGTATTTAACCCACGACTGTGTGTGTGTGTGTGTGTGTGTGTGTGTGTGTGTTTCCAGCGCCTGCTTCGCCTTCTCCTGCCTGCTCATCGCCTACGGAGCCAGTGATCCCAACAGTACGTACAGCAGCATCTTCTCCCTCAGCTCACATTCATCACTTTAACGGCGTCACGCAGTCCGACCACGCCGCCCATCTCCATCACGGCGCCTTTTGTTAGTCGGGCGGTTACGGTTTCACACAGAGGTTGTGTAGCTTCCATGCTGCAGCGCCACTCCAACAACAGATGGGATGTGTGGGAGGTTGTGATGTTGAGTCAGCAGAGAGTAAACCACCACATCTGCCCCGTGGCTCTAATCCGCTCCGTTGTCTCTCCTTTGCTGCAGATCTGTCCATCCTGATCTTCTTCGCTCTGGCGCTGAACGGGTTCGGAGGCATGTGCATGACCTTCACGTCTCTGACGGTGAGTGGCGGCGAGCTGCACGGCGCCTAAATCATTCAAGAATCCACAACAACATCTGTGGAAAAACGTCACAAAGCCTAAATAATGATGATAATTATCAGTCTATTCCCAAATTAACCTTCAGTTTTGTTTACGGGAGGAGAGTCTGTGACCCTGACGGCACAAAAAGGACAATTACACACAATTTTAAAGAGATCCACAAAGCCTCACACTTGCCATCGCCTCATTATAATGTGAAACATGGTCTACATTTCATCTTATCATGGCCGTAGTGAATACTATAAACTGTGACAACCCTAATTTCATTATAAAAGCCTCTAAAACAGAAAATCAATGAAAAATATTTAAACAAAACAAAACCCTGAGTTCAGTTTTTCATGCTGAGGCTGAGCTAAACTTTCACCCAAGAACCTAAAACAAGAGGATATATAGATATTAGCCTCCACTGCCAGAATATATGATCTACAAAACATAAGAATGTGTTAAAATATATTGTATATATATTTTTCCTTGACCAATTTTAACTTAAATAGTGTAAAAAATATATTCTAATGCTTTGAAACATGTTTTACTTCCACCGTTTTAATGTGTCCTCCAGTTAAGAGACTTGTGATGCTGCTGTATTTAATAACACTGCGTTCAATAAAACTCGTAAATCTGACGCATCACGCTAGAATAAACCAAAAACACGGCGAACCGGACAAACTTTGCATTGAAAGTGCTTCACTAAAATATTACAAAAGGTACAAACTCTACAGAATAAAAAAAAGAAGCCTTTTAAAATAATGAAACAGATCATTTCACAATCGAAGACAAATAACAACATGAATTTACATCTGTAACCCTGAGTAAACATTGTACATTTCATAACGTTTTAATGTATTTTGGCTTTTAAAAAGCATTTGAATCGTTTGACCGTGTGGTTCTGCGCTGGTGCAGATTGTTGTCTCTCTCAGGAGTCGGGGGTAGATTTCTTTTTCTCAGAAAGTGGGATGAACTCTGACGTGAGGCGGCGTTCGGTTGCAACTTTTTCCAAGTAGCAGGTCGTAAAACCCCGAGTTCTGAGGTGTCATGCACGAACGCAGCATTAACACTGCTAGAGACTGTGTCGTTAGCGTTCACTGAAACCGGTTTAATGTTTCTGGTGGAAAAGGAACGAAGAGATAAATCAGTAAATCATCTGAGCATCAAACCAGATGTGATTATCAGGGGTAAATGAATAAAAAGCAGAGTGCGCAGTGGAGGGAGGGATAAGAGGAGAGAAAAGGCAGGAGAGTGGATTAAAGCATCGCTGTGTGACAGCATCAGAGAGACAGATGCATTAGAGAAAGAGAGAAGGGGGGGGGGGACAAAGATGGATGGAGGAGGAAGCCGAGAGACGGTCGGACAGCTGACAGGAGACCGCTGGGAGGAAGAGAGACTGGACGGACGGAGCAGAGAGGGGGAGGCGGTGGTCGGGGTGATGATGTCATCTGTCAGAGAAAGTGCTGCATCACAAGAGGCGAGGACACGTGAGACAGAGAGAAAGAGAGAGAGAGTGGTTAAACGTCTACGTTAGTCATTTATTATTCACGTCTGGCTGGGAGCCAAAAAAAGACCTCCACTCATTATTATTTCATCCTCACAAGGACACATGGACCCACTCAGTGCGTTTACATGCACAGCTTAACCTCAAAATTCTGCTCAAAAGTCGATTTTGGCGTCTAATTCTGTCTTCTGTCCTCGTCCCAGTTTACATGCAACTGAGAAAATGTAATCATTGATGGTCACCCAGTGTTGGTTGGAGCAAAAAACGCGACTAAAATTGATGCAGGCAAACCGGAGTTACACCATGGCTAGACAGCGCTAGCAATAGCGACAATGCTAACCCATGGTGGCAATTCTTTCAACCACAACAAACACTCATAAAACAATCAGATATCTCTGGTACATGACTGGAATCCTTAGAGACACCAGTGAGACTCATATAGTTACAGTATAAACAGTAGAAACTTTGTGTTTCTGCATGTAGTCATCACCTCAGATAGCTGAACTCTGAAACGTCCTGGAAAGACATTACTATCCGATCACAGAGCGCCTGCTCTCCCCGCCACAGAAACTAACACTTTCTCCTTGTTGTGATGATTTATTTACAAAAATAAACGGTGTAACAGTGCAGTGGTGATGTCCATAATATCTCTAGCCGTTTATTTTTGTAAAACTAACAACAATTTCTCCTTGTTGTGATGATTTATTTACAAAAATAAAGTTCAGTGGTGTCTCTAAGGATTCCAGTCATGTACCAGAGATATCTGATTGTTTTAGTGCAGTGGTGATGTCCATAATATCTCCTGACAATTTTAGTCGCGTTTTTTGCTCCTCACAACACTGGGTGACCATCAGGACAACGATTTAGGGGTAAAAAATGACCAGAATTCTCCTTTAAGGCGTTTACGTGCAGGGGAAAATCAAATTCCAATCGCATTATGTGGGTGGAGAACTCCGATATTAGTCGGACTAACGCGTTTACATGTTGTCCAGTTGTAGTCGGATTAAGGCAATAAGTGTTTTTTCAAGCAAAACAAGGAAAAAATCTGTGTTTGTCAGTTTGTTCTTGTTCTTGTTCTTGTTGTTGTTGGAGTTTCCATCTGTCTCATTCAGGCCCAGCGCCGACTGGGACCCAGAGGCAAACAGGAAGCAGCGACAGGGGAACTGAGCGTGTGTGTATTAGTGTGTGTGTGTGTGTGTATCTCCACACCCATGCTTTTCAGTTTCCTATTCAGGCGGCCGACTGGGACCCAGACTGACACCCCCCCCTCCCCCCTCACCCACCACCACTCCCACCCTCACTGCTTCCCACTCACTAGTCTCGCTTGTTTTCGTCTTCTCCGGTTTCAGCTGCTCTCTCTCTCTCTCACACACACACACAGACACACACACACAGACACACACAAGCTGAGGAGAGTTACTCCACTGTTACTGTAGGTCGGTACCGTGTGTGTGTGTCTGTGTGTGTGTTGTTTTAGCTGTGTAGCTGCTCCCTGCAGGCCTCAGCAAATGTTTCATTTATGCTGCTGTTTCAAGCAGTAAGTGTGTGTTGAGTTGTGTGTCTGTGTGTGTGTGGATGCTCGGACTTTTCCGTCTTCCTCCTCCGTCCTGTTCCTGAGGCTCTGGGTCAGGGGGCCGTTACCGAGGAAAACAACTATTTTAAGAAAAGCTGTAACCTTTATTCCTCAGGTGGTGGTGGGGGGGGCAGGGGAGGAGGAGGAGGGGGGGGGGGGGGGTGAGGAGGGGGGAGGGGGGCAGCATCTCAGGCCTGATGCATGATGGGTAACTGAAACTCCCCAGGTCGAGGCGACACACCCAACTACCTGAGTGTGTGTTTGGACCCGAAACTTGAGATTTCCTCCGTTTTGTTCTTGCACCACTTTCTTTCTTTCTTTCTTTCTTTCTTTCTTTCTGTCTTTCTTTCTTTCTTTCTTTCTTTCTTTCTTTCTTTCTTTCTTTCTTTCTTTCTTTCTTTCTTTCTTTCTTTCTCTCTGTCTTTCTTTCTTTCTTTCCTTTGGCTCCTTCCCTCACTTTCCTTTGTTATTCCCTCTCTTTATCTCTCTTTGCTCCACTTCCTCATTCCCTCCTGTGGATGCAAACTCAGCACTCGCTGTTCCATCCAACCAGAGAAAACAGGGAGCGAGTAGAAGAAGAAGGAGGAGGAGGAGGAGGAGGAGGAGGAGGAGGAAGGAGTTTTAATTCGCCCTCTCGTCATTCCTCTCATTCGAATTTTGTAAACAGCTTCATGTTACAGAAAACACAATACACACACACATATAGACACACACACACACACACACACACACACACACACGGCTGCACACAAAGCTCCTCCTCTTGTTCCTCGTCTCGCTGGCTGCACGTGCCCGAGCCCCCTCTGCTTCCTGGGTTTGGTCTCCACACGTCTTTTTCTTCTACTTTCTGTCATCGGCCTTAAAATGTTTTTTTTCCTCTACAACCCCCCCCCCACCCCCCCCCCACTACCACCACCACTTTTTTTCTATTTCTTTTTTAAAATATCTGTGTCATCAGCGCCCGGCCATCTGGTCGTCGACCACTCTTTCTTTTTGCTGCTCCACTGATTGTCTTTTCCTGCCAAGAAACAAACTGGCCGTCACTGTTTTGTTGTTTTTTTGTGGAGAAATCCTTATTGAATGAGCTTTTAACCTCGGGTTTCGGGGCGTGTTCGGCTGGAAAATATACAAAAACACATGCACACACACGCAGACACACACAGACACACACAGACACACACAGAGCGGTTCATTCTGCCGGGTGAAGACCATGCAGGCTGCTGCAGACTATTTTTACCATGCAGGAGAGATGGCAGCGTGAGATGGAGGGAGGACAGTATATGCTCTGTTTACTACATGTGACCGACCGAGAGGGAGAAAGGAAAAAAGAAGAAGGAGAAAAAAAGAGAAAAAAACGATGATGATGTGAGAAGAGTGAATGTCAAAAGGTCAAGAGTTTGCTCAGAAATATGAGATTGAAGCGCCGCGAGGAGACAGACACAGGCTGCTGCTGCTGGTTGTTGTTGATACCGGGCTCAAAGGGTGGATGAGGATTTATGTAGCGGTGTGAATCGGCTCCACCAGGTGTTGGTGGGTTTTATTTTTTCCATTATGTCTGTAAATCCCTTCCAGACACAGAGAGAGAGAGAGAGGGTCCTAACGCCACCTCTGGTTCCACTCCAGCTGTGGAAAAGAAAATAGAGAGAGACCACTTCAAAATGACCAGTTTCTCTGATGGTTTTTCTATTTATAGGTTCATGTTTCAGTAAAACTATTAACTACTGACAACATTTCTCCTGAACTTGAAATAAAATATTATCAAAGGGATAGTTCAACATTTTGGGCAAATTCTCCTCTCACCATAATCCCTACAGTCATAGCAGCAGGTTCGTTACCTTTAATTATCGGTGCATGTTGTTTTGAGATCAGCGGGGCAGAGACGTGAGCTGCTCAGTGAACGGTACACGTTCTTGTTCCTCGTCAAACTCATCAAATACACAATCCAACAACTCCAAAACGCTCTGGTGGACAAGTTGTGACCTGCACATTCACCACGCTATGAGATAATCATGTGACATTATGAGACACAAAGCAAATACTCTGAACTGTATTTGCCTCGAAAACAACTCTGTGGTAACGTTGTGTTATTATCTCATAGCGTGGTGAATGTGCAGGTCACAACTTGTCCACCAGAACGTTTTGGAGTTGTTGGATGAGGGACAAGAACGTGCACCGTTCACTGAGCAGCTCACGTCTCTGCCCCGCTGATCTCAAAACAACATGCACTGATAATTAAAGGTGATGAACCTACTGCTATGACTATAGGGGTTATGGTGATAGGAGGATTTGCCAAAAATGTTGAACTATCCCTTTAGAAGTATTTATTTGCAGAAAATGGCAACTGGCAAAATAAACCAAAAAAAGCTCCAGTCTTTTCAGACCTTAAATAATAATAATAATGCAAAAGAAAACAAGTTCATATTCATTTTTAAACAACACAGCACTATTTTTTCCAGAAATCAACCCCCAATTTTCTGTTGCAACAGTGTTTTTTTTATAATCTTCATAAAATATGATTTGATCACCTCACCAGTGCCTCATTAAGTAGAAGTGAGTTGTGCTGCCAAACATGTAGAGAAGCTGATTTACTGAGAACATGTTGGAGTGGTCTCTTAATGTTTTCCAGAGCTGTGTGTGTGTGTATATATATATAAAAGCTCCTGAGACGTCTGGAGAGCATGACGTCAGGCCGATGGAGGTATGCAGCCTGGCGTCCGCGTGCCGTCAGCTGGTGTTTGCTAATCTCACAGTCTTACTTGGCTGCTCTGCTCTGATGGATGGAGTCTCATCCTGTGCGTCAGGACAGGACAGGACCGGTCAGAGCTGGTTCTCCGTGAGCCAGCGGCAGGCAGCTGGAGTTTCCACAGCGCTCCTTCCCCATTTCATTTCTCTGTTCCTTTCCTCTCCAATGAATGGCTCGGTCCAGTTTCCTCTTTTTTTCTCTCTCTCTCCTCTCTCTTTCTCATCTCCCACCAGCCGCCTGACTGACTTCAGGACGTTTCAGCATGTTTTTTTTCTTCTCTTTGTCACCTCACACTCGACTTGGCCCCCTTCTTCCTTTTGCCGTTTTCAACACCTCAGCACACAATCTTATCCCGAGTGTGTGTGAGGAAGTGCAGGGCAGCCGAAAGGTTTTGCACTCACAGGGGAAACTTTAGCTATCTGAACTGGTTGGAAAGAAATGTCAAAGTTAATGTCAACTTAGCACATTTCATATGGTGAGCATTAACTCAATGTGTCGTATTAAAACAAAAGCTAATATGTTTAAAAGGAAGAAAAAAACGAATAAAAAGCTTGTGAGAAGAGATATGTTTTTAGTTTACATTTAAAGGAAGATATTGATGGAGACGAACAGCATTAAACATAAAGATCTGAGGTTTCTGTCTGGTGTCCACTGAGAAATATAGGGAGGGGCAGCACCATTAAGAATAAGTCAAATCTTAAAATCAATCCTGTACTTAATTGGGAACCAATGGAGATAATTTCAAACTGGAGTGATGTGTTTATAAAATAGATTCAAGTTAATTCACTGAAACATATTTAATATGTCCGAACATCTTAGCACGAAGAGTTCAACCAACCAATCAATCAATCAATGAATCAATCAACCAACCAATCAATGAATCAACCAACCAACCAATGAATCAATCAATGAACCAATGAATCAACCAATCAATGATCAACCAACCAACCAACCAACCAATCAATGATCAACCAACCAACCAACCAATGAATCAATCAATGAATCAACCAACCAATCAACCAACCAACCAATCAATTAATCAACCAACCAATCAATGAATCAATGAATCAACCAACCAACCAATGAATCAATCAACCAACCAACCAACCAATGAATCAATCAACCAACCAACCAACCAATGAATCAATGAATCAACCAACCAACCAGTCAATCAATCAATCAATGAATAAACCAACCAACCAATCAACCAATCAACCAACCAATCAATCAATTAATCAACCAACCAATCAGTCAACGAATCAACCAATGAATCAACCAATGAATCAAGATTTATTTGTATAGCTCTTTAAAACAGTGCTTTACGATACAATAAAAAAACAACAAAAAACCAAACATGTCACATCAATTTAAGCGTTAAAAGCCATTTTGCTTTACATTTTGCCAGAGAGCTTTACAATAAAATAACAAACAAGTTAAAGATCAATAACATAATAATAACATTTACAGGACAACAGTATAAAAGATAACAATAAATAAACATGGCACAACAATAAGTTCTTAAGTGTTATATTAGATTTTAAAAGCAGTTAGATCAGCCCGTTGACTGGATGGCTGGATGACAGACTGGGTAAATATACATAATAAAGAAGTGGGTCACATCACGGTTCACTGTCTCCAACCTGAACACTCAGTCCTGAGCCAACGACAGGTCTCAACGTGCCCATGCAGATACATTTAAAGTAAACAGGGCCGAGCATGTTTTTACAGTATATTGACATTTAGTCTGCTGCTCTACCGTCATGTGCCAAGCCCCTCTGAGCAAATACATGCTTACGTTAGCACTTAAACATGCACACAATGGGAAATGGTAACATGTTAATGATTAACAACAACATCAGTATTTAGCCTTTTAATCAACTTTAAATTTATTTGGGTTCAGATCCATCATTGACAAGAAGAACAAAAACACCTTAAACCGCCTTTAAACTGAATCTCGTTTCTTATTGTTGAGACTCTTTTAGTTTTTATTCTGTAGCCTATTCCTGTAGGATATTTAAATGTTATTTTATTGTTATGTTATGATGAGATTTACTGGTTGCACGTGCACAAGTAGATCAAATTTTAGGGGCAAAATGCTCCACTTTAGGGGCAGTTTGGAGCAATGCTATGCAGTAGCAGTGGTAACATGCTGATGTTAGCATGCCAATGTTTTCTAATTATTAAAAGGTTCAAATAGCATGGCCATAAACTCTACACACAGGTTATAAAGACTGAACGTCCTCTTCCTGAGCTGATAACACCCAGTCCTCTCGTCTAAGATCAAGTCAGAGCTGAACATGTTTCAACCTGCACATCTGGCGGCGGTTAAGCATGATTTACTGTACTGAACGGAGCGGTCGTAGCTGTTGAGATAAAAGGTTAACGGAGCCAAAAATGGAGGCGGTAACATGATGATTAAAACGTGCAGTGTGTGTATTAGTGTTAGTATGTCGTCTGATTAGCGGCGCTGTGTTGAGTCATGAGTTGCATTAACAAAAGGTTCAGCAGGTTCAAGTCTTTAACCTCCTTCGCTGCTGCTCTTTCTATGAAAAAGAGAAAAAAAACAACCTTTTCACGAGCCGGAGACCTTTTACCAGGAACTCCAGGGACACTGTGAAAAACACTTAATGTTGCTCCAGGGCCCAAGAGCTGCTTTTTTATAACGTCTTCAGAGTTTGTCAAAAAAAAAGGTTCGCTGAAGTGTTTTGGTTCATTTCTTTAAAAAAAACCAACAAGATTTTAGATGCTTGACATTTAAATTTTAGTGAAGTGTTCCCACATAGTGAACTAACTGCTGCTGATGCTGCAGCCAAACAAAACACAATGATCAGCTCTGTCTCTTTATTTTTACCAGTAGCTGAAGCATCTTTGTGTCTCGGGTTATATATACAGTATATATTTTTTTTATTACTTTTCTCTTTTCTTTTTGTAATTACAACAAATGCCAACACACAACAACACCCTCCTCTCTCCGCCTCCTGCTGCCTCTCTGCACCTGCACAACCTGCTGCTACGAACTGAACCCTGATCTCTTATCTCCAGGTGACTGCTCTGAACCGAAAATAGATCCATCCAAACACTGAGCCCATCTCCTTGTGTGTGTATGCATGCATGTGTGTGTGTGTGTGTACCTGACCACTCTGTGCATGGACACACAGTGAGCTAACAAAAGAGCTATTGAGAGAAGAGGCAATAACAGAGTGAATGCGGCAGCGGCAGCCGCCTTATTGCTGCACATGAGCTCTGTCCATCCTTTCCCTTCATCATTCCCACGTCACATAAACACATATTTACGAGTAATTGATATATATTTTAAGAGAATAATCAAAGTTGTTTGCAGTTTGTAAAAGCCTGTGTTTAATGAGGCAGGAAGATGGAGGTTGTATTTACAGAACAAACATCTGTAATCTCATATCATCTCATAAAAATAAAGAGTTTATGATGGAAAAAAAACACTAAAAACAGATGAATAGTTTACACCTCACAGGGATTATGAGACTCTGTTGATCCCCCATCTGACGTCATATAAGGAGTTCATAAACAGTAATTCAATTCAATTTAAATCTTTATTGAAGAATGAAGACAGCGACACAGTACAATGACATTCTTACTCTGGCAACATTAAAAAGTAGGGATGCACGATACCAACCATACGATACCGATACTTGGATCTGAGTACTTGCCGATACCGAGTACCGATGCCGATCCTTCTACCACAACAAAAAAACAAACGATTAGGCAAAATGCAATGAACTGGAAGACAAGTTTTATTTTCTTCTCTTAAAAAAAAAAATACAACAAAGATGCAAAGCCACCCTCTGATCGTGGTCTTCATGCAGAGCAATTGCATGCACTGGTATCGGTTCTTGGACTCACTAAATTTCACCGATACCGATACCAGTATATTACAACAGTATTGGACCGATACCCGATACCCGATACCAGTATCAGTATCGGTGCATCCCTATTAAAAAGCAAGAAATAATAAAAACAACACTGGTTAAAATGGCAATAATGAATAAATAAATAGTGCAAGAGCAGTAATAGATAATGCAAAACAATAAAAAAAAAAGGTGTGAAAAAGTGTCATAGGGCAATGTGCAGAGGGGGTTAGGGGGCAGTGGGTGGGTTTTGTACAGGTTTGCCAGTTTTCGTACCAGTGCGTGACGAAAAATGTGTTGTTTTATCAGAGCGATCACCTTTACGGCCACATTTCACACATATTTCCCAGCAGGAGCGAGAATTCTCTGTGTGGAAGTTTGTTTTTTTTCTTTCCTTGTTTGTCACCGTGTACAGGTTCTGTGATCACTCACAGGGTTTGTGTGTCTGTTCGCACAAGCACAAGAGTCTTTGTCCTCCGGTGTTTAACAGACACACACACACACACACAAACACACACACGTACCTGTCCGCTTGACTGATGTGTTATTGACTCCGGCAACAAAAACACTGTTATCTGCTGCCCGTCAAGCTCGACAGCTGCTCTGCTCCTCCCACCAACTCACTCACTCACTCACTCACTCACTCACTCACTCAGTCACACTTCATCCTGATGCTGCTGCTGCTGCTGCTGAACTCATTAATCCCCACTTCCCTCTTTCACCGTGACTCACCCAAACTGGTTTGTGTGACAGTTTTTATGGGAAGCAGTCGGTGGTCGACGCAGCCGACTGTGACCCAGATCTAGTAACGCAGCCTCCTCCTCCTCCTCCTCCTCCTCCTCCTCCTCCTCCTCCTCCTCCTCCTCCTCCTCCTCCTCCTCCTGTGGGTTCTGCTCTCTCAGGTGGTTTGTGGTTGTGTTGCGTTGCCCCCCCTCTCACCTGCGCTTGTGATGCGATCGCTAGGGGCAACAGAGATGCTGCCAAATCAACCAAACCAACCGGGTCTGTTAGAGACACAGTGACAGACTCATCAACGCTGGAAACACCTTTTCACCTTTTATATTTACTGAACATCTGGATTTAGATAGGAGCAATGTTTAACAGAGATTCAATACAAAGCTATTATTAACTTTTAACTGTTAATTAAACAGATTAAAACAGGTTCAATTACAGATGTGAAAGTTGAATATAATACTATAATAAAATGCATTGATTATGATGCACACAAGGAGAAAAAAAAGAAAAAAAACCCATATCAAACAAGTGATTGTTGTTTTTTTCAATGGGAAAAACACAAAAAAAATTGAAAAATAAATGGCAAAAAATCTAAAAATCAAAATTCAGGGTTGAGCTGTGCAGCTGTGAAGTGCATTGCATTGTGGGATTGTTTGCAGAAAGGTCATTGAGTTCAAGGCAGCCGGTATAAAATAAGCGATGTAATCAATAAGGAGTAAATAAAAAGCCCAGCCCCTCCTCCTCCTCCTCCTCCTCCTCCTCCTCCTCCTCCTCCTCCTCCTCCTCCTCCTCCTCCTCCTCCTCCTCCTCCTCCTCCTCCTCCTCCTCTTCTTCCTCCTCCCTCTGTCACCACTTTCACACACTTCCTCTATTAATAGTGTCACGACAGCCTGGACGTTAAAAATTGATGCGTCGTCCTCGTGGTTGCCGTGGTCACAGACTGGACGATGAGGAAGAGACAGCACATCAGCAGCCGTGGACAGATGTTGACGCTGCACAGATCTCATGAGTCGACCTCTGTGTGTCGTGTCATGACCACGCCGACTTCTGCTGAGCTGGTCCGTCCGTCCGTCCGACCGTGTTTCCTCTTCCTCCCCTCCTCTCTCGTCTTCTCCATGAAACTGGGCCAAAGGTCGTCCACCTGACCCCCGGCCCGGCGTCGTCGGCGAGACGTCTCCTGTAAAAGTGTCATAACCGGGTTCTTCTGCTTCGCTGGCGCTCCGGGGAAACAGTGAGGAGGCGGTGGCGGTGGTTTCACTCACCTTTGGTCTAATTAATCCGTTTGTTTGGGGTGAGAGGGTTCAACCATCCCACTAACAAGCTGCCCCCTGCCCCCCCCTCTCTCTCTCCCGTCCCCCCCGCGGTGAAAACAGAGGCAGGACGGACACACGAGGACAATGAGAGGGAGTTCTCAGCAGCTATGACCCACAGTCATAATAATAATAATAATAAAGACAATAATACAACAGCAGACCCCCCCACGGCGCTCACCATGTTCAACCTCCGTTCTCCAGATGGCACCAGTTTAAAGGGAGAGTTCAACATTTTGGCAAACATTGCCATAATCCCTATAGTCATAGCAGTAGGTTCATTACCTTTAATTGTCGGTGCAAGCTATTTTTAGAACGGCAGAACAGAGCCGTGAGCTGGGATTTCTTGGTTTCCCTCATCAAACTCATCAAATACACAATCCAACAACTCCACAACGCTCTGGTGGACAAGTTGTGACCTGCACATTCACCACACTATGAGATAATAACACAACGTTACCACACAGAGTTGTTTTAGAGGGAAATACAGAGACTGTTGATGAAAAACTGCTCCCGACGGGAACGTGCATCAGTGGTTTTGCATGAATTTACCTCTAAAACAATCTGTCTGGTAACGTTGTGTTATTATCTCATAGCGTGGTGAATGTGCAGGTCACAACTTGTCCACCAGAGCGTTGTGGAGTTGTTGGATTGTGTATTTGATGAGCTTGATGAGGGAAACTAAGAAATCCCATGAGCCTCTGTAGCGTAGCTCTGAGCAGCTCACGGCTCTGCTCCGCCGTTCTAAAAACAGCTTGCACCGACAATTAAAGGAAACGAACCTACTCCAAAGAGTCCAACATCTTTGCAAAATGTTGAACTATCCCTTTAACACCAGTGATGAACCTCTGAGCCACATGTTGCTCTCACTCTCTCTGAGCTGCAGCTTTGTTTGTGACTTCCTGCAGAAGCCTGTTTACAGTTTGAAGCAGCCTGGTTAAGAACAGCGTGTGCTCTGCTCGTCTCGGGTTGAGAGGTTCATTATGCAAGACCGGTCTCCGTATCTCTCTCCCTGTGTGTCTCACTCTCACTCTCTCTCGTTCTGTCTCTGCACTGCTTCAAAGAGTGAGAAACACCCGGCAGCAGCAGCAGCAGCAGCGCTGTGGTCGCAGGCCTATCAATAGCCAATAACGTGTAGAGCAGCAGGTGAAGCGTTGTTGTTCCTCTGAGTGAACTCTTGTTGGTTTCAGAGGCTTAGATAAAGAAGACAGGATTAGTGTGCAAGATAACGCTCGAATATATAGATAGATATAGAATAACAGCAAATGCTTAAACATAAGATAAAAGGCTGCAGAATGCACAACATGTGGTTGCATCGATTTCTTGATTCTACTGAGTTAGACTTTTAATTTGAACAGGCGTGAGTTGTTTTTCTGAGCTAGAAGCATCACTTCCCTCTGGTTTTCACGTCTCGTTCCATCACTTGACAGACTGTTTTATTTTCCATGTGAAACCTGAGGAGCTCTCTCATGACCGGACCGCTCCAGCTCTAGCGTTTCGTCACGTTGGAATAAGTGGATAATTGATTTTTCCTCCTTCAGGCCTTGGGGTTTAACTCTGTTTCACCACGATTTTAAATCATGTTCAGACGCGGTGATAATAATAATAACGCCGAGGCTGCGGTGTGTTTTCAGTGAAGCTGTAAACATCATGTGTCTGTGTGTGTGTGGCAGTGATGTCACAGAACAACAGCTGCTCCACAAACAAACAAACAAACAAACAAACAGGACAAACTGTGTTTTTCCTGCAGAAAATCTGGCAAAGAGATGGAGTTTCTGATTCTGACCTAATTTCATTCATTAGTTTCGGTCTCTGTTTGTGCTGCTTTCAGCTTTATCAAATGTTTTTTGACCTTGTTTTTTTTTTTTTATTGTTGTTGTCACTGTCGTTTGTTCTTGTCATGATTTCCTTGTTTCCTTTTGTGCGGTGGCCCTGAGCGAGCGTTCAACACACTGTAACTGAAGAAACAACACATGCAAAAAGACAAAATGTAACAACTTCAGAGGAGCAGATGAGACACATGAGCTGCAGATGTAAACAGAAAACAAGAGATGCACCACATGGAGACACGCTTTTAGTTTGAAGCTTTGTGGCTTTTCAAAATAAAAGCGTTAAATCAGTGCACATTGATGCTTATTTCACCTGCATGATCACGTCATGTATACATCATGCTTAATCATTTTAAAAAGATAGAGATGATGAAACATAATAATAACAACAAGAAAACAAACAAACAACAAAATAGCAATGGACACAGCACGTCTATCTATCTTTTCTTTCTCCTTTTTTTTAAACATCTTCTTAAACTGAGATATAGCTACTTGCACACCTGCAGCTGAAATACTAAAATATAACAAATATTTGTTTTAAGCTTAGCCTTGCAAATGTGTGTTTAAAATCAAGCTTTAAACTGTTTTCAGGGGGCAACTCAATGTGTTTTACATAAAAACAAAACATTTAACAAGAACTGAAAACAGAAAAAAAGAAAACAGCTTAAACATGCAATTTTTAAACTTAATAATAAAACCCAACATCGTAATAATCGGTGACATTAAACAAACAATTAAAAGCAAGAAAAAAAGTACAGGAAAAAATGAAAAATATATATAAAATAAAATAAAACCTAGTCTAAAATATGAGTTTGCAGCATGAAATATTGATTTGTATTAAAACAAACAAGATGACTTAACAGATTTAAAGTTCTTTAAAAGTTTATTTTAACCTGGTTCTCGTGTCTCCACAGTTGCCCACGATGTTCGGAGACCTGAGGTCGACCTTCATCTCCCTGATGATCGGCTCCTACGCCTCGTCCGCCGTCACCTTCCCCGGCATCAAGGTCAGTTCACACATTAACACATTAACACAAACACACCCCCACTGATGATGATGATGATGATGATGATGATGATGATGATGATGATGATGATGATGCTGACGTGTGGTGTTTTCAACCTGCAGGTCATCTACGACCTCGGCGCCGCCTTAATCACCATCCTGGTGATCTGGGCCGGCTGCGCCTGCCTCGTCTTCCTCAACTGCTTCGTCAACTGGCCGCTGGAGCCGTTCCCCGGCCCCGAGGACATGGACTACACGTAAGACACACACACACACACACACACACACACACACACTTAAGCAGCCATTGTAATGCAGTTAGCGAATCTGAGATTATACTTCCTGAACATGGATTCTGGGCTGATCCCGGATTCTCCACGGTAAATCCCGGTGTAATGCGGCGCAGCCCCTCAGACAGGAAAGACCTTAACACCAGACGATCGCTCGGCTTTTCTTCTCTCCTTCACCTGGATCTGTCTCTCCTCTCTGTTTTTTCTCGCCGTGACGTGACGTCGTCCACGCAGGGTGAAGATCAAGTTCAGCTGGCTGGGCTTCGACCACAAGATCACCGGGAAGCAGTTCTACCGGCAGGTGACCACCGTGGGGCGCCGCCTCAGCGTGGGGAACTCCATGAAGCAGCAGCACCCGGCGACCAAAGACCTGGCCACGCAGGAGGCCAACAAGCTGTGCCTGTCCACCGTCGACCTGGAGGTCAAGTGTCCCGGCCAGGAGGAGAGTAAGTGAACGCAACACGAAACAACGTTAAAGAAATCCACAGACACTTGATCGAACACACTCAGTATTTGTCGTCTCCATAATATTCACCTAAGCGTCTCTTAAACCCGTCTGTTTGAGTTTTTGAAGGTTAAGTTTATCTGTTCAATTAAGAACAATTGTGGTATGATGCATTGATTGGTCAGTAAAACATGGCTTATTGTGCCTTTGTGCCACTTTTACATCAATATGCAGTTATAGGATGAAGATAAAAAGCAAAAAAAAAAAAAACAAGACAAAACCTGAAAGAATAAATATTATTTATATATTATTATTTATTATATTTGCACAACAAAAGAGAAGACGAAGAACAAACAACCTTGACTCCACAGTTGTCCATTACGTTGTATTTCTACTTTTTTTTATTTGTGGATTGATCGTAGCTCCGTTGGGTCCAGTGACACGGTGTTAATAACGGCTCTACTTTTTTCACTAATGAGTAATGGAACAGAAAAGAAATTTGACGTATTTGAGCATTGTATTTAAAAAAATAATGCAATAGCTACTTTTCCAAGTAATTGGTTACTTTTATAATGTAGTAATTGAGTTACTAACTCAGTTACTTTTTGGGGAAGGTAACTAGAAACTGTAACTAATGACTTTTCAAATGTAACGTTCCCAACGCCGGTCATGTTGGTCGTCGCTGTGAATGAACCAAACAGAAGCTTTACACACAAGAGTCTGAGACGGTTAAAACTATAACTGCAGGTTATGAACTGATCTTTAAAGGTTTGTTTTTTCATATTATTTGTCAACAGCTCAGTTTTTTTTAGTTTAAACCTTTACTGTAAAGTGAAATAGTGTCATGTGAACTCCTCAAAGAGTCATTTCCTGACTCAGAAACTTTCTGTTTCTGGTTTGAACCGCTCTCATTAACCTCATTTCCAGCTTCAACAAGCAGCTGTTGTGTGTGTGTGTGAGTGGAAAAAAGAAAAAACAACACAAAAAACTCAGTGTAGTGTGTGAAACCTGCCCAGGACCAAACAGCAGAGAGTTAGAAAGTTATTGGCTGGATGGTGACCATGAGGATTTAGATCAAACAGCCTGGAGCTGCTGAAAATCATGAAAACAGGAGAAATAAATGGAAAATTAAGTGAGCAGTAAATCAATCAGCCGTGATTTTAAAGCAGCCGACTGCTTTTAATGATTAAAACCACACATTTAGATTCAAATTAAATCGCTATTGATCAGATTGAACTCTTCAAACAGGTCGCAAATAAATAATAATCAGCCACGACAATAATATTAATAAAACCAGCTGATTGGTTTAAATTGACCTACATATGTGTTTCTATCAATAACTCACAAGCCGTCCTTAGGAAGGTAGTTTCATTTGGTGTGACCAGCGGCGTCATGCCAATAGAAACGGAGGGGGCACGTGCCCCCTCAGATTTGAGGGATTTTTTTTTTTTTTTAATAGATTTTTTCTGTTAGACTACTTACTTTACCTTAGGGCACTTATATTTTTACTATCTAGCTATGATTTGTGGTCATATTTAGTGAAATGTATTTCAAATAATGTCATAGTCCATCTCAAAAAGACATCATTGCCATTTCCAAAAATCACAACCCCCCTCCTTTTAATGAATGTGGTCTCTTCCGACCTGACGCGTACAGCGCACCTTGCCTGCATCAGTCTGTGCTTGGGGAGCGGACCTGCAGCCCTTCATTTGGCGTATAACACACGCTTTCCCACCCGTTCACACGCTCACACATTGTATTTTCCCCGCATTTAAATGACCACGGTGACATCCACCGAGTTGCACCGCTTTGAGGGGGCACTGATCACAGAGAGAGGTGAGAGGAGACAACGCTGTTACCTGTTGTAGCCTCCTGGCCTCAGCCTGTAACATCGCTAAAACACAGACGACTAGTGAGCAACGAGGCAAAAAGCCGCAGACACTGATCATTGCAGAGTTTGAAAGCAGCCTCTTAACTTCATCAACGCAGCAACCGACCTGGTGCCTCCGCGCGGGCGGCGAAATCTTTAAAACAAACACACCGGATCGCGCCGGTTTACAGTATCTTTCAGCCGGAGCTCAATTAAAAAAAAAAAAAAAAGTGCTGGTTGGAGCTGAGAACAGCGGCGTCTCCTCTGCTGCAGCTGATCAGCTGGTCAAGACGTAGCTACAGACCTGTCACTGTCTCACGGTGCATCTCAGAGCTCTCTGTCCCCAGACTGTCCTGACCTGTCCCTGCAGCACAGAGACAACTTGAACACTAACTACTTTAACTTCAACATTTTTCATTGTGCTGTTCTCTAAAAATAAACTAACAAATACTAGTGTAGAGTCCTGTATAAGTGCCCAAAATAAGTGATTTGACGGCAACCTCAAAAAAATTTGCGCGCGCTACGCGCGCAATAGCTGACTCAGACTCACTGTGCCCCCTCCAATTTTTGGGTTGCATGACGCCCCTGGGTGTGACTGTAAAATATTAAATTAAACTAAATTAAATTAAATTTTCTATGTTCCCGTTATAAAAACACATCAGAGCTCAGTGTCCTCGTCCTCTCCGCTGCTGCGTGTTAAATCTCTCTGACTTGTGGTTGGAGCCTCGGCAGCGTCACCTGGCTCCTCTGACCCACATCCACTCACCTCCTCCCTGCGGCGCCGCTCTAATTTACCCCCGTTACCTCTGTCCCACATCCACCAAAGCTCTGACCTCTGACCTCCGCTACCCCGGCCGCCGGCACCTCCTTTCGGGACTCCTCGGCCCCTCCTGGCTCTACAGACTGGTACTGACTGGTTTAGTTTGGGGTGTTTATTTCTGTCAGATCGATACAAAACAAAACAATTCAGAACAAAAACACAACAAGCAATACAATGCACTTTAACCAAAAAGGTCAAGCAGCAGCTTATTTTGCCTACCCTTCTTAAATTAAAACATTTTCCGTTCACTCATTTAAAAAAAAAAGTTTAACAGTTTATGAGCTCACTGGTATTTATAATTCAGTTTTATATTTATTGAATCTTGAATCTTCATTTTTCATTTTCTATTTACATAAACCAAAGTTTAGTGACTTTGAGATCAAAAAAATAAAGTTATATTGAAAACAACACTATGCAAAGAGTAATTGCAAAGCCTCAGCTCATTTTTTCAAAATGGCACTTATCTGCCTATGCAAATTAACTCTTCAATTCTAGTTTATTCCATTAATTGACTCCTTTAATTGACATCTTTGTTTCACATTCATACCTTTACTTTTAATTCCCTCTTAGTTCATAATATCTACTGGTTCGAGTCTGAAACATCCTCTGGACACCATCTGGAAGCATATTATTATTTACTTTATACATAATTTGAGCAGTTTTATAGTCCACAAGGTCATTGAATTTGGTAGTAATAGTAGTAATAGTGGAGGTTTGTCTCGGCCTCTTTTGTACCAAACGGACCGTGGAATCAGTTCGGACCCAATTCTTGGAAAATCTTCCCAGCAGGTGTGTTGGTGTGTCGGCAGGGAGCTGTGGAGGAGCATTGTTGTGGGTTTGAAGTGTCAGCCTGTGTGTGTGTGTGTGTGTGTGTGTGTGTGTGTGTGTGTGTGTGTGTGTGTGTGTGTGTGTGTGTGTGTGTGTGTGTGTGTGTGTGTGTGTGTGTGTGTGTGTGTGTGTGTGTGTGTGTGTGTCAGGATGCTCATGGTTGGTTTCCTAACAGCTGGACATGTTCCGTCTGTCAGGAGCTTTAAAGAGGCCCATATTACGCTGTGAACACACGAGGCTGCTCCCACGCTCCTGTTGCTCTCATTTTCGACAGCAGAACATTTCACTTTGTTTACTTTTATTATTTTATCACCAATAAAACACAAATGTTGTTTTTTCTGCTCCGACACACACGGCGGTGGCGGTGGCGGCGGCGGCGGCGGCGCAGACACACAGCACAGCGTGGTCGTTAAACTGCAGACGGTCAGCGAGGATCTGGTTTTTGAAATTGATTGGTTTATTTGTTTTAATCAAATATATTTTATTGAACAAACATCCTACATCCACTGCACTGTTATTATCAGTGTTTGTTTTTAACATTCAAATAGAGATAGAAGGATAAATAGCTTATTTTTACACAAGAAATGACAAAATAATTTGAGCATTATCCAAAGTAAATAAGAAAAAAACAAAGAAAACAAATAAATAAGGCGATATGAAGCAAGAGTTGTCCAAACAAAATCAACAATTGATTATTTTATCAGTGTTTTTCTTCATATTTTTATTTGTGCTATTTTGAAATCATTGTTGTTTTGTGTCGTCGTGGCAACTAGAACCTCCATGTTTCCCTGAGCAACAAGTGTTAGCATGCTGCTAAGCTACGCAGAGCTAACATGGGACGAATTGGCATGTATCAATGCAATTAAATGTATTTATATTAATGTATCAATGTGTATTAATATATTGATACCCACATGTTATGTATCGATTGACACATTTAATCTACTAGCTAAATATTAACATGCTAATCAGCTTGTTAGCATGGTTAGCAGCATACTTTCAGCCTCAGTTTTGTTTTGTTTTGATCACAGGCAGAAATTCACACAAGTTAAAGTAAATACACATTCCTGAGTTGATTCTGATAATTATGCAGCATCTATAAATGTGTGGAAACATCACGACGATGCCTCTCAACCTCAACCTGTAGACAAACACTCCCTGTAATGAAGCCTCTGGTGGGTGGATGCCTGTTGTTCTGGGTAATAAACCCGTCTCCTCCGTCTGTGCACTCTCCATTAATTGGTTTGTCCAGCGCGTCGCCATATGGACACTCGGGTCCATTTTTCCATTTGTATTCACACACACAGCTTTGATTAATGATCAACTCCTTTACCCAGAAACCACCTCTTCTTCTCCTACATACTACTCCTTGAAGCGGCTTTTCATGCAGGTTAACACGTATTTTCCATCGTATAGAAAAGAGAGTTTGTAAATGTAGAGAAAACATAGGATCACAGACACGTGAGGGCTCGACGGGGTCATGAAATGCAAAACAGGGAGAAATGTGCAACCTCAGCATGTTTTGTGTCCAGATGTGGAGTCTCTGAGGCAACATCTGCTCTATCATTTCACTCTGATGTTGTAGCTACGCTGCCTCTTTAACCTCTGTTTTCTATATGTTGCATTGATTTAGCTGCTGATCTGACCCAGAAAAATAAAACCAATGTTTCTGCACTGGTTTACCTTTATCTTGGGGGGGAAACCTCACATATATCTGAGTCCTATTAATGTACAACCTGCTGCATGATAACAGGTTAGAGGGGAACTGGAGCTTCCCCCTCATGTTTGCATTGGGAACATTATGTAACTATACAGATTGCTGAGGGTGCACATATTGACGACTGTTAAAACGTCAAATTTGACGACAGAAAACAACGTCTGTAAACAAAATACGATGTTAGACGTCTTCAGGTGTTTGGACAGGAAGCTTCAGGCTGTTTGTTTGATGTAAACGGGACCAACTCACGTTTACCTGTGTGTTTGTCTTTGCTGCGTTCATGTGGGCTATAGTCAGGTGTTTTATACGCATTTTAGGACAGATGGGAATAAGCTTTCTGCTAAATCTGGTGCACACATATTATTAATATTATTATTACTTTTTCTAAATGATTAATGCAAGTGCACGCTGTCCTCTAACCCGATAAACAATAAACAACTGTGACTCTGGAACAGTCCATTTGTACAAGTCATGTTGAATGGTGGTGGAAATTAATATTGTTTCCCAGTGAATTTATAGTTGAGTTCAGTTGAGTTGGGATTTTTTGGGCAGAAAAGGTCTCTCTCTCTGTACATTTCTCTCCAGATTTTGTGGCGTCACCCTAATTGAAACCCCTGTAGATCTTAGAAATTGAAGTACACAAGGTCATTTTTACATGAATTGTTGTTTAAAGTCGTTATTTTCTGTCATCGAACATGTTTGATGTCTTAATGTGGACGTTTTGGACCAAACGTTGCTCTATATTCACTGGTAACCTCTTATCTCAATGATGCAAAACAACCTTCCTGTAAACAAAAGCAGCAGGGATCATGGCTGTGATATTTCATGAGTCTGTCTTTTGACCGTCCTTCTCTCTCTCTGTGTCGTCTCTCTGCAGCTCAGTCCTTCATGAAGAGCATCTTCAGTCCGATCTTCCTGCTCAGCCTCATCACCATGTGCGTGACGCAGCTCCGCCTCATCTTCTACATGGGAGCCATGAACACCATCCTGGAGTCTCTGACCGAGGGAGACCTGAACACAGGTGAGAGGACCAGGACCAGACACCGGATGGAGCATCCAGTGTTTACGTCTTCTTCTTCTTCTTCTTCTTCTTCGTCTTCTTCTTCATCTTCTTCTTCTTCTTCTTCTTCTTCTTCTTCTTCTTCTTCTTCTTCTTCTTCTTCTTCTTCTTCTTCTTCTTCTTCTTCTTCTTCTTCTTCTTCTTCTTCTTCTTCTTCTTCTTCTTCTTCTTCTTCTTCATAGATATATACACATTGCCGCCTCTGACGCTGCGGTCCATTGGAACGATACGTCAACGCGGCCGCCATCTTGGGCAGGGGGAAGCTGTCATGTCTATGAACGATTAAAATCACCATAACTCACTGAATATTTAACGGATTTTCAAGCCGTTTGGTTTATTATAAATGTCAGACATATATTTATGACAATTACAACAGAAAAATCTTTTATTTTTTTATTTTTGTTATATTACACATACACTTACATACTCAGACACACACCCACATGCATACATACACTGAAATTTGTTCTACAAGGGTCTGACTGCTTGTTAGACGTATGTGTGTGTCTATAATGGTAGGGAACCAAGATGGCGGCCGTGCTGACGTGCCTGACAAGCCCGAATGCGGCATCTACGTGTATATACTGTATCTATGTTTCTTCTTGTTCTTCTTCTTGTTCTTGGACTGACACCTAACAATCGTCCCTCTGCTGCTTCCTGCTCATCACGGCTCGTTGTTAACTCCGACTCCGTCTCTTCCTTCTCCGTCGCTCTCTCTCTCTCTGTCTCTCTTTTCTTTCCTTTTCTCCTGTCATGCTGCTTCCTGCTGCTGCTGCTGCTGCTGCTGCTGCAGTGGAGAGGATGCAAGTGGGTAAGAGACCTCAGGCCGAAGATCAACCCTCCCTCTCTCATCACCTCCTCCCCTCAGCTGCTCCTGTCTCGTCTCTGTGGGAGAATGAAAACGTGTTGTGACCGTTTCCCTGTCAGTGTGTGTGTGTCTGTGTGTGTGTTTCCCTCCAAACTCTCCCTCTACATCCAAACTCTGTAAATAAAACAACAACATAATAACTTTGATCCTGTCGTCTGTCGTCTCTCTCTCAGTGAGCGTCTACACGTCCATCTTCGGCGTCCTGCAGCTCCTGTGTCTCATCACGTCCCCCGTCATCGGCTACGTCATGGACTGGAAGCTGAAGGACTGTGAGGACGACAACGACAAGAGCGTCAAGAGGTGAGAGCCGACGCACAAACACACATTTACACAGAAGAAGAAGAAGAAGAAGCAGCCTGAGATTTATATTTTAACCATTTTTTCATTCCAGCATATGCAAATATTTAGATTACACTGGTTCATTTTCTGAAACACACACATACAGTATATAAAGTAATAATAAAAATACTACTAATAATAAAACAACTGAGAGAAGAAAAAAACATTCATAAACAAAGAATAAAATGATTTTTGTTCCAATATGTCGACTTTTTTTTTATTTTTATTTTTACAAATCTTATTATGTCAAAAGAATTATCTTCTATTCTATATCTATTATCCAAAATCAAAACACCTCAACGCAAGCAAAATAAACTCCATGTCCATTTAAAAGTTGTGTTTCCTTAAAGAAAAAAGTTAATTTAATTAAAAGCAAGACAACAGAAAGGAATTCACCCCTGCCTCTCCCACTCTGGTAAAAACTATAAAGGTGCATTCTGGTCCCGTACCTGCTTCAACTCGTCTCAAATAGGGAAACAAAACACAAAAATGCAAAAATGTGATCATAATGAAATCAAAATTTGAGAATAATCAGACTACATTACTCAAAACCAACAACTAAATAATGACAATTCAAAAAAGCTCCTACACTCGGACTGTCATGGACTGGAGTATCCAGGTTTATCATCATATCCAGGAGACTGTGTTTAAATGCAAACAGAGAATAAACCCAGTTATTAATCTCCCTGTTTACATGATGAACACCAGCATCCGGGTTTCTGAAATCGGGATATGATGTTTACACACGTTCAAACGCAAAAACAGGATACTCAAAACCCCCCGATCATAACGGGGATACTGAAGTCCATGTAAACGCAGTGACTGTATCCTCTGCTGTGTGAAGTGTGTGTTTACTGTGCATTGAGTCTGACTCTGTGTGTGTGTTCAGGGAGCCCGGTCAGCCCCGTCGCCCCAACAAACAGATCCAGAAGATCATCAACGCCACCAGAGCCTTCATCTTCACCAACCTGCTCCTGGTCGGCTTCGGAGTCACCTGCATCATCCCCGACCTGACGCTGCAGGTGAGCAGAGAGAGGAAACACACGGGCTTCTGTTCTATAAGTTGTGTTTTTGTATTTTAAGAGCAGGGAGGGGAGGAGTAAGGGAGGGGGGAGAGGAGAGGGAAAGGAGAGGGGGGGGGCACTCCCCAGCACGTGCTGCCGCTGCCCCCTGAGTGAGTCTGGGCGAACACTGCAGAGCGGCAGCTGAGATGTACATGATGTTCAAACGGGACGAGGCGTTCACATGGCAATGCAGCTGCAGGATTTCTCAGTGCTGCGCTGACACCTAGTGGCCTGAGGAGGAACTGCATGTTGAGTTGTTGCTTGTTTTACTGGAGCTGAGATTCATTTTATCAGAAGGTGTGAAAGTTGTTTCCTCCGTTGTGAGGACGAGAACCAAACACCACGGTGTCTAATGAATATTTCTGTTTCTTCTTCTCCTCTTCAGATTCTGTCGTTCATCCTCCACACCATCGTCAGAGGCTTCATCCACTCTGCAGTCGGAGGCCTCTACGCCGCTGTGTGAGTGTGCAAAGTGTGACGGCATGAAAAACACACTGCAAATGATGCCACATAATATTATAATAACCTACAATATATATAGATATATATTAATAACCTAGAGGCTACACGTCCAAAAGTAAGTGGACACCTGAATGTAGCACCTCCAGCCTGTTTCACTATATTCAGTGACACAGGAAGTGGTCTTTTCCACATGTTAATACAAATTTAAAGCTAAAACCTGATTAGATTAGACATTAGAAATAAGAAACTAATTCTTCACATTATTAATGTTAAATTTTATTATTAACTAATGTTAAATTTTGTTAAAAAAAAGAGACAAAATTATACATCAAAGTATTTTATTTCCTATGTCTCTTGCTTCAGTTGGCGTTGACCCTTCATCTCACCTGTGACGTTGTTTGTCCCCTGCAGGTACCCGTCCTCTCAGTTCGGCAGCCTGACCGGGATGCAGTCTCTGATCAGCGCTCTGTTCGCGCTGCTGCAGCAGCCGCTCTTCATGGCCATGGTGGGGCCGCTGGAGGGCGACCCGCTCTGGGTACGAACACACACACATCAACACACCAACTCATATTTTAGATTTTTAGGAGTTTTGGGGGATTTAATTCATCTTCATTAACCCTTTAAACACCAGTTTGAATATGTGCTGCTGCACAAAATATGAGATATTGTTGGTATTGCAGTTGATTAGAGTCTTGGATTTGTCAAAAGGTAGAAACAACATTTATTTTATTGCATTTGTATTTTTATGTGCTGTCATTGGAGCTTTATTTTTTTACCCCTTTTGTCACCCTCGAGATAAAAATGGACATGCAGAAAAACTGCTATAAAATCATCATATTTTAATATTTTTTTCTACTTTTTTTTGCTCAGATCTCTTAAACCACTTCAGCTCTGCTCAGAAATACCAAATAATCAATGACTTTCAGCACTTTAACCCTTTAAATGCCAGTTTGAATATGTGCTGCTGCTCGTTTTATTTTTAAAAAATATAGTAAATGTATTTGTATTTTTATCAGATTTTCATTTTTTACACCTTTCTGCTATAATCATCATATTTCTTTTCTTTCTTTCTTTTTTGCTTAGATCTGTTAAAGTTCGGAAAGTTATTGATTATTTGGTATTTTTTAGCAGAGCTGAAGTGGTTTAAGAGATATGAGCAAAAAAAGTTGAAAGAAATATTGATTTATGATGATTTTATAGCAGTTTTTTGCATGCCCATTTTGGTTTAAAGGTGTCGAAAGGGGTAAAAAAAGAAAAGAAAGTTACAATGACAGCATATACAAATACAAATGCAATAAAATAAATGTTGTTGTTACCTTTTGACAAATCCAAGACTCTAATCAACTGCAATACCAAACATTAGAGTATTAGGGCCACATTGACAAATAAAAAAATAAAGTCGTAAATTTACGCACATATTCAAACTGGCATTTATAGGGTTAAAGTCCTGAAAGTTATTGTTAATTTGGTATTTCTGAGCAGAGCTGAAGTGGTTTAAGAGATCTGAGCAAAAAAAAAGTAGAAAAAATATTGTAATCTGATGATTTTATAGCAAAATAATCGCCAAAAAGGGGGAAAATGTTCAAAAATGCTTCAATGAGGACCTGAGGGTTAACTCTAACCACCCCTAATGTCGCCCCCCTCCTCAGGTGAACGTGGGCCTGCTGGTGCTGAGCATGCTGGGATTCTGCCTCCCCCTCTACCTGCTGTGGCACAGCCGCCACCTGCAGCGCCTGCGGGACGAGCGCGACGACGACCCGAAGATCTACATGCAGATCAACAACGGTAGCAAACCTGAGGCCTTCGTCTAGACGGAGAGACGGACCGAGAGGAGACACCAAATAAGACACAGAGGAAGAAGAAGAAGAAGAGGAGGAGGAGGAGGAGAGTGATGAAGGTGGAGGACGTCACCGACCTGCGTGTGAGACTTTAACACATCCACCACCTCTCAGTACATTCCACACACACACACACACACACACACACGCACACACACCATTACACTGCCATACGTTTACCATCGGACTGAACACGACTGTGACGCTTCAGTTTCACCTCCTTCATCTGTTGAGTGACACGCGCACACACACAGACACACACAGACACTCTCCACCCTCCCGTCCTCCTCCCCTCGACCGCATCTCGACAATAAAGAGGAGAAACAGACTAAATGGGAGAAAGAAGAGGAAGAAGAAGAAGAAGAAGAGGAAAAAGACTTGGGATTATTATTTTGTATTTCTACCCAGATGACTCTTCTTCTTCTTCACGGTTTATTTTAATGTTTTTGTTTTTAAATCTCACTGCTACATCATGTGCCACTGACGGTCGACTGGTTCGCTCTCCTCCTCCGCCAGTCGCACTTTTGAAAAAAAGATGAAAAAAAGGACACACACACAGAAGAAGAAGAAGAAGAAGAAACCAGCCAATGGGAAGCGAGGAGACAAAACAGACAGTATTGAGCTGTTAAAGCCTCAGTATGCGACTTATTTGGCTTTTTATTAGCAAAAATCAAATATTGCTTTCATAAATACGTATTTCACAAATGAAAGCTTTCTGGTATCTTAGAATGAGTTGTTACAAGTCGTTACAAATATACACACGGAACCTCGGCGGCCATGTTGAATCGCCATTTTTTACACTGAGTGGCAGCGTGACCGTAGGTAACCACGCTGTCGGCTAACTGTCACCACTGTGTAGTGTGAGGAAGGATGGAGGCACTGGTGTTGCATTCAGGTGCAGTCAGACAGACGGCCGTCGGCGGCAAACCAACCGGATGTCGTTTTACTCCACCAGAGAAAGAAACAATACGACATCACCATGACAACATATTGTCACGTCTGTATTGTTTTGCCTGGTGCTGGTGGAACCACTTCTTTATAGAGGCTTGTTTATCCTGTTACATGCAGCGTCTGTCGTCTGTCTGACGTCTGCCCGCGTTCACGTGAATGCAGCATCAAGAATACGTTCAGATGTGCAACCGCAATCCCTGCATACTGGGGCTTTAAGAGACACCTGATCCACGTTCATACAGCAGAGAGCTGCGGACTTTAATATCCTCTTAGAGATAAAAAAAAAAAAGAAAACACACACACACACTGCAGCAGCATCTACGCCAACGTGTGTGTATATGTGTGTGTGTTGCATAATGCGTTGATCTGTGGCGTGTGATAAACTACACTGCATGAAGCCGGCGCTGGTTCCTTTTTTATCACAGTTTCGCTTTTTTTTTTTGTTTGTTCCTCAGATGTATTTATTGCAATATGACGATAAGGAGGAGGGTGTGTGTGTGTGTGTGTGTGTGTGTTGTGTGTTATTAGATGTGACACACAGTAACACACACACACACAAACAGATTTGAGTTTTGCAGTTTAGGTTCGTTGTAGCAATAAGAGCTCGGGGCGACACGTTGACACACAATCACACACAGGCAGACGAGTATGTGTACATTTACTGGACTGTATTGAAAAAAAATCAAAAAAACACAAAGGGTGCTAGTTAATTACAGAGACGTGTTGTTTTTTGTGTATTTTTTTGCTTTAAAAGAGGTTTTACGTCTTTTTTTCTTCCTCTTTTTTTTAACCACAAATAACAACCACAACAACAATTTTTTTCTCCAAAGAATCGGTTGCTCTTTCGTCAGTTTCGGTGTTTTAATTCTGCACCAACTTGAACTTAAACGTAACCTCTGTACAAACATAAAGGGACATTTCACGTAGTTTGAAGGTAGCAGGCTGCGAAAAGAAGAAGAAAAAAAGAAACAGTCCCTCCAGTTTCTGAGAAAACAACAACAACTAAGTCTTAGAGAGTAAAAGACGATTTGTGATTAAAACAAAGCGGGTTTTTTTTTTCCTCCTCTGACTTTTTTGTTTTTGCTTGTCGTGGCAGAGGCGCTTTCCAAAGAGCCTCCGAGTGCCTCTCTGTGTGCGCAGACGGTGGGAGGAGTGGATTCAGGCAGGATGTGGCACACCCAGTCCCTCCCTCCCTCCCTCCCTCCCTCCTTCCGTCTATATCTATCTATCTATCTATCCATCACTTTCATCCGCCCATCATCAACCCGCCCACAAACCCGTCACGATGAGGCGTTCACTGACCGAGCTGAGAGACGAGACTCCGCCGCCACCAGAGGCGCCCAGCGAATGACTCAAGTGAGAAATGAATGGCACGTGATGCACTTTACACTCTTTTACATGGACCTCGGTTATGGTGTATTTCTGAATGGCCTGACCCCCCCCCCCCTCCCTCCCATCGACCCCCACCCACCCCACACTGTATCGTAGACGCCAGCGTGCATGGCTGCTTCCTTAGTGGTGCATGATGCAGAGAATGTAAAACCTCAGATGCTTCGGATGTAGATTTGTAAACTCAGAGAACATGGATGGAAAGAAGAAGAAGAAAAAGAAGAAATAAGAAAAAAAAGATGTTGTTATTTTTGTAGGAAACTCGTTGCTCCACATGTTCGGTAATGTTGCCTTCAAGTGCACGGACGGACGGAGCGGCCGAGTCTCAGTCAGTCTCTCAGCTCAGGAGTCTCGTGTCAGCGTGTGATGACGCTCTGCAAAAGCAGAGCTGCACATTCGTCCTCGTTAAACTGCACGAGGTCGTCAATCGTGAACGATGAGAGAGAAACGTACGGAGGAAAACAAGCGTCAAAGTTATTCAACGCGAAAAAAAGAGTGCATTTTCTATTAAAATGAATTCACATTTGTGCATGAATCTCAGATTGAATGTCAAAACTGTAGAAAATTGTTATGAATCCTCTCTATTAAGAATTAAATGTACTGAAAACTTTACATAATCAACATTTTTAGTGCATTTTACATACATTTTTGTTAATTTTTATTATTTTCATAGTTTTTCATCCATAAATTTACGTTGGTGTCGCTAAAGTACAAAAAAAATGCAAATAATCTGTCCAGTTCTACTGATGCATTGCAGATACAACACAGTGAAGTTGTGTTGTTTTGTTTTTTGTTGCCTCTAAACACAGATTGTGTTGTTAAGAGAGAAAACAATGCAAATCTTTATGTCTAAATGTATACATTTAAATTTGCTATACAGTTTTTAATCTTAGTTTTCAGCTCATGAGAATCTGTTTTACATAAAACACAGACGTCGTTGTTGATTCTGGCGCTAGTTTTCCTCCGTACAGCCCATTCGTCTCTCTGTGTGTCTCTTGTATCGTCGGGCAGATTTTACTCGTCACCATGAACGAAGGCGATGATGGGCGTCGATTTTTTTTCATTTGCTCGGTAACTCATCCTGAACTCTGTCTGAAAGTATCTGATATTTTGATTAATATTGTGATAAACTAATAACAACGAAGCCCAGGTGAATGAGTGAGCGATGACGATGATGATGACGATGATGATGATGATGATGATGAGTTACCAGGTGAAACCTTCATGTCCCTGTAAAAACGGGGAAACTGATCAGCACTTTCCTTCACTGCCGTACCTTAAACGCCTCACCACCTCACCCCCCCCCCCTCCCTCCCCCTCATCCTAAACACCATCACCTTTCCCGGTCGCTTGGACACGGACGACTCTCTACGTCACAGTCGTTTGGTTTATTGATTGATGTATTGATGAATGAATTGATGGTTTATTCTTCTGAAGCGTCAGCATTTTTTGCTTTGGGTGTTTTTATTTCTTCATTATTTTGTCTTTTTTTAACGATGACAGGAAGTGGGGATTTTATCTGAAACACTGACGCCTTGTTCCCTCCTGGCATGTTGAGTTTTGTATATCTTTTACCTTTTACCATTGTTTTGGTTTTATTTTGGTTTAGTTCTTGTTTTTCCATTCTGTATCTTTTTTTTATTTGATTTTTTTTGTTCTGATGTTTACGAGAATGTGTATTTTTCGTGGTCTTATACTGTATATTTGGTTTTTCTCTTGTCTTGTACCACAGTATAGCCATTTGTCACTGAAGTTTGTTCCAAGTTCATGCTGAAAGAAAGAAAGAAAAAAAAGACAGATCAATATATGAAGCAAAAATAAACAATAATTTGTACAATTGTGTCTCTTATTGACAATTCATTTCCCTCCCAGGGCAGCAGGGGTCAGACTCTAACCATAGAATAGAATAGAATAGAATAGAATAGAATAGAACAGAATAGAATAGAATAGAACAGAATAGACTAGAATAGAACAGAATAGAACAGTATAGAATAGAATAGAACAGAACAGTATAGAATAGAATAGTGTAGAATAGAATAGAACAGAACAGTATAGAATAGAACAGAATAGTATAGAATAGAATAGAACAGAATAGTATAGAATAGAACAGAACAGTATAGAATAGAATAGAACAGTGTAGAATAGAATAGAACAGAACAGTATAGAATAGAACAGAATAGTATAGAATAGAACAGAACAGTATAGAATAGAACAGAACAGAATAGTATAGAATAGAGAATATACTATACAAAATTTACAGTTAAAGTTAAATATTACCAGAATTACAAAAGTTAAAAACTACAAGAATGACCCCAAAAATTTGCCCCCCATCTTAACAGTATATACAAAAGAAAATACAATAGAAAATACAATAAATAAATCTCTGTTGAGGTGATATTGCACCTAGAAATAATCGGCTTCTAGCTTCTTCATAACGCCGTCACTATTTTTATCTGGAGGCAAATAAATAAAGTTTATAGGGTTAATAAGTAATAAATAAAGGTGCTCTCAGATTTTCCGGAGCCACTTTAAATAATTTATAAACAGTATTTTAAATCACATAGAGACAAACTGTTGAGTAACATCGACCGCACAGTTTCCTCAGTGTTGTGTTAATCACAGTGAAACATCCCGAGTGGAAACAAACTGTCTTCTGAGTCGTCACCAAGAAACTGGTCGAGCCAGCGCCGACGGTTTCTCCCTCTACTGGTCTGACCACACTCGGGCGTCGACATGCACACACAAATACACACACACAAACACACACACACACACACACATACAAATGATTCAGCAGCAGTGGTACTCCACCCAATGGGCAGACAGAGAGCCGTTCACCGTCCTCGCGCCGCAGCAGCTGATGCTCACTGAGCCGTCATCACTGACACGGTGGTAACTTCACAACCTGTAAAACCTCATGTGTGACTGTGACACCACGAACTGCACAAACACACACACGTAAGGCTCATTTAGCAGCCCCGTGTCGTCCACTACTACACACTCTGCAGATGAAAAAAATAAATAAATAAACATGATGCGATTATTTCTATTGGATGTCACAACACACACGTCAGAGCTGAGGCTGCTGGGACTGGGGCTCCGCGTGCCACTAACACCTATTATTAGTCCAATGTGATACAAAGGAAAGCCTTTCTGACACTGTAAATAGAAAACCAAACACACAAACACAACTGTAGGCAGACAGAGAGAAACCAAGAGAAGATACAGAATAATATTCTGCTTGAAACATGATCGATACACTTTAAAGAAGCACAAAACTGTCTGATTAAAAGAATAGTTCACCAGAAAATGATATTTCACTCATTATTTACTCACCCTCATGTCGACTAAGGGCTGGGAGAAGTTTCAGAGTTATCTGTGGCTTCTCAGGATTGCAGGGGGTCTCGGCGTAGCAGTGCATGTCCATAGGCTAACGGTTGCAAATGGACACCAGTGGCCAAAAAACATCCAAATACCTCCATGCTGCTCGTATGTAATGTCCGTCTTGTATTGAAGCCCTGAAATGCGAAATTGTCCCGAAAAAAATTAAATAAGTCCATATTTCAAGCTTGTTTGCAGCGGAAGCTCCTCTTCCTGGTCCGCCCAAGTCTCGCGAGATTTGTGTCAGTTAATCGCAATAACGTCGGTGCAAATCTCGCGAGATTTGCAAACAAGCTTGAAATATGGACTTATTTAATTTTTTGCGGGACAATTTCGCATTTCGGGGCTTAATACGAGCAGTATGGAGGTATTTGGATGTTTTTTTGGTATGTTTTTTGTGACAAAGACTGCTGGTGTCCATTTGCAACCGTTACATGGACATGCACTGCTACGCCGAGACCCCCTGTAACTCAGAGAAGCCACGGAGGACTCTGAAACTTCTCACTGAGTAGATGATGAGTAAAATTTCATTCTGGGGTAAACTATCCCTTTTAAGTATGCAATTACTATAAGTGAATATTTGAGTATAGTGACACTTAAAATAATATAGTCAATTAAATCTAGTATTAGGCCTATAGCATAGGCTAAGTAGCCTAACCATAGTACAGTGCAGTACAGTATAGTTCAGTACACTAGTAAAGTACAGTACAGTACAATAGTTCAGTAGCCTACAGCTTAGTACACGATGTAGTTCAGTTTAGCAGGCTACAGTTCAGTAGCTACAGCTGTGTAGTGTAACCCACTCGGTTGACCCAGAGTCTGGAGCACTACAGCCTATTAGCTAGCCTACTTTCTGTCAGTAAAAACATCAGTGTCAGCCTGATCATCGCTTGTACCGACCGCACCTGAACGTCTCATGAGGTTACCTGAAACTACACACAGGTGAGTGTGTGTGCGCGTCTCTCTCTGTGTGTGCGCGCGCGTGTGAGTGTGTCTCCTCCTCCCGTGTCGCCGCCCCCTCCCTTCCCTTCCCTCCGCTCCTCTTTTCTCTTCCAGGAAGAAGAAGCCGAGGTGTGTGAGGAGCTGCGAGCGGTGAATGAACGGAGCTGCGCGAGCTTAGTTGAACTTTTCCCGGTGTTTTTTTCCCCCAACTTTTCGGACGCACGAGCGGACAACATGCTGATCAAAGAGTAGTGAGTATTAAAACTTTATTTATAAATAGGCTACACACACAAAAAAGCGTCGCAGCTCCTCTGGTTTCTACCGGACGGAGGGCATTGACGGACACTGTCGCTGCCTATAGCCACCTTATCAGTCTGTCAAATTATTAACTACAATAGAAATGAATCCACTTTTGTGTGTTTTTATAATCTCACTGTGTTATTTTGTTTGTTTGTTTGTTTTTTGCCTGTCGGTTTGACTCTTTATGGAGCTGCTTCCTGATTTCCTCTCCAAACTCTTACAATTCAATCTTTATGAGGCTTTTTAACAAACCCTCATCCTAAATAAAACTTAAAGTGAATTATTTTCCTATCACCATGACAACAAGGATCACTTCGGCTCTGATGAATTTAACCTTTTATATTTAAAATAGCGCTAAACATCGTTAACTCAACTAAAACGTGAAGGGTTTGTACTAGACATGACACTATAATTAGGTATGACGAGGAAAAACTGAGGCTGCAGCCAAAGCAAGTCTCCAGGTTTAATTTCCACTGGCTAAGTCTGATATATGAGGTATTTATAGCAGCTAGAACTTCCAATAGAGTCATTAAAAATATATTAATTTGCACTGCATACGGTTTTTAATGATGAGACAATAAACAAATGAGTCTTGAGTGTTTGAACTTTGGTGGATGAACCAGTTTCTAGATAAAAGAAATCACAATTTGCCTCAAAAAGTTTCAAAAAAGGACGTTTTTTAAAATTAATTTCTACCCTCTTTTCCCCTGTGTATGCGTTTATGACTGTCCTGTCATATGCATATCATTGCTGGAACATCTTCCAGAGGCTGCCTGTCATATGACTGTGGTGCAAAGTGCACGAGAAAGAAAGAAAAAAAAAAAGGCTGGGCCGTGTTAAATCAGAAAGCTGAAGGAGGTAACACACACAGTTGGTGCAGATCCATGAAGTTCATGTTGGAGGAGGAGGAGGAGGAGGAGGAGGAGGAGGAGGAGGAGGAGGAGGGCTCCTCTTCCACTCTGTGATCTGTTCTCATGAAATATTCAGGCCCCTGCTGGACCGGGAACAGGTGGCAATTAATTGGCTATTGTATCAGCGCACACAAGAGATGAGATGGACACACAAAAGATACACACATGCACATGCAGGGTTTCCAGCAGGTCCACAGGTTCAGACCGTTGTTAGTTCCTCTTCTCTTCAGGTTCCTACGACAGTGACACCAGCAGAGAACTAAAGAGTCTCAGCTACTTCCCACTGGTTGTTAAACCATCATTAAATATCACGGGTCAAACAGAGTTGTGATGTTGTTGTGCACAGGAGCAACACGTGTTAGCTTCACTGCTAATGCTACATCCGTCGTTTCCATGAGCATCTTGTTGAAGCGTCGTGTCGGCCATGTTTGGACCGGCCTGGTTCTGCAGATGCACTACATTACAACAACAACATACTGCAAAGTATAACGTGTTTCCTATTATGTGACATTTGTGTTTATGTGTCAGATGTAGGGTCGCAGGCTACAGGTGTTCAAATCAAACCCACACTCTGCGCGTTATCGTGCAAACAACAAAACTGTTTGTCCTCCGTTTTATATGGTCATCAAGTTGTATTGTCAGAGCCAGGGAGAATAAAATTATGGTCAAACATAATTAACCATCAAATGAAACCAAAGTGGAGGTTTTATTGACTTTGGATTGAGTCAATTTCATCCTTATTCCAGCCATGATGCTAAACTAAGCTAAGCTAACCATCGATACAGACATGAGTTCCTAAAATATTAAACAATTTCTTTAAATCCTTCATCTAGAATCACTTTTTAACAGGTTCCTTTTAACTGCACATGTGTTTTTGTTATGTAATAATCAGAAGACCGGTTGGTTTGTTTACCTCTGACATCGAGCTCATAGATGAGCAGCTGAACTCTCGCTGAACATTGTATTTTCTGTTTTTAATTGTATCCTAACCCTCCCTTTTTCTCTCTCTCTCTGTCTTTGTCTTGCAGCCGAATCGTCCTGCCCGTCTCCGTGGAGGAGGTAAGGACTCGTCTGTTTACTTTAGCGTTAGCAGGTAGTTGGCGTTGAATAACATTTCTGGTTACATCATCATCATCACAGAGGAAAGGGGTAGAGAGACGTTAGACAGTAGTGGATCCGATCGTCCCCTGTAGCCGAACCTGGTCGCTGTGGATGAGAAGTTTCATTTTGTAGAGAGCCGAGGTTTGATCTGACTTCACTTGACTCTAACATCCTGTTTGTTTCAGTAGAATTAGAATAGAAACCCTGTGTTTTCATTGTATTTAAAACACAATGAAATGAGGTCTGCTTCTCCTCCTTTATCATCACACAGTAACCTAGTTTAACACATGAGCAGCTGATTGATTGACAATGGATTTTTAAAGACTGATAATATAATGATCGTTTGGGAAAAGCCAAATGAATCGCTCGTTACCTCAAAGAACAGACAGATTAACAGACAGTAAATGGGCGTCCCACGGTCAACCAGACGCTATCAGAGCCAAAACTTCTTCTATGAAACGTCCTATTGGTTCAGATGAATCAGACGACCGATCAATCAATCAATCAATCGACCTCTGAAGTGGACCGCTGTTTAAAAGGTGATGTCACAACAGCTTGGTCGTCTGCAATCACAGCCCAGTTGCGAAATGATCTCTGTGGTCGAATGAAGACATTAAAATGTCACTGGGATTTGTGCAAACGAGATCATATAGAGTCACAGCTGTACTTCTCGCGCAAAAACACAGATTTATCAAACAATTCAAGAGCATTTACAGCAGAATATGAGCCAGAACAGCCTTTATAGCCCACGTACAAGGAATTTTACTCCATTAGTGCAAAGAACAACAGAAAGATTATGTGGAATAACCCTAAATAACATAAAACAAAACAAAATTCTCCAGACTAAACTGTTAAATAACAAAGAACAACAGAAAGATTATGTGGAATGGTTCACGAAGTACAACAATGGAATAACAAACTGAAGAAAAAACAGAGAAATGGGTAAAAAAAAAAAAAAAAAAAAAGTACGGCATTTGTAAATGCATTTGACAAAGTTGACAAATGTTGTCGATACAAATTACTATTTTTCTGGACACGCTAATTTTGAAAGCTACACCGCCACTCAAACGGCGCTGTCACGTTACATTTGATGATATTTTTTATGCCAAATGCAGTGAGATCTTTGAGGTTTCTGGACATTATTTGCCATAGTTTTAGTTGCATGTATAATAATTGTGCATGTGCATAAAGCAGCATCAGTTAAAGGCAAAGGGTGCGATTAATTTGCGAAACAGCGCGGAATAATCCTGCCTAACGTTTTCATCACGTCCTCCCACATGTGGCCACTAGGAGGCGGCAGAACAAGCTGCAGTGCAAACTAATCTGAAACGTTTTATCTACAAAATATCAACTTAAAACTATTTTCTCGTTTTTAGCTGATGTTCGATAATAAAAAATTTGAAAATATTTACTGTGACAGCAGCTTCTTCACAGGAACGTTGTGTTCGTAAAAGCTGCTGGTCAACATTTTTCACATTATCGCTCGCTGCACGTCTGCTCTCAGAGCCCGTGAAAGGATTTTACACATACTGCAGTGAAGTGGCTGCAGCTCGGTACAGTACGTGCTTGTCCTGGTTGTTCAAACGCTCTGTAGCTGCAGCTTCGTATCAGCTGCAGAATTTATCTCGCTGCATTTAATCTACAACACTGTGTTGTTATCGCCAGAGCACGTTCGGCCTCTTCACCTTCTCTTGGATTTATGGCCAAAACATCAATGTTTTTATTATTATGATTATCATTATTATTATACGTATTCCACCAAACAGCCATGACTGACTCTATGCTTAATGTCCCGTACAACACTGCGCTCTTTGTTTGTTTCCGTTGCTTCACTCAGAGCAGCAGCGGGTGTTGCACTATAAGCCACCTAATCACAGTTTGCTGAACGACGGGTTTTTTCCTCTCTGATCCGTTTCAATGTAAAAGGTTTTTCTGTTAGTTGAGTAACTCGGTGTAAGAACGAGTGGAGCTGGATTAAACCTGAGAGAAACAGGTCCGACGTCTGTAATCTGTGCATTTAGACAACAGCTGTTCAGACACACAGGAGGTCAAAACTACAGGTTTATGATGTAAACATGAGAAATTATAGTGTTCAACTGATGTTGTCATGATTAACGGACATATTCATGTACAGTATGTTCAAAATGGAGAAGAAGAACACCTTTGAATCCAAGTTAATTAGAAAACAACCGTCACATCTGCATGAGATAGAAAATTCAAATGAAATAGCAACATAATTAGCTCCCAAACAGTGGTGGAGTGAGTTTCTCGTCTGAAACGCAGCAAAAAAAAACTACAACAAAAACACAACACAACAAAATATCATAAAGTCTTTCACCCTGAAATGTTATTTAAAGGATAACTTTCGTTTTTTACAACCTGGACCTTATTTCTAGCATCAAATACGATCATTTAATCACCCTGACAAGTTTGGTGTCATTTGGAGTCGTTTTGATGAAATTAGCCCCAATCGAGCGGCGCGTATATCCGCCGCAAAACTCGTTCATTTCGCCAATATTTTGTGATGATACACTAGTGTTATTCCCCTCCGAGCCCGTGGTGGCATGTTAGCAACATTCTGCTCCTCTAGGTTGATCAACTAACCTCTGACCTGGATGATGTCATCTCCGACCGGTGCCCGGCTCGTTCTGATAATAATCATTCCGCTTCGGCATTTGGGTCCTTTTTAGCTCAACTAGCCAGAGCTGTAGTGAGGATCCAGGCTGAGGAGAGGAAGCCTGCGGAAGTTGAACATCATCCAGCTGCTCATTTTGTTCTGACAAGTCAGAAACACGCAGAAACGGACCATAGCATTAGCGATAGCAAGTTTATTAAGATGACATCATCCAGATCAGAGGTTAGTAGGTCAGCCTGGAGGAGCCGGATGTTGATAACATGCCACCACGGGCTCGGAGGGGAATAACACTATGTATCATCACAAAATATTGGCGAAATGAACGAGTTTTGCGGTGGATAATGTGTTATTTAGAGGCTGCATTGGGTGCCCCGTGTTCTCGCATTATACGGATATACGCGCCGCTCGATTGGGGCTAATTTCGTCAAAACGACTCCAAATGACACCAAACTTGTCAGGGTGATTAAATGATCGTATTTGATGCTAGAAATAAGGTCCAGGTTGTAAAAAACGAAAGTTATCCTTTAAGGCAAAAAATATGGAAAATAAACAAATATTGTCAATTAAGTTTATGTCTTTGCTGGTGGTAAACAAAATATTTAACAGTTAACATTTATAATCATTAATCGATCCAACTGATTTATTTTAGTTTTGTGTTTAGTTTTGTGTTCCCACAATGCAATGCGATTTATGACATCAAGAAAAAATGAATCGATACATCAGTAGGAGGTAGAAATAGTTAGTTTTAGTTGGACCGACTAAATCAATGTTAAGATTGAACAATCTATTTATGAATAAATGAGTGAATCTCACCGGTGTCTGTCAGCCAATCAGAACGCAGCATGCTCAGACCAAGATGCTGCTGATTGGCTGTTAACAGTATGTTCACAAACATGTTTGAGTGTGGTTGAACTTCAAAGTAAAAGCAACGTAAAAACAAAAATTGTCATTTAATTAATTTATTAATTTATTTTGTATCATGGATTTGATCAAACTGGTGCAGATCAGTGTCGTTAAAGTCACAGTAGTATTGGTGTTGGTATTGATCCATTCTCCAGAGAGATGTTACTGTTGTGACACTAAACACTTGTTTAATTTATTTAATATTTGTGGTTTGAATCGTCTGGAGGAGGGAATCGGTTTCACACAAGTTTACACCCAGACACTGTCTTGTTGTTGCTGCCGTTGCCCGCGGCGACCACATCACGTCGGCGGTTACTCACTCTTTGTTTTCTAATTATGGATAAATAAAGTGCTCAGTCAGACTCCACACCTCATCATCATAAGACCTGGCAGGTTCGTGTGTGTGTGTGTGTGTGTGTGTGTGTGTGAGGACCACCTCCCGTCAGGTTCAGCCTGTTTTTGCGTCTTTGTGCCGTCGAAGCCCAGAGTTTAAGATCTGTGCAGCTGCGACTGGTTGGACGCGACCAGCCACATTCCTGACTTCCTGCTCACAGCATCCGCAGCAGTGACCAAAATAAGTTACGGCCTGTTATGTAGCGCTGCTGCCGCTGCTGCTGCTGCTGCTGCCGCTGCTGCTGCTGCTGCTGCTGCTGCGTCGTCTCCGGGGACGACAGGGTTTGGCTCGGTGCAGATACGACATATCTGTCCATCTGAACCTAAATAACATAAAACAAAACAAAATTCTCCAGACTAAACTGTTAAATAACAGGGAGCAGGCATGACTTCTGTGTCGTAGAGGAATTTTACTCTATTGGTGCAAAGAACAACAGAAAGATTATGTGGAATGGTTCACTAAGTACAACAATGGAATAACAAACTGAAGAAAAAACAGAGAAATAGGTTAAAAAAAAAAAAAGTACGGCATTTGTAAATGCATTTGACAAAGTTGATGCATGTTGTCGATACAAATTACTATTTTTCTGGACACGCTAATTTTGAAAGCTACACCGCCGCTCAAACGGCGCTGTCACGTTACATTTGATGATATTTTTTATGCAAAATGCAGTGAGATCTTTGAGGTTTCTGGACATTATTTGCCATAGTTTTAGTTGCATGTATAATAATGGTGCATGTGCATAAAGCAGCACTGCTACAAAACTATCAGTTAAAGGCAAAGGGTGCGATTAATTTGCGAAACAGCGCGGAATAATCCTGCCTAACGTTTTCATCACGTCCTCCCACACGTGGCCACTAGGAGGCGGCAGAACAAGCTGCAGTGCAAACTAATCTGAAACATTTTATCTACAAAAAAAATCTACTTAAAACTATTTTCTCGTTTTTAGCTGATGTTCGATAATAAAAAATTTGAAAATATTTACTGTGATACATAAAACAAAACAAAATTCTCCAGACTAAACTGTTAAATAACAGGGAGCAGGCACGACCTCTGTGTCGTAGAGGGTTGAGTCAGTGATGTGAGTCACTGTTTCCAGTGCTTGAACTGAAGAAGAGGAAGAGGAAGAGGAAGAGGAGGAGGGAAAGAGTAGAGAAAAACGCTGAGTCTGCAGGTTTTTCAGGGCTGAAGTCTGAGTCTGGGATAAAGGGGAATAGTTAACTCAGGGTCGTTCACACATGAGACGACGACACCGGGATTCACTCTGTGTGTTTCTGTCTTTGGCCACTTACACAGATACGGAGCTGATGTTTCTCCAATTTCTTCCCTGTTTTAAAGAGTTTCCTGGAGTTTTTCCGCAGCCGATGTGAGGATCTAAGGGCAGAGGATGTTGTTATGTGATTGTTATGTAAAGCCCTTGAGACAAACTGTTTGTAAAATCGCCTTGCCTTCCCTCATGTGAAAACTGCTGAGAGTTCATTCAGTGTTTAAGCTCCACTCTGCCCCTGAATGGAGACATTTTGCCCCTAAAATTTGAGACGTTGCAAGTAAAATGTTTAATCTACTTGCACATGTACAACCAGTAAACCTGCCAGAACACTATAGTGAAATGTGTTGACGGCGACTCAAAGAATCTGGGATCTCTGCATGTCTGTCTTTCTTTTTTTTTACTATATCATGAAAAAAAAATCATTCCTATCTCACCAGTAAGATATAAAACACAACAGGTTTGATGTGCAAAAAACAAAAAAAATTTCATTGTTAATTTGTGATGAACATTCTGTGTTTTTAAGGTAGATGAAATAATTGCCATATTACTTCCTGTTCAGTATCTATACTGAGTTTTTCCATACAACACAAATAAAAACCAGTGCAAAAACAAACGTAACAACAAGAACAACAGGGGTTTGGGCCATATTATACAGAAACAAGAGCATCACAGACAGAGTAAGCGGGGGGTTGGGGGACTTGTGTGTTGAATATTCTCTGGGTTCATGACGTATTTTGATTTAGAAATACTAGAACAGCTGATTCATTCTTCTTCTACGGCGTATAAGCTGTTGCTGCCCTGCCGAGGCGCAGGACAAACAGAGTTAAGAATGAATTTGTCCCTGCGTCTACTCTATTTCTCAACAGCATCATGTGACATTTCCTCCCCTACTACTGTGTATATTTGTGTCTATATGGTTGCTTGTTTATGTATTTTTAAGACTGCTGACTGCAACACAAATTGCCCCTTGGGGGTAATAAAGTTCAGCTACTGGTACCTACCTTCTTGGTTTGAACCACTAGGGGGCAGCAGAGGAAGCTGCTGCAAACACAGAGGTTTTGGGAGATTTAAAGGAGACATATTCTACCCCCTTTTCCAAAAATTCAAACTTAATTTTCATTTATTTGTTTATTGTAACGGGATATTCATGAACATACGATATGTAAATATGCCAGATTTAGCTCTAAAGCTAATTTCCATCTGCAGTCCCACCAGTTCACAATAAAACAACATTAGACAAGGACAAGAACAAAGCACAACATGGTACAAAATACCATATATCGCAATATATAATAATAGTTCCCAGGTGTCTTAAAGACATATCTGTGACATGCGTCGGTCAAAATACCTCAAGGATCAAACATCATCCTCTCCAAACAGCCCTGTTCAGAACGGCTGGTTTCAGTGCCTGTCCCTTTAAATGCAAATGAGTCACTGCTTGCCCCGCCCCTTCTACCGGTCCCAGGTAGGGGTGGGGTTATGCAAATTCAAAAACTAATGACATCATTGCCAGACAACTGAGAAAACAGCTCATAAAACCACATCATTTTCAACCTCAGGAGCCTGAAAATTAGAGATTTTGCTTCGTCAATTCTCACATTTTGGGGCCAGAAGGCAAAACACCTTAATAAAAAACCTTCAGAAAGTGATATTTCCATCGTATGTCGCCTTTAACCAAATCAATGACCTAATAGATGCTAACGGTGAAAACAGATGGTAAACAAGATGTCGCTAACGAGAAAGTATCTTCATCCAGAGGGAAATGTTCAACATGATTCAGAAAGTTATGACTAAATTCATCAACAGTAACAAGTAGGGACCCCCTCGAAAACGAGATGCTGCATCTCAAGGGGCTATCCTAAATAAACTTGAACTTAATTAACCGTGCTGTTTCCCGTTTCCCTCTCCAGTACCAGGTGGGCCAGCTCTACGCGGTGGCGGAGGCCAGCAAGAGCGAGACGGGCGGAGGAGAAGGAGTGGAGGTGCTGAAGAACGAGCCGTACGAGGAGGACGGACAGAAGGGACAGTACACACACAAGATCTACCACCTGCAGAGGTGAGACCAGCAAATACTGAACCGCCGTCTAGAGATGGAGACACAAAAAAGAAAATCTGGTGGCTGGACTGGTCACAGGTCAAAGGTCAACGGTTTTTTATTTGTCATTTCTTGTACAGTGTACACGAGATGAAATTGTGTGCTCCTAGATTAAAAGCAGTGCAAAAAATCTGGACATTCAAATAGAATAAAAGCAAACAAATAAAATCCCATGTTAATTAAAAGATAATAAATAAATACTATTAGTAATAAAAAAAAATTTAAAGCAGCAGTTAAGTTGCAGTTTTTTTCTCATAAACTTTTAGTATTATTATAGTTATTTTTCTTGCAGTTTTGCGACTTTATGATCAGAGAATTAAGTTTTTTCCTCATACATTTGATTTTTTTTTTGCTGCAGTTTTATGTCTTTTTCTTGCACACTTTTGACTTTATAATATCATTTTTCAAACCAATGTAAAACTTTCTTCGACAATAGTGTGGATGTTTCTTTTTTTTCATGAATTTGCATGTTTTTTGTTCCTCCTCCCAAAGTGATTTGTTGTTTCATGTGAATTTGCAACTTTTAACTTGAATATCCTGAATTTAAAGCTGAAAATATACCATCTTTTTGTTTGTTTTTACCTTCAGTGGCCACAAACTGCTGCCAAAGAAATCAATGCTAACAAGAAACAGCGTTTTTCACTTTTACAAATGTGTGTGTTTGTGTGTCTGCAGTAAAGTTCCCGGTATCGTCCGTGCGTTGGCTCCTAAAGGAGCTCTGGAGGTTCATGAAAAAGCCTGGAACGCATATCCTTACTGCAAAACCGGTGAGTCCAGCCTGTGTGCTGTGATACAGTGTGTGTTGTGCTGTGATACAGTGTGTGTTGTGTTGTGTTACAGTGTGTGTTGTGCTGTGATACAGTGTGTGTTGTGTTCAAGAATTGGATATTTTCTTAAACTTTCTCTTTCCTTCTCTTTCCGATCCGTCCATCACGATCCATCTTTTCCTGTGACTCAGTCCTAACGGTGAGTTGAGTTTATTTCTACAACTGGAGTGTGTAACGTGACACACACTCTGCTGCTGACGTGATGTGTTTATTCATGTCGGCCAACTCTCCTGTCGTTACAGAACGCCTACATGAAAGAAAACTTCATGATCAAGATCGAGACGTGGCACAAACCTGACATGGGCCAGCAGGAGAACGTGAGTTAAGATGACTGGAAATGATGCTGATGCACTTTAAACTAAACTAATGATAATAGTGTTATGAATTAATGTTTTTTTGTTTTTTTTTCGAACATGTATAAAACAATGTGTGTACTATTTGTACATACAAAAATAAAGAAAAGTAAGAAATAAAAATAGAGAAAAAAAGGAAGAAGTAAAAAACTTTAGTTAGACATTAAAAGCACTCGAAAACAGTAAAATAATAAAGTCGGACAACAGAACAAAAGGTCAGTGGAGGTAAAAAAAAAAAAAAAAAACTGGTAAAATCTCCGTGGTGGTTGTCGTCGTACGAGTCAGTTGTAACCAACTTGTTTTGTTCTTGCATTGTTGCATCTTCATCCAGACATAAATAGACTTTTTGTTGTTGTTGTTATTGTTGTTTTTATAGTAAATAGTCTCATGTTAATTGTCTCTCTTTGTAGTTTTTCTGTTGGATACATTTGTTTTTCGTATGTGTTTTTCCTGTTTTGTGAACTATGTTATGTCGTTTTTAAATGTTCATTTTAATGTTCATTTCAACATCTTGCCAGGAGGACTACAGTCGGAAACTAGCCTTTTACAAACCTTTACGTTTTATTATGTTCATTAATGTGCTTTGTCCTCCTTAAAGGATAACTTTCGTTTTTTACAACCTGGACCTTATTTCTAGCATCAAATACGATCATTTAATCAACAAGTTTGTTCATTTGGAGTCGTTTTGATGAAATTAACATCTCGAGTGGTGCGTATATCTATAATGCAGAACACGGGGCACGCAATGCAGCCTAAATAACACATTATCCGCCGCAAAATTTGTTCATTTTCATTAATATTTTGTGATGATACACTGGTTATTCCCCTCCGAGCCCGTGGTGGCATGTTATCAACATCCGGCTCCTCCAGGCTGGCCTACTAACCTCTGATCTGGATGATGTCATCTCCGGCCGGTGCCCGGCCTCTCTGATAATAATCATTACGCTTCGGCATTTCCTTTTAGCACAACTAGCCAGAGCTGTAGTGAGGATCCAGGCTGAGGAGAGGAAGCCTGTGGAAGCTGACCGAAGCTGAACTTGATCCAGCTGCTCATTTTGTTCTGACGAGACGGACCATAGCATTAGCGATAGCAAGTTAGCTATTTTTGACATCATCCAGATCAGAGGTTAGTTCAACCTAGAGGAGCAGGATGTTGATAACATGCCACCACGGGCTCGGAGGGGAATAACACTAGTGTATCATCACAAAATATCGAAATCTTTTGCCGGATAATGTGTTATTTAGACTGCATTGGGTGCCCCGTGTTCTCGCAATATGGATATACGCGCTCGATTGGGGCTAATTTCGTCAAAACGACTCCAAATGACACCAAACTTGTCAGGGTGATTAAATGATCGTATTTGATGCTAGAAATAAGGTCCAGGTTGTAAAAAACTAAAGTTATCCTTTAAAGGCTGGGTAGGCAGAAATCTAGAAAAAAAAAAGCTCAGAGTTGAGTCCACACGGTTCTCATCCCCTCCGCTAGTCCGTCTATGAGCGGCGAGTAGAGAAATAACGTCACTTTCCTTACGTTTTAATATTTTTTCATGCGAGAAAGTGACCGTTTAGATTCCCATCGGCCAATCAGCTCCTCTGTCCTCCTCCCTAACCAACCAACTTGCCGAAGCTTCTTTCTTTTCTTTTTTTCAATGTTATCCTCCATAATGTCCGAGTCACGGGTAAGAAAACCTTTTTTGAACACATGTACGATAACATAGTATTTATATTTCGTGTAAAATAATACGAATAAGAGCTGCTGCTCTGTGATCACAGATAGATTCTTTGCAGGCTGAAAACAGAGCCGAGGGGAGACGCAGACGCCTGATCTTTTTTCACATCACTTCATTTACATTATCCTCAAGATTATTGTGTAAGTTTTTGCCTAATACTGTCAAAAAAAAAGCTGCCTACCTAGCCTTTAAATAAATAAAATAAAATAAATGTATGAGAATATAAACGCTAATGGATGTGACAATGTGAAAATATAAGTGTTGGGCAATGACTAAAGAGAAAAAACAAAGAAAACAAAGAGAAAACAAAAAATATACAGTACATGAGCCACATTTAACTGGAGAACCCAGAACAGAAAACAGGTAGTCTGACGTGGTTTCTGGTCTGATCCTGGTCCTGTTGCAGGTTCATGGACTGGAGAAAAGCTTATGGGACAAAACGGAAATCGTTAACATCGACATCGCTGACAGAAGCTGCATAAGTGCAAAGGTGAGAGAGGAACTTTTTTGAAATGTTTTTTTCTGTCTGATTAAATCTTTTATATAATGATTTTTTTTAAATGTTGCCATGTTTACGTTCAGGACTACAAAGAAGAACATGATCCAGCCATCTTTAAATCAGAGAAGACGGGTCGAGGGCCCCTGGGACCGGACTGGCAGGTGCCTTCACCTCACTACGCCGCCGCCTTGGCTCCTTTTAAAGAACCTGAAGTGAGTTTGAATTCGAGGAAACTTGTGTTTTTAAAGTTTCTGTGTTTTTTGCAGAAAGAACTGGCGAATAACCCCGACTGTCCACACATGTGCGCCTACAAACTCGTCTCTACTGAGTTCAAGTGGCGGGGGCTGCAAGGAAAGATGGAGGGCTTCATTCACAAGGTACTGTTTTAATGTTGGTTATAATGCCTGTTTTTTTCTTATGTTTTCTTTACATTTTCCAATATATTCTGATATTTATTTTTATTTGCCATGTTATAATGGGAATCTTTGAGCAGTAGGTCCAAAGTAGGAGAATAGAGAAGAGTTTAAAATCAAACTTCCACAAGTAAATAAAATAAACAAGGAAAGAAAGAATCCATCATACAATCAAGGCCAGGAGGCTTTTATGATTTCCTCACCTCTTTTTGTGTCTCTATATCTTTAATAAAAATGTAATATTTACCCTTTATCACAAAATTAAGCTTTTCAAAGGCATGAGATTTTAATACTGTGGAAAGACAAACTTGCATCCGTGGTCGTCATATAATAAAGAATAGACATTAATTTTCGTATCTGCTTCTCTTGGTTTACAGTTTATAGGAAAGAATCCCAGAATATAGAATAATAATATAATAAATATTATAATAAAGGCAGTGCTTCACATTAATATAACATAGGAAATGATATTCAGCACAGGCAGTGAAATGATGCATTGTTTGTTTTTATCAGAAAATCATATAATTTTCTCGTCTGTTCGTTTATTAACCCACTGTCCAGATGGAGAAGCGTTTGTTCACCCACTTCCACCGACAGCTGTTCTGCTGGATCGACAAATGGATCGAACTGACGATGGAGGACATCCGACGCATGGAGGAGGAGACGAAGAAGGAGCTGGACGAGGTGACGAGAAAGACTCATCACTTTAGTCCTCGCGGTTTGTGCTGAATGCCGTTTATTGAATATTGTGTGTCTCTGTGTTGTAGATGAGGAAGAACGACGAAGTTAAAGGGATGTCGGCTGACGATTGATCACAACTGATGGGTTAACACAGTGAGTATTAAACTTAACTCATAGGGCGCTTTCACACCTACCTCGTTTGGTCCTGACTTTCGGACTTTCCAGATAGTTCGGATCAAATTGACAGGTGTGAAAGCTCTCCTCGGACCACGGTCCGGACTAAAGACCGAGTCTTTGGTCCCACCTCAGGAGGTGGTCTCGGTCTGGACTATCCTGGACCAAGGTCCGCTGCTGTGTAGTGTGAAAGCATTTTTTGGAAGGTTCGAACCATCAGACCAAATACAGGAAGTCACGTCAGATTCGCTCGTGCCGAAAAAAGTAAATAAACAGAAGAAAAAAGGAAAAGAGGAGCCGTGGCAACCGGCGGCAACACTTGGGGAGAAGAGGAGATATTATAGCCTATATCCTATATCCAGATTTGGTCAGAGGGATGGGTGTGTCAGTAAACGTTTACACGGAATTAAACAGAGTGTTTAATATAAATTCCCAAATATAGCCTATTTTTTTTATACATTGACCCCAATATATTTTTTTTCCGCCAAAAAAAGTCTGAAAAAGACGGATATTTATCAGCGGGTGACACCAATATCTGCCCCAGCAAGTCACAGCTTTTATTTCTCTCTCACACACACAAATGACCTGAAGATCTGACAGGAGGATCGCGTGTGTGCACATAGCGCGTGTCCACTACACATACTACACAGTACAGCTCATCGCTGCCGCTCTCATCAATTCTCCCCCTTCATCAGCTCCAAACTCATTCTTCTGCACCGGGATCACAAACCACAGCTGCTTTCCAGCAATATTTTAATTTTATTTATTTCAGAGCACTTTCTATGCGCAAACGTCAGACGCAAGCTCATCTGTCATGACGTTGGTATAGATCCTTTAGTCCGCTGTCATAATAGCAGTGTGAATGCGGACTTTACTGGACTAAATGGAAACATGTGGAAAAAAAAGAAGGTCCAGACCTTGGTCCGGACTATTAGTGACGTTTTATATTTTAGCATTTTGATCATTTTTTGTTTCTGAAACAGGGGATTGCACTTCCTGCAGCGAGCTCAGACTCCTCGCCTCGGACACTGGACCTGGAACAGCTTGATAGGCATAATCAAGAATACCACACTGATACCCTAGTAACATTTGCTCTTAATAAGAGCTCGTTATTTGTAAAGCATTTGTGTGCATTTGTGGACTACATTTGAATACAACCATAGGAGCTTTTATTTTATTTTTCTTTTAAGAGACAAGTTTGCAAGAGAATTTGTTTTGGGGATGAAATGTTCTTGCTTATGCCTATTTGGTCCTGTTGGATTTTTTTTTAACACTGGGGAACAGGTGTGGGTTGTCTCTGAAGCAACATTCCTGATTACTGATATGTTTTTTTTCAATGGCAGTTACTTGGGTTTCACTCTCTTCCTTGATTTTCCATTTCTCAGTGATTTATTGTTTACGTACCAGAGTGAGTCTTCTGTCTACATACACAAAAACTCCAGAGATTAATATTTATACATGTATAATTTCTTCCCTGATCTCACAAAAAATACTTATTTTTCTATTGTCTTAAAACTAGAAGTTCATTGTGACATGATAGCTGGACGAAAATTTGAATTATAAAAGATATTTACATTAAAAATGCCCCACAATATGCATAGTAATCCTGGTGCAACAGCACCATCTGCTGGTCTGTTGCTGCTGTTTTTAATTATAGCTTTGGGTTGAGGTTTATGTTGGAGGTGATAACGTTTATGAGAAACTTGAACTCTGAGCAGATTTCATAATGATGATAATGATTTCTTGGCTGACTAGAAGATCAGCTCTGTCATTCTAAGTCTTTGTCCTGTGTTCAAATAATTTACCTGTATTTTAATGCAATGAGTTATATGATTGTGAAAAATATTAAAGACAATGTATTTGTTCCTTGCGTTTTGTGTATTTGTACATTTTACTCCACCTGTAGCCATGACCAGTGTTGTGCTAGTTACTCAAAAATAGTAACTAGTTACAGTTACTAGTAACTCAGTTACTTAAACTAAAAAGTAATGCGTAACTGAAAAAGTAACTTTTTCGTTACGTTCAAAGGTTTTTTTTCCAATGCTCCCATTAAATAAAGGTTGATTGAATTCCCCTCAAACCCCATGTCAGTTCTGTAGCTACTGATGCTGATGAAAAAAACCCCATCATCATCATGCTGCATACACACTAAATAAGCAGAAAAAACTAAATATAGCGTTTCCTGGTGAAATATGGTTTATACGTGAACGTTGAATAGACGTCCACAAATAGACGTTAAAAAAACTTTCACTTTTGAACCAATTCTGAACATCTTTTCAACGGTTGGCATGAACGTTTTTTAAACGTCTTTTCAACGATTGGCATGAACGTTTTTTAAAGTCTTTTCAACGGCTGGCATAAACGTTTTTTAAACGTCTTTTCAACGGTTGGCATAAACGTTTTTTAAACGTCTTTTCAACGGTTGGCATAAACGTTTTTTAAACGTCTTTTCAACGGTTGGCATAAACGTCTTTTCAACGGTTGGCATAAACGTCTTTTCAACGGTTGGCATAAACGTTTTTTAACCGTATTTTCGGTTGGCATGAACGTTTTTTAAACGTCTTTTCAAAGGTTGGTATAAACGTTTTTTAAACGTCTTTTCAACGGTTGGCATAAACGTCTTTTCAACGGTTGGCATAAACGTCTTTTCAACGGTTGGCATAAACGTTTTTTAACCGTAACGCGTCTTTTCATCATCATCATGCTTACACACTAAATAAGCAGAAAAAACTAAATATAGCGTTTCCTGGTGAAATATGGTTTATAAAAATAGACGTTAAAAAAACTCTTTTCCAATTCTGAACATCTTTTCAACGGTTGGCATGAACGTTTTTTAAACGTCTTTTCAACGATTGGCATGAACGTTTTTTAAAGTCTTTTCAACGGTTGGCATAAACGTTTTTTAAACGTCTTTTCAACGGTTGGCATAAACGTTTTTTAAACGTCTTTTCAACGGTTGGCATAAACGTTTTTTAAACGTCTTTTCAACGGTTGGCATAAACGTTTTTTAAACGTCTTTTCAACGGTTGGCATAAACATTTTTTAAACGTCTTTTCAACGGTTGGCATAAACGTCTTTTCAACGGTTGGCATAAACGTTTTTTAACCGTATTTTCGGTTGGCATGAACGTTTTTTAAACGTCTTTTCAACGGTTGGCATAAACGTTTTTTAACCGTATTTTCGGTTGGCATGAACGTTTTTTAAACGTCTTTTCAACGGTTGGTATAAACGTTTTTTAAACGTCTTTTCAACGGTTGGCATAAACGTTTTTTAAACGTCTTTTCAACGGTTACGTTTTTTAAACGTTTTTTCAACCAAAAAATGTTTGCTGGGAATCAATACAATCTAGTTTGAGAGCTACAACGGAAATGATTATCAACCAAAATTAAACAAATACGTGTTTTGCGACACGTTGACGTTGTAACCGCTTTTTAGACGGTTGAAAAACGTTCAAACCTTATATCAACCTGGTTTCAACCGGAAATCAACGTTGAAATTATGGTTTGTGTTTGCTGGGAGGCTACAGCAGCTTGACCCAACAGAACTGCAAAAAAAATCATGACGATAGGCCTACGTCTTATTTTGACCGAGTTACATTCAATGACCGTAATAAATACACCCCAACGTGTTTTTTTTTTGTTTTTTTCGATCGATCAGCTGTGTTTACCCAGAGTGGTCGCTCTGTGTGTACCGTTTCAGACGTCCGTCTGTCGGAATCGAGACGCGGCTGCTCGGTGGAGTGAGTGCTGGTGTGTCTCGCTGTGACTCTGGAGCTGTGTCCCGGTTCAGGGGCTGCAGCCTGAACCGTTTCCATGTTGTAAACTTTCTTTCTTCTTGTCTGTATACAACATCTGTTGCACATCTGCATGTCCAAGGTGAAGGATCCCTCCTCTGTTGCTCACCCTGGGGTTTCTCCATTTTTTCCTCCTTTTAAGGGGCTTTTCCTCAGTGGATGTGATGGTCAGAGAGCGAGTTGTTATGATGCCATGTAAAGCCCTTTGAGACAAACTGTTAGTATAAATCGGCTATACAAATAAACTTGCCTCTCCTTGCCTTGCCAGGAAATAGGCCTAGTAGGAGTAGTAATAATAACAACACACTTTTTATTTTAATAAAGCAGCTGAAACAGTTGTCCATGTGTGACATTTTTCCTCACAGATCCGTCCTCAAATCACATTAAAAGAGCAAAACAAATAAAAGAAAAGAAGGAATGCCACGGAATTAAATTGTCCCGTTAATAGGCTAAACATTTTTCTTATAACAGCAGCGCACACTTCATTAAAGGAACCATTAACATTTCAGCCTAAATAAACAATAAAATATTGGCGGATACATTTTTTAACAGAACGAGGTGGTTTTCAGCAGCAGTGCAATTATAGCCCAAAAGTGTTCCCACACTGCTGAGGTCAGGAGTTTACATACACTCCTACATCTCTTCTACACCAGAGAATCAACGGCCACGAAAACTTCAACTGTACGTTTATTATTCTATGTAAAGATCTTCCTGTTGACAAAATGTCTCGTCTCCTTTATGGGATTTCATGTGCATCCATGTGCAGCCAAATTCTCCAGCTCACTAAATCATTTCCCTCAAATAGCACAACTAATTGGTTTCCCTTGTGTGGAGTCTCAAGTGCTTCTTAAAATTCCCTTGATGTCTAAATTGTTTACCACAGGTAGCACAGTCAAATGGTGTCTCTCCTGTATGGATCCTCATGTGTTCTTTAAGAGTACCTCTGTGACTAAATTGTTTACCACAGGTAGCACAGTCAAATGGTTTCTCTCCTGTATGGATCCTCATGTGGTATTTAAGATGACCTCTTTGACTAAATTGTTTACCACATGTAGCACAATCAAATGGTTTCTCTCCTGTATGGATCCTCATGTGTTCTTTAAGAGTACGTCTTTCACTAAATTGTTTACCACAGGTAGCACAGTCAAATGGTTTCTCTCCTGTATGGATCCTCATGTGGTTTTTAAGATGAACTCTTTGACTAAATTGTTTACCACAGGTAGCACAGTCAAATGGTTTCTCTCCTGTATGGATCCTCATGTGTTCTTTAAGATTAGCCCTTGTCATAAATCGTTTACCACAGGTAGCACAGTCAAATGGTTTCTCTCCTGTATGGATCTTCATATGTTCTTTAAGATTATCTCTTCGACTAAATTTTTTACCACAGGTAGCACAGTCAAATGGTTTCTCTCCTGTATGGCTCCTCATGTGTACCTTCAAAGCATTTGTGCTAAATGTTTTTCCACACACTGAGCAGGGGTGAGACTTCTTACAACGAGACTTCTTACCATTGTTACATTCTTCATCATTTACAGCATCACTGTTCAAACTGGACTCTGGTGCTCTGGTATCTCTCCAGTCATCACTGTCTATAGTCTCACAGGACGACTCTGAGACCTCATCATCTGTATCTGGTTGAAGATCTTCATGTTGATCTGAGTTCCTTGCTGGTTCAGATCCTCCACAGTCTCCATCGGCCTCCATCTGTTCAGCTGAGCTGCTGGATGGAGGCTCTGCCTCAGTTTGTCTATGATGAGGTTGTAGGGACTGAAGATTCTCCTCCTCATCCTCACTCTTTACATGAACAGAAGTGAGGGGGAACTCTGGAGTGGTCGATCGTTCCTCCTTTTCTTCTTTGACATGTAGACTCTCTGGGTTCTCCTGATCCAGACTCGAGGTCAACTCAGGAGGATCCTGTGCTTCAATCTTCAACAGGTGCTGATCACCTGCAGAAACAATGAAAGACATCATGAACAACAATGAGCTCTACTGTCACTGCTGTCTCTATGAACCCCAATGATCTTCTCAGTGAACTCTAGTCTGAGCTCAAACAATTTTGCTCCTGCCATGCCTCTGATTGGCCAGGAGTCTCTGAGCTACTTTTTACTTTTACACCAGTACTCAAGTAAAATTCATGACCAAGGAGTTGGTTAGGTTTAGTAAAAAAAGAAAAGACCAGGTAGAGTGTAGACAGGCCAGATAAGTAGTGAGAGGTAGATCAAGACATTTGCAGACAGCCTGCGTTTCACAGCCGTTTCACAACCAAAACAAACAACCAATCAGGCGAAAACCCTTCTAGCCAATCAGAATCGAAAATGGAACCCATCTAGCCAATCAGAGACGAAGTAGGCGGGACCTTCCACTACCATCCTGGGGAAAAAAATATCGCAAACCGGGCAGTGCTCAAATGAGGTTTGTCCAAGTGGAGTTGCCGTAGGCAGCTGTCCAAGATGGCGGCGGCGTCACACGAAATCATGTGGATGTATTATATTAACACGAAATACATTCTTCTGTTGCTGTTTTACGTTGAAATGAACTGGGAATTTGTAACATAAAAGTTCACCTACATTAATTTATTCCCCACCCAGTCGACGGTCCGACCCCCCGCCACAGCAGTCTCCTTGCAAACTCTTTTTAGATAAATGTGGTACAACATGTCCTCTTTCTCTACAAAACACAACTTTGAGGCGAACTGATGTAAAACTGGATCACCAACCGGTTTTGTTGAGAACGACTCGAGGCTGCAGGAGAACATCCAGCAGGTTCCTCTGCCGCTCGATCTCCTGTCTGAGGCCCGAAGCCTCCGCCTCGTACCCGGCTACGACCCTGTCCACGGCCGCTAAGATTTCCTGGGAGGCGGCGGTGAGTCTCTCGGTGACGAATCCTCTCAGAAACTCGGCCTCAGACATTTTACTCAAATTCTTTGTTGTTCTTGAGAGGAGACATGAAAAGTTTCCTGCTGCTAGTAGTGATGGCAGTCTGAGCAAAGAAGGTTTCTTCTGATCTTTGATTCAGGGCCATCGAACCACTGTTTCAAGCTTGTTTCGGTGTGGGAAAAATCACGTGAAAATAAAAGACGCTAATAAAATGCAGTAAACTGCTTCAATTTAAAGAATATAATTTCAAGATAGTCCTTGAACCATTAAGCTGGTTCACCAACTTTTACTGGTTACAAGTTCATTCTATTTTATACGTTTCATGTTGGGGAACACTTTTGTTTCAAACGCACACAAACATCATCTGTTTCTTGCGAGCGCGAATTGTGGAGAAATTGTAACAAAAAAAACTTTAAAAAATCATCAAATCTAAATTTTAAACATCTCCTTGTAAATATTGTAAGGTCTGCAGATTTAATCGAATCAGTTGATTTGTCATTAGTTCATGATAATTGTAGGCAAGGCAGAACGATTTTTAAATTGTGGTTAAACTAGCTGTGTTGACAGCTGAAGATGGGTTTCAACTCCCCTTCTTGGTCAGGTCATGAGCAAATCGAATTGATTAATGCTCAAAAATGTTTTTGAATCAAAGATTTTTAAATGCCTACAGAGGCTGATCAAAGTTGACCAGAAAACTTTAGAACAAAAGTGTTATCTAAATTAAAGTCATTTCACCAACTCCATGCAGGATTTCAAGTTATTATTGTTGTTGTTGTAGCCTCCTTTCCACTTTCCAAATACTGGAAATTGAAAACCTAAGATTGTACTGGGCAGCCTAAAACATTTAGAGCAATTTAAATACCTGGGAATAACTCTAGTTTTAAATGGCATGTCAAAATTGAAACCATTTTAAATAATTGGCTCAAGTGGTTCAATGCTTCACAAAAGCTTCATTTGATCATCACTACATTTTCATGCTTATCAAAGCAATGGTTACAAGCTTGCACACATTGTTAAGTTACATGTGTCTGGTTATTAATATGTGCATGAGTGTGGTTATTGGATGCGGGTGAGGATGGGGAAGGAGATAGTTGGACTGTTGTCTGTGTGTGCTTGTGTTTGAATGTGTGATGAGAATAAGAGAGTATGTGCTGTTCATTTCACTCTATTTTGTTTAACATTTTCTCTGCCTTTGCTAGTTTACACTGTCTATTTTGGCCTATTATATCAGTTCATATCAATTTTATTCAACATTCTTAAAGATTCAATCTGGTCGTTTTGGCCACTCATGACACAAACCATACATTTCGGCTTCAAGTCATGACATAATACTTTGTAGTGTTCCAGGTAACCCGTAACTCGTGTTTTTCCGACCTGTTGCCTGTGAAAGTGCACTATAACAGCCTCTCGTAACTTCCGACCCGTGAACTCGTACCAGATTGAAATGGTACCACTTCACAGGTCGGAAAAACATGAGTTGCAGGTTGCCTTGAACGCACCATGAGTTAGCAGCCCCCGCCCTCGTCAGGCATCTATTGGTCCTTGTCCCTATACGTCACCACATTCACATGCATCCCTTGGCTGCACACACAGACCTTCATGGCGTTCTCTCTCCTCATTGGATAACACTTGTATCCCATGAGGAAAGTTTTCTCCTCGGTTTACAGCAGAGCAGAGTGACGGAGAGACCCGTGTTTTGGCCGAAACACTCCATGCAAGTGATTGCTGACGGAAAATAGGACTATTTAGGACTTATATTAACAAAAACATTCTGCTGACTCATGCTTTAATATTGTTATCTGTCTGTTTCTTACCTGCACAGCCAAGGGACTACAGGTGGAAATTAACAAATGTTGCTACAACTTGGCTCAAGGCATCTTCTCTTGTTTTACAAAATAAATGTTTTTGTGCATTGTCCCTGTTTTAAATAAATACATTCTCAATTCCTAATTATTAGGGCTGCAGCGAGTGGCATGATTTACCATCCAAATGTTTGGGGTCACTATTCGAGTAGTACTTGAGTATTCGTTTACTGACGGGGGTGAAGCAGCGCCATGTAGAGGGGGAGCGGAAAGGAGCACGGAGCAGGAGAGCGGAGCAGCCGAAGAGAGCCACGTAAATCGGACAGTAAAGTAACACACTTCTTTCATAATAACACACTTTTTATTTTAATAAAACAAGCTGAAACAGTTGTCCATGTGTGACATTTTTCCTCACAGATCCGTCCTCAAATCACATTAAAAGAGCAAAACAAATAAAAGAAAAGAAGGAATGCCACGGAATTAAACTGTCCCGTTAATAGGCTAAACATTTTTCTTATAACAGCAGCGCACACTTCAATAAAGGAACCATCAACATTTCAGCCTAAATAAACAATAAAATATTGGCGGATACATTTTTTAAAGGGACAGTATGGGACTTTAGCAGCAGTGCAATTATTGCCCAAAAGTGTTCAACACTGCTGAGGTCAGGAGTTTACATAAATCCTACATCTCTTCTACACCAGAGAATCAACAGCCACAAAAACTTCAACTGTACGTTTATTATTCTTGTGTACACATAAATATCAAAATGTCCCATCAAAAAAATGCAACTAAATGATTTAAGGTGTCTTAAGACTACTCCTCCATACATGTTGAAATGGTTTACCTTCTGTGGACTTTCATCTTCCTCTCAAGACAACAACTGGGCCGCCGGAGTTTCCCTCCTTGATGGGATTTCATGTGCATCCATGTGCAGCCAAATTCTCCAGCTCTAAAAATCTTTCACCACTCAGTGTAGCAAGGACTAAATGGTTTCTCTTGTGCCTTCAGTCAGTCAGACACCTCTGAAATTCCCCGTGATGTCAAAAACTGGATTTATTTTACACTTGACAGTGAAATGGTTTCTCTTCTGTATGGATCTTCATGTGTCCTTTAAGATGAGCAACATTTGTCACTAAATTGTTTACCTCAGGTAGCACAGCCAAATGGTTTGTTTACATAGAGGATCCTTGTTTATCCAGTTACATGCAGCGTCTTTGTTTTTCTAAATTGTTTACCCATTTACGTAAACGCACAGTCAAATGGTTTCTCTCCTGCAACTGGATCTTCATGGGTCCTTTAATGTCACATACTCTTTAACTAAATTGTTTTTTCAGAAGCAATGCAATTATAGCTCAAATGTGTTCCCACACTGCTGAGGTCATTTACATACATCTGCATCTCTTCTAAACCAGAGAATCAACGTCTTTGACTAAATTGTTTACCATTCTTGGTAGCACAGTCAAAATGTCCCATCAAAAAAATGCAACTAAATGATTTAATGTGTTCTTAAGACTACCTCTTTGACCAAATGTACTCCACAATAAATGGTTTAACTTCTGTATGGATCCTCATCTTCCTCTTTAAGACAACAACTGAAATTGTTTACCACAGGTAGCACAGATGGGATTTCATGTGCATCCATGTGTTTTTTAAATTCTCCAGCTCTATAAATCCTTTCCCTCACATAGCACAACTAAATGGTTTCTCTTGTGTGGATCTCATGTGTTTTTTAAATTTCCCTTGATGTCTAAATTGTTTACCACAGGTAGCACAGTGAAATGGTTTCTCTCCTGTATGGATCCTCATGTGTTCTTTAAGAGTACGTCTTTCACTAAATTTTTTACCACATGTAGCACAGTCAAATGGTTTCTCTCCTGTATGGCTCCTCATGTGTTCTTTTAGAGTACCTCTTTGACTAAATTGTTTACCACATGTAGCACAGTCAAATGGTTTCTCTCCTGTATGGATCTTCATGTGTCCTTTAAGATGACCTCTTCGACTAAATTGTTTACCACATGTAGCACAGTCAAATGGTTTCTCTCCTGTATGGATCTTCATGTGTTCTTTAAGATGATCTGTTCGACTAAATTGTTTACCACAGGTAGCACAGTCAAATGGTTTCTCTCCTGTATGGATCTTCATGTGTTCTTTAAGATTAGCCCTTGTAATAAATCGTTTACCACAGGTAGCACAGTCAAATGGTTTCTCTCCTGTATGGATCTTCATGTGTTCTTTAAGAATATATCTTTTACTAAATTGTTTACCACAGGTAGCACAGTCAAATGGTTTCTCTCCTGTATGGCTCCTCATGTGTACCTTCAAAGCGTTTGTGCTAAATGTTTTTCCACACGCTGAGCAGGGGTGAGACTTCTTACAGTGAGACTTCTTACCATTGTTACATTCTTCATCATTTACAGCATCACTGTTCAAACCGGACTCTGGTGCTCTGGTATCTCTCCAGTCATCACTGTCTTCAGTCTCACAGGACGACTCTGAGACCTCATCATCTGTATCTGGTTGAAGATCTTCATGTTGATCTGAGTTCCTGGCTGGTTCAGATCCTCCACAGTCTCCATCGGCCTCCATCTGTTCAGCCGAGCTGCTGGATGGAGGCTCTGCCTCAGTTTGTCTTTGATGAGGTTGTAGGGACTGAAGATTCTCCTCCTCATCCTCACTCTTTACATGAACAGAAGTGAGGGGGAACTCTAGAGTGGTCGATCGTTCCTCCTTTTCTTCTTTGACATGTAGACTCTCTGGGTTCTCCTGATCCAGACTCGAGGTCAACTCAGGAGGATCCTCTGCTTCAATCTTCAACAGGTGCTGATCACCTGCAGAAACGATGAAAGACATCATGAACAACAGTGTGCTCTACTGTCACTGCTGTCTCTATGAACCCCAATGATCTTCTCAGTGGACTCTAGTCTGAGCTCAAACAATTTTGCTCCTGCCATGCCTCTGATTGGCCGGGAGTCTCTGAGCTACTCTTTACTTTTACACCAGTACTTTTACTCAAGTAAAATTAAAGTAAAATTTCATCAATGTAACAGTACCTACTTCTACTTTTACCTCCTCATGGATAGATTAATCACTACGGTGCTGATGTTTGTATAAAATAGGCTATAGACTGTTTCAACAGTGAAAACATACAGTTAACAGTGCTAGCTAGCTAGCCCGTGGATGTACGATAAGAAATGACTAGCCAGTACTTCTTGGGTCTGCCAAATAATAACACAGGCACCAGATCTTCCAGTCTGACCGGGATTGTCAAGTTAACGCTATTTCTAGCTAGCACCAATTAGTTTTAGCTACAGCTGGATTTTCAGTCCGGTTCACTCATTTATTAACCCATGGTAGCTAGCGCCAGTTAGCAACAGTGTTAGCTTGTAAAAATGACAATCTTGGACATACTAAGAAGCCTGGTCCTCATAAATTAGTTAATAACGGATGCAAAGCTTGTGTGCAATGCTCAGTAGCAGCTGCTTAGAAAGTGTTTTCATCTTTCCTCAGTTAATGGTTGTTGTAAAGATAAAAGTTAGTGCTGGCATCCTAGCTCAGTTAATGGTTATTAATAATAATAATAATAATAATAATAATAATAATAAACTTCATTTATAGAGCACTTTTCATACATTAAAAAAAAATGTAGCACAAAGTGCTTTACATGTTTAAAAACCGCCCCCACCCTGCCCCACCCTACCCGAGCCCAACCCATAGAAAACCCCACCCAGATGTACACCCATACACACAAGCACAATGCAAGATCTAAGAAATGAGAAACATATGGCTGAATACAGAGGCGCCAGGTCAGGAAACACCAGGCCGTCTGTACTGGGTGCTGGTCACAGAACACGGCCAGGACGCCTCCACCCGGGCACCCATCATGCTACAGGCCAGTGAGGGCCCACAGCAGTGAAGCACTGCCATAGCTCTCCCACCGGGCCGAGCGGATGTGCACCACAAGTGAGAGACATCCCAGCGAGAGCCGATCACAGCCCCCAGTACAGACGGCCCCTACTGAGGAAACACTGGAGACATGAAGTTCAAATTCAAATTCAAATCATTTATCATTTATTGTCATTGTACAACTTTTAAAAAAGGCACAACGAAATTTGTTTGTGCAATCAAAAAGACGCCTCCAGACATGCATTGCATTATACATTACATACATACACCTGCACACACATCCCCCCTCGTCATCATCACGGTCATCATCACCATCAGCAGCAGCAGCATCCAAGCATACATTACATGCACACGCACACACATCCATCATCGTCGTCATCATCCACATCCACGTCATCCCCAGCACTTCTCACACACACTACACTACTTAAGAGATAAAAAAAAAAAATAAAAAATAAAAAAAAAGGACACCATAAACATCAGCAACAGCAGAGGAACAGATTAATAAATAAGTAAATTAAATTGCACGTCCCCACCACCCGAGCCCAACCCGCCCCCTGCCCTCCACACAAGCTCATGTAAATCCAGGGACCCTGCTCCCTGTTCAGTTCTGTGATGGCCCGAGGGATGAAGCTGTTTTTCATCCTGGAGGTTCGAGCCTTAAAGGCCCGGAAGCGCCTCCACCGGATGGGAGCAGTGTGAAGAGGTGGTGCAATGGGTGGGTATTGTCCATAGCTCTCCCACCGGATGCCATTTGTGCACCACAAGGAGAGACATCCCAGCGGGTCCTCCGCCGTGCAAATGGCATCCTATTTGCATCCTGGCATCCTAAAAGCATAAAACCACTGTTGATTGTTGCGGCTCCGCTGCACAGCAGGAACACGTGATCTTGCGATAGCTGTAGTTTCCACAAAGTGAACCAAAAAATAAAAAACAATTAATTTAATCCAGAGGAGTAGTAGAGAAACAACTCATGGTTGTATTTTACAATCACTATCTCCTTGCATGGTGTAAACGGGGTGAAATGATGTCTGAAAACCTCCGAGCTGCTGACTTCAGGCCGGTCGCTGCCCATTACAACATTCTCAAAGTGTAAAGCAAGAAATATGCTCTGCTGTAAACATGGTGTACTTTATTTTGAGAATTAACCAGGTGTTTTATTTTATATTTTGCCCGTGATTTCCTGTCATGCACGACCTGCTCTGTGCTGAGCGCTGTGGTCCGGCGTCTGGCAAAAATAGAAGCTGTGCGCATCTTTTGTGAGGGCTGCCGGTGTCGTTCGCTGCGATTATAATTAATACGTATCGGCTCCGCCGCCGTAGCGGAGCGGATCTGCAGCCGTTCCGCAGTCAGTGGAATGTGCGTCGCCAGAGACGGTTTATCTTTATAATTAAAAAAAAAAAAAACTTTATTAGTAATATATGATAAATAAATAAAATATAATGTAAATTGAGGGTTCGTTGTGGTGGTGTGCTCAGAAAACAGGAACAGAGGCAGACTTTTAGCGTTTACTCTCGTCTTTTCTCGCTGGCCTCATCGGGCCCGTATTCCTAAAGGTTCTAAGAATCCTCTCAGAGAGGTCCTATCTTAACCTAAAAATTCCTAGCAAGGAATCTTAGCTTAGGAGTGATTCCAGGACACTCTCAGAGAACTCTGAGCAAGGAGTGGACAGAAACTCCTATCTTAGTGAGGAGGTGTGGTTGACCCCCGTTGCTAGGGATGAGTCATCATTTCAAACACTGTGATTGGTTGATCCTGAAAAGTTAGATGAAGGGGCGGTGTTTAGCTCAGGTGGTAGTGCAGTCCTATCCGGCATGGCATTCCCCGCCTTTCTACCTCCAGTTTCCTGTCTCTCTCTCAATTGATCTGTCAATTAAAGGCCAAAAAGCCCCAAAAATATACTTTAAAAAAGAGCTAGGTAAAAAATATACTTTTGGTGATACTACTACAAAGGATGGACCCGCAAATCGATAATCATATAATCTAATCTTATCAGACTGTGTAATTGTAAAAAAAATAAAAAAAATTAGTATGCTATACTTTAAAATTATCATACCAAATGTGTAAAAACTTGCATAGTTCACATAGTGAAACTTATATTTATTTGCTTATATTTATTGCCATGCTAGTAATTTTTGCACTTTCAACATTTCAACTCAATTTAAAGAGGGTAAAATGACTCAGCCTTCATCAATGTCTGTGATTGCTGACTGGCCGATAGTGTTGGTTGGCTTTGAAATCTACCACAAACCAGTCAATAGCAATGGAGAAGGAAAGAACAAGGAAACCCAACTGGACAGAGGAACAGGAACAACCTATAGCGTTTCATTATCTCTCCTGCCTCTTCTGTCCACCATGTTTAAGCAGACTTCGACTTCGACTTCCGCTTGTACGCAAACCGCGAAGTGCTCAAATGAGGTTTGTCCAAGTGGAGTTGCCGTAGGCAGCTGTCCAATATGGCGGTGGCGTCACACGAAATCATGTGGATGTATTACATTAACACGAAATACATTATTCTGTTGCTGTTTTACGTTGAAATGAACTGGGAATTTGTAACATAAAAGCACCTACATTAATTTATTCCCCGCCCCACCACCACCCAGTCGGACGGTCCGACCCCCCGCCACAGCAGTCTCCTTGCAAACTCTTTTCTTTTTTTAAGATAATTGTAGTACAACATGTCCTCTTTCTCTACAAAACACAACTTTGAGGCGAACTGATGTAAAACTGAATCACCAACCGGTTTTGTTGAGAACGACTCGAGGCTGCAGGAGAACATCCAGCAGGTTCCTCTGCCGCTCGATCTCCTGTCTGAGACCCGAAGCCTCCGCCTCGTACCCGGCTACGACTCTGTCCACGGCCGCTAAGATTTCCTGGGAGGCGGCGGTGAGTCTCTCGGTAATGAATCCTCTCAGAAACTCGACCTCAGACATTTTACTTAGTGATGGGCCGTACTGTGCCGAGGCTTCGGAGCGCGTGTCGAGAAATCCAGGAAGTCTTTTATGAAGCGCGTATCGAGCATGGATGTATTATATTAACTATATTATATTATATTAATTATATCGAGGCTTGCTTCATTTAGTGCGCGTGACGTCACTCGCCATCCGGTCTATAGAGACTGAAATAAGGAAGGCACAAGCAAATAACAGAAACAGAACAGTCGTGCTCAACCGCCAAGAGATAATCGTCAACTTAACTATGATTTCCTTCATTTCGCAATTTGAATTTCCGTCTTCCGCGCCCCACCGCTGCCATCTCTCCTCCTCACAGTCGCAGCCCAGAGCTCCGCCTCTCCCGAGACCGCCATCCCAAGCGAGGCTTCAAACGTCACGAGTGACGTCACGCGCACTAAACGCATAGGCACTAAACGAAGCAAGCCTCGATACGCGCTTCATAAAAGACTTCCTGGATTTCTCGACACGCGCTCCGAAGCCTCGGCACAGTACGGCCCATCACTAAGAAGAAGAAGAAGCCTCGCTAGTTCACGCTCTGGTTCAGTTGTTTGAGTGATTTACGAACATCGGGACGAACTGGCCGTAGGGCAATATCTCAACGGCGTAATGATCCGGCCGCTGCGAGGCGTTCCGCGTGAAGATGCAGCCGTGCTAATGTGGTTGCATTCAAAGTACAATATAGAACGTCTGTACTGCATTAAAAAAACAAAACAATCTGAGTCAATCGGGGGCAACTGACTACGGCCACTTGTAAAGACTACACTAATAGTATTCAAATCAAAACTTAATAACATGTCCTATAGCTCACTTGATAGGGCTGCTTGCTCTATAACCAACATGTGCAGTTAAGCCTGGGTTCGGTATCCGGTGCCGACATTGAAAGTAGTGTCTTGTCTCATCAGATGACTGTTATATATTATAGGTTGTGTAGGCTACACATGAATACTGTGATCAAAATGTTTGATAAATAAAATAATATATTATGATAAAATGAATGAATGAGCCACATACATTCATAGTAAGATGCTTTCCCATTCTGACACTGTTGCAAGACGGCCAAAAGGCACCACAAATAATTGAAATGACAATAAAGGTTTTGGCCAGCAGGGGGGTTTGTGTGCACATGATGCCCAGATGAAGCCTCGAGAAATGAACCTTTTTTCAAACCATTTGGATGGAAAGCTTTGAATGCTTCATGAGGCTTCATCTGGCCATCACTAATTTTACTCAAACTCTTTGTTGTTCCTGAATCCTGAGAGGAGACCTGAACAGTTTCCTGCTGCTAGACTCTCTTAAGTCAGAGCAAAGATGGTTTTGTTCTGGCCATCTTTGATTCAGGGCCGTTGAGTCGCTGTAGCAACCGGATCCAGGGCGAGAGAGAGAGAGAGAGACAGGCATTTCCGTCAAAATAAAAGCACCAAGCTAATAAAATGCGGTGAAACTCTTAAATTTAAAGAGTATAATTTCTAAGATAGTTCCTGAGCCATTAAGTTAACCTTTTACTTTTATTGTGTTACAAGTTAATCTATATTTTGTACGTTTCATGTTGGTGAACACTTTTATTTAGAAGGCTACTTGCACAACGTTACTTCCTACTTCCGGTAAAGCGCTGCTTCATGTCTGCCTGTTTCCGGTTGGTCTCCCTTAGCATCGCAAACTTTATTCTCCTTCAATCAACCGTATTTTCCCCGATCTCCTTGTAAATATTGTATTGTATGTGCATTTAATCGAATCATTGTTATTTGTCATTAGTTCATACAATTGTAGTAGTAGGATTTTTTTAAACTGCAGTCAAACTAGCTGTGTTGACAGCTGAGCAGACCTACCGGTTTCTGCCCCTTCTCGGTCACTCGGCCTGAGCATCGTCAACTTTACTCTATTAAAAAAAATTAAAAAAAAACTTTACCTGTCACTTCTGGCACTTTTCTACACGCGATGCCTACAGAGGCTTCGTCCATGGTGACCAGAAAACTAGACAAGGGCTTTAAATTATACGCACCGGTAAGAAAACACCATGCAGGATTTCAAGTTATTATTGTTGTTGTTGTTGTAGCCTACATGTACTTTACAAATAGGTGTAAATTGAAAACCTATCCTGAGATTGTACATGGGCAAAAAATAAAACATTTAGAGCTATTTAAATACCTGGGGGTAACTCTAGTTTTAAAGGGCATGTCAAAAAGTTGTGAAACACATACTAAATAATACGGGTGAGTGGAATGTCCTTCCCACAGAATTTATCTTATGTATAAATTCCTATACATTTTCATGCTTATCAAAGCAATGGTTACAAGCTTGCACACATTGTTAAGTTACATGTGTCTGGTTATTAATATGTGCATGAGTGTGGTTATTGGATGGGGAAGGAGATAGTTGGACTGTTGTCTGTGTGTGCTTGTGTTTGAATGTGTGATGAGAATAAGAGAGTATGTGCTGTTCATTTAACTCTATTTTGCATTTCATGATTTAACACTCTTGTTCTCTGCCTTTGCTAGTTTACACTGTCTATTTTTAAAAATATTAGGCCTATTATATCAGTTCATATCAATTTTATTCAACATTCTTAAAGCATAAGTCAGTGATCTGGTCGTTTTGGCCAATGCTGCGTTCCAGGCAGGCTTTTGAAACCATAAATTTCGGCTTCAAGTCATGACATAATGCTTTGTAGCGTTCCAGGTAACCCGTAACTCATGTTTTTCCGACCTGTTGCCTATGAAAGTGCACTATAACGGCCTCTCGTAACTTCTGACCCGTGAATTCGTACCAGATTGAAATGGTACCACTTCACAGGTCGGAAAAACATGAGTTGCAGGTTGCCTTGAACGCACCATGAGTTAGCAGCCCTCGCCCTCGTCAGGCATCTATTGGTCCTCGTCCCTATACGTCACCACATTCACGCGCACCCCTTGGCTGCACACACAGCCTTTCATGCCGTTCTCTCTCCTCATTGGATAACGCTTGTATCCCATGAGGAAAGTTTTCTCCTCGGTTTACAGCAGAGCAGAGTGACGGAGAGACCCGTGTTTTGGCCGAAACACTCCATGCATGTGATTGCTGACGGAAAATAGGCCTATTTAGGACTTATATTAACAAAAACATTCTGCTGACTCATGCTTTAATATTGTTATCTGTCTGTTTCTTACCTGCACAGCCAAGGGACTACAGGTGGAAATTAACAAATGTAGCTACAACTTGGCTCAAGGCATCTTCTCTTGTTTTACAAAATTAATGTTTTTGTGCATTGTCCCTGTTTTAAATAAATACATTCTCAATTCCTAATTATTAGGGCTGCAGCGAGTGGCATAATTTACCATCCAAATGTTTGGGGTCACTATTCGAGTAGTACTCGAGTATTCGTTTACTGACGGGGGTGGGGCAGTGCCATGTAGAGGGAGAGTGTAAAGGAGCACGGAGCGGGAGAGCGGAGCAGCCGAAGAGAGCCACGTAAATCGGACAGTAAAGTAACACGCTTCTTTCATAATAACACACTTTTTATTTTAATAAAACAGCTGAAACAGTTGTCCATGTGTGACATTTTTCCTCACAGATCCGTCCTCAAATCACATTAAAAGAGCAAAACAAATAAAAGAAAAGAAGGAATGCCACGGAATTAAATTGTCCCGTTAATAGGCTAAACATTTTTCTTATAACAGCAGCGCACACTTCAATAAAGGAACCATTAACATTTCAGCCTAAATAAACAATAAAATATTGGCGGATACATTTTTTAACAGAACGAGGTGGTTTTCAGCAGCAGTGCAATTATAGCCCAAAAGTGTTCCCACACTGCTGAGGTCAGGAGTTTACATACACTCCTACATCTCTTCTACACCAGAGAATCAACGGCCACAAAAACTTCAACTGTACGTTTATTATTCTTGTGTACACATAAATATCAAAATGTCCCATCAAAAAAATGCAACTAAATGATTTAAGGTGTCTTAAGACTACCTCCTACCATACATGTACTCGACAAGAAATGGTTTACCTTCTGTATGGACTTTCATCTTGCTCTCAAGACAACAACTGAAGTTTCCCTCCTTGATGGGATTTCATGTGCATCCATGTGCAGCCAAATTCTCCAGCTCTATAAATCCTTTCCCTCACATAGTACAACTAAATGGTTTCTCTTGTGTGGAGTCTCAAGTGCTTCTTAAATATCCCTTGATGTCTAAATTGTTTACCACATGTAGCACAGTCAAATGGTTTCTCTCCTGTATGGATCTTCATGTGTCCTTTAAGATGAGCTCTTTGACTAAATTGTTTACCACATGTAGCACAGTCAAATGGTTTCTCTCCTGTATGGATCCTCATGTGTACTTTAAGAGCACGTCTTTGACTAAATTCTTTACCACAGGTAGCACAGTCAAATGGTTTCTCTCCTGTATGGATCTTCATGTGTATTCTAAAATTACCTCCTTGACTAAATTGTTTACCACAGGTAGCACAGTCAAATGGTTTCTCTCCTGTATGGATCTTCATGTGTTCTTTAAGAATATATCTTTTACTAAATTGTTTACCACAGGTAGCACAGTCAAATGGTTTCTCTCCTGTATGGATCTTCATGTGTTCTTTAAGATTATCTCTTTGACTAAATTGTTTACCACAGGTAGCACAGTCAAATGGTTTCTCTCCTGTATGGATCCTCATGTGTCTTTTAAGAGTCCATCTTTGACAAAATTGTTTACCACAGGTAGCACAGTCAAATGGTTTCTCTCCTGTATGGATCTGCATGTGTTCTTTAAGATGATCTGTTCGACTAAATTTTTTACCACAGGTAGCACAGTCAAATGGTTTCTCTCCTGTATGGATCCTCATGTGTACTTTCAAAGCATTTGTGCTAAATGTTTTTCCACACGCTGAGCAGGGGTGAGACTTCTTACAGTGAGACTTCTTACCATTGTTACATTCTTCATCATTTACAGCTTCACTGTTCAAACTGGACTCTGGTGCTCTGGTATCTCTCCAGTCATCATTGTCTATAGTCTCACAGGACGACTCTGAGACCTCATCATCTGTATCTGGTTGAAGATCTTCATGTTGATCTGAGTTCCTGGCTGGTTCAGATCCTCCACAGTCTCCATCAGCCTTTATCTGTTCAGCTGAGCTGCTGGATGGAGGCTCTGCCTCAGTTTGTCTTTGATGAGGTTGTGGGGACTGAAGTTTCTCCTCCTCATCCTCACTCTTTACATGAACAGAAGTGAGGGGGAACTCTGGAGTGGTCGATCGTTCCTCCTTTTCTTCTTTGACATGTAGACTCTCTGGGTTCTCCTGATCCAGACTCGAGGTCAACTCAGGAGGATCCTCTGCTTCAATCTTCAACAGGTGCTGATCACCTGCAGAAACAATGAAATACATCATGAACAACAATGTGCTCTACTGTCACTGCTGTCTTTATGAATCCCAATGATCTTCTCAGTGGACTCTAGTCTGAGCTCAAACAATTTTGCTCCTGCCATGCCTCTGATTGGCCGGGAGTCTCTGAGCTACTCTTTACTTTTACACCAGTACTTTTACTCAAGTAAAATTAAAGTAAAATTTCATCAATGTAACAGTAGCTACTTCTACTTTTACTACCTCCTCGTGGACAGATTAATCACTACGGTGCTGATGTTTGTATAAAATAGGCTATAGACTGTTTCAACAGTGAAAACATACAGTAAACAGTGCTAGCTAGCTAGCCCGTGGATGTACGATAAGAAATGACTAGCCAGTACTTCTTGGGTCTGCCAAATAATAACACAGGCACCAGATCTTCCAGTCTGACCGGGATTGTCAAGTTAACGCTATTTCTAGCTAGCACCAATTAGTTTTAGCTACAGCTGGATTTTCAGTCCGGTTCACTCATTTATTAACCCATGGTAGCTAGCGCCAGTTAGCAACAGTGTTAGCTTGTAAAAATGACAATCCTGGACATACTAAGAAGCCTGGTCCTCATAAATTAGTTAAACAGATGCAAAGCTTGTGTGCAATGCTCAATAGCAGCTGCAAAACAAAGTGTAGTCATCTCGTCAGTTAACGGTTAATAATAAAAATAATCATAATAAACTTCATTTATAGAGCACTTTTCATACATTAAAAAAAAAAGTAGCACAAAGTGCTTTACATGTTTAAAAACCGCCCCCACCCTACCCGAGCCCAACCCATAGAAAACCCCACCCAGCAACCATAAACACAAGCACATACAAATGCACACACGCACAATGCAAGATCTAAGAAATGTGAAACATATGGCTGAATACAGAGGCACCAGGTCAGGAAACACCCGGCCGTCTGTACTGGGTGCTGGCCAGGACACGGCCAGGACGCCTCCACCCGGGCACCCATCATGCTACAGGCCAGTGAGGGCCCACAGCAGTGAAGCACTGCCATAGCTCTCCCACCGGGCCGAGCGGATGTGCACCACAAGTGAGAGACATCCCAGCGAGAGCCGATCACAGCCCCCAGTACAGACGGCCCCTACTGAGGACACACTGGAGACATGAAGTAAAAGCATAAAACCACTGTTGATTGTTGTGGCTCCGCTGCACAGCAGGAACACGTGATCTTGCGATAGCTGTAGTTTCCACAAAGTGAACCAAAAAATAAAAAACAATTAATTTAATCCAGAGGAGTAGTAGAGAAAACAACTCATGGTTGGATTTTACAATCACTATTTCCATGTCCATGGTGTAAATGGGGTGAAATGATGTCGGAAAACCTCCGAGCTGCTGACTTCAGGCCGGTCGCTGCCCATTACAACATTTTCAAAGTGTAAAGCAAGAAATATGCTCTGCTGTAAACATGGTGTACTTTATTTTGAGAATTAACTAGATGTTTTATTTTATATTTTGCCCGTGATTTTCTGTCATGCACGACCTGCTCTGTGCTGAGCGCTGTGGTCCGGCGTCTGGCAAAAATAGAAGCTGTGCGCATCTTTTGTGAGGGCTGCCGGTGTCGTTCCGGACCCACGACGCAGCGGACCCGGAGTCGGTGGACGCTTTGATTATAATTAATACGTATCGGCTCCGCCGCCGTAGCGGAGCGGATCTGCAGCCGTTCCGCAGTCAGTGGAATTTAGGCGTTAACTGCCCTATGTGCGTCACCAGAGACGGTTTATCTTTATAATTTAAAAAAAAACAACTTTATTAGTAATATATGATAAATGAATAAAATATAGGCTAATGTAAATTGAGGGTTCGTTGTGGTGGTGTGCTCAGAAAACAGGAACAGAGGCAGACTTTTAGCGTTTAATCTCGTCTTTTCTCGCTGGCCTCATCATAAGCAGACTTCGACTTCCGCTTGTACGCAAACCGGGCAGTGCTCAAATGAGGTTTGTCCAAGTGGAGTTGCCGTAGGCAGCTGTCCAAGATGGCGGCGGCGTCACACGAAATCATGTGGATGTATTATATTAACACGAAATACATTATTCTGTTGTTGTTTTACGTTGAAATGAACTGGGAATTTGTTACATAAAAGTTCACCTACATTAATTTATTCCCCGACCCCCCGCCACAGCAGTCTCCTTGCAAACTCTCGTTCTTTTTTTAAGATAATTGTAGTACAACATGTCCTCTTTCTCTACAAAACACAACTTTGAGGCGGACTGATGTAAAACTGGATCACCAACCGGTTTTGTTGAGAACGACTCGAGGCTGCAGGAGAACATCCAGCAGGTTCCTCTGCCGCTCGATCTCCTGTCTGAGACCCGAAGCCTCCGCCTCGTACCCGGCTACGACTCTGTCCACGGCCGCTAAGATTTCCTGGGAGGCGGCGGTGAGTCTCTCGGTAACGAATCCTCTCAGAAACTCGACCTCAGGCATTTTACTCAAACTCTTTGTTGTTCCTGAGAGGAGACATGAACAGTTTCCTGCTGCTAGACTCTCTTCAGTCTGAGCAAAGACGGTTTTGTTCTGGCCATCTTTGATTCAGGGCCGTTGAATCTCTGTAGCAACCGGATCCAGGGCGAGAGAGAGGGAGAGAGAGAGAGAGACAGGCATTTCCGTCAAAATAAAAGCACCAAGCTAATAAAATGCGGTGAAACTCTTAAATTTAAAGAATATAATTTCTAAGATAGTCCTTGTACCATTAAGTTAACCTTTTACTTTTATTGTGTTACAAGTTAATGCATATTTTATACGTTTCATGTGGGTGAACACTTTTATTTAGAAGGCTACTTGCACAACGTTACTTCCCACTTCCGGTAAAGCGCTGCTTCATGTCTGCCTGTTTCCGGTTGGTCTCCCTTAGCATCGCAAACTTTATTCTCCTTCAATCAACCGTATTTTCCCCGATCTCCTTGTAAATATTGTATTGTATGTGCATTTAATCGAATCATTGTTATTTGTCATTAGTTCATACAATTGTAGTAGTAGGATTTTTTTGAACTGCAGTCAAACTAGCTGTGTTGACAGCAGCAGACCTACCGGTTTCCGCCCCTTCTTGGTCACTCGGCCTGAGCATCGTCAACTTTACTCTATTAAAAAAAAACAAAAAAACTTTACCTGTCACTTCTGGCACTTTTCTACACGAGATGCCTACAGAGGCTTCGTCCATGGTGACCAGAAAACTAGACAAGGGCTTTAAATTATACGCACCGGTAAGAAAACACCATGCAGGATTTCAAGTTATTATTGTTGTTGTTGTAGCCTACATGTACTTTACAAATAGGTGTAAATTGAAAACCTATCCTGAGATTGTACATGGGCAAAAAATAAAACACTTAGAGCAATTTAAATACCTGGGAGTAACTCTAGTTTTAAAGGGCATGTCAAAAAGTTGTGAAACACATACTAAATAATACGGGTGAGTGGAATGTCCTTCCCACAGAATTTATCTTATGTATAAATTCCTATACATTTTCATGCTTATCAAAGCAATGGTTACAAGCTTGCACACATTGTTAAGTTACATGTGTCTGGTTATTAATATGTGCATGAGTGTGGTTATTGGATGGGGAAGGAGATAGTTGGACTGTGTGTGCTTGTGTTTGAATGTGTGATGAGAATAAGAGAGTATGTGCTGTTCATTTAACTCTATTTTGCATTTCATGATTTAACACTCTTGTTCTCTGCCTTTGCTAGTTTACACTGTCTATTTTTAAAAATATTAGGCCTATTATATCAGTTCATATCAATTTTATTCAACATTCTTAAAGCATAAGTCAGTGATCTGGTCGTTTTGGCCAATGCTGCGTTCCAGGCAGGCTTTTGAAACCATAAATTTCGGCTTCAAGTCATGACATAATGCTTTGTAGCGTTCCAGGTAACCAGTAACTCGTGTTTTTCCGACCTGTTGCCTATGAAAGTGCACTATAACGGCCTCTCGTAACTTCCGACCCGTGAATTCGTACCAGATTGAAATGGTACGACTTCACAGGTCGGAAAAACATGAGTTGCAGGTTGCCTTGAACGCACCATGAGTTAGCAGCCCTCGCCCTCGTCAGGCATCTATTGGTCCTCGTCCCTATATGTCACCACATTCACGCGCACCCCTTGGCTGCACACACAGACCTTCATGCTGTTCTCTCTCCTCATTGGATAACGCTTGTATCCCATGAGGAAAGTTTTCTCCTCGGTTTACAGCAGAGCAGAGTGATGGTGAAAGTGATTGCTGACGGAAAATAGGACTATTTAGGACTTATATTAACAAAAACATTCAGCTGACTCATGCTTTAATATTGTTATCTGTCTGTTTCTTACCTGCACAGCCAAGGGACTACAGGTGGAAATTAACAAATGTTGCTACAACTTGGCTCAAGGCATCTTCTCTTGTTTTACAAAATTAATGTTTTTGTGCATTGTCCCTGTTTTAAATAAATACATTCTCAATTCCTAATTATTAGGGCTGCAGCGAGTGGCATAATTTACCATCCAAATGTTTGGGGTCACTATTCACTATTAATACTCAAGTGTTCGTTTACTGACGGGGGTGGAGCAGCGCCATGTAGAGGGAGAGCGGAAAGGAGCACGGAGCGGGAGAGCGGAGCAGCCGAAGAGAGCCACGTAAATCGGACAGTAAAGTAACACACTTCTTTCATAATAACACACTTTTTATTTTAATTAAGCAGTTGAAACAGTTGTCCATGTGTGACATTTTTCCTCACAGATCCGTCCTCAAATCACATTAAAAGAGCAAAACAAATGAAAGAAAAGATGGAATGCCACGGAATTAAATTGTCCCGTTAATAGGCTAAACATTTTTCTTATAACAGCAGCGCACACTTCATTAAAGGAACCATTAACATTTCAGCCTAAATAAACAATAAAATATTGGCGGATACATTTTTTAACAGAACGAGGTGGTTTTCAGCAGCAGTGCAATTATAGCCCAAAAGTGATCCCACACTGCTGAGGTCAGGAGTTTACATACACTCCTACATCTCTTCTACACCAGAGAATCAACGGCCACAAAAACTTCAACTGTACGTTTATTATTCTTGTGTACACATAAATATCAAAATGTCCCATCAAAAAAATGCAACTAAATGATTTAAGGTGTCTTAAGACTACCTCCTACCATACATGTACTCGACAAGAAATGGTTTAACTTCTGTATGGACTTTCATCTTCCTCTCAAGACAACAACTGAAGTTTCCCTCCTTGATGGGATTTCATGTGCATCCATGTGCAGCCAAATTCTCCAGCTCTATAAATCCTTTCCCTCACATAGCACAACTAAATGGTTTCTCTTGTGTGGAGTCTCAAGTGCTTCTTAAATTTCCCTTGATGTCTAAATTGTTTACCACAGGTAGCACAGTCAAATGGTTTCTCTCCTGTATGGATCCTCATGTGTTCTTTAAGAGTACGTCTTTCACTAAATTGTTTACCACAGGTAGCACAGTCAAATGGTTTCGTTCCTGTATGGATCCTCATGTGTTCTTTAAGATTACCTCTTTGACTAAATTGTTTACCACATGTAGCACAATCAAATGGTTTCTCTCCTGTATGGATCTTCATGTGTTCTTTAAGATTAGACCTTGTAATAAATCGTTTACCACAGGTAGCACAGTCAAATGGTTTCTCTCCTGTATGGATCTTCATGTGTCCTTTAAGATGACCTCTTTGACTAAATTGTTTACCACATGTAGCACAATCAAATGGTTTCTCTCCTGTATGGATCCTCATGTGTTCTTTAAGAGTACGTCTTTGACTAAATTGTTTACCACAGGTAGCACAGTCAAATGGTTTCTCTCCTGTATGGAACCTCATGTGTACTTTAAGAGCACCTCCTTGACTAAATTGTTTACCACAGGTAGCACAGTCAAATGGTTTATCTCCTGTATGGATCTTCATGTGTTCTTTAAGAATATATCTTCTACTAAATTGTTTACCACAGGTAGCACAGTCAAAAGGTTTCTCTCCTGTATGGATCCTCATGTGTACTTTAAGAGTAGAACTGTGACTAAATTGTTTACCACAGGTAGCACAGTCAAATGGTTTCTCTCCTGTATGGATCTTCATGTGTTCTTTAAGAATATATCTTATACTAAATTTTTTACCACAGGTAGCACAGTCAAATGGTTTCTCTCCTGTATGGATCCTCATGTGTACCTTCAAAGCGTTTGTGCTAAATTTTTTTCCACACACTGAGCAGGGGTGAGACTTCTTACAACGAGACTTCTTACCATTGTTACATTCTTCATCATTTACAGCTTCACTGTTCAAACTGGACTCTGGTGCTCTGGTATCTCTCCAGTCATCACTGTCTTCAGTCACACAGGACGACTCTGAGACCTCATCATCTGTATCTGGTTGAAGATCTTCATGTTGATCTGAGTTCCTGGCTGGTTCAGATCCTCCACAGTCTCCATCGGCCTTTATCTCTTCAGCTGAGCTGCTGGATGGAGGCTCTGCCTCAGTTTGTCTTTGATGAGGTTGTGGGGACTGAGGTTTCTCCTCCTCATCCTCACTCTTTACATGAACAGAAGTGAGGGGGAACTCTGGAGCGGTCGATCGTTCCTCCTTTTCTTCTTTGACATGTAGACTCTCTGGGTGCTGATCACCTGCAGAAACAATGAAAGACATCATGAACAACAGTGTGCTCTACTGTCACTGCTGTGAACCCCAATGATCTTCTCAGTGAACTCTAGTCTGAGCTCAAACAATTTTGCTCCTGCTCTGCCTCTGATTGGCCAGGAGTCTCTGAGCTACTTTTTACTTTTACACCAGTACTCAAGTAAAATTCATGACCAAGGAGTTGGTTAGGTTTAGTAAAAAAAAAAAAAAGACCAGGTAGAGTGTAGACAGGCCAGATAAGTAGTGAGAGGTAGATCAAGACATTTGCAGACAACCTGCGTTTCACAGCCGTTTCACAATCAAAACAAACAACCAATCAGGCGAAAGCCCTTCTAGCCAATCAGAATCGAAAATGGAACCCATCTAGCCAATCAGAGACGAAGTAGGCGGGACCTTCCCCTACCATCCTGGGGAAAAAAATATCGCAAAACGGCCAGTGCTCAAATGAGGTTTGTCCAAGTGGAGTTGCCGTAGGCAGCTGTTCAAGATGGCGGCGGCGTTACACGAAATCATGTGGATGTATTATATTAACACGAAATACATTCCTCTGTTGCTGTTTTACGTTTAAATGAACTGAGAATTTGTAACATAAAAGTTCACCTACATTAATTTATTCCCCACCCAGTCGACGGTCCGACCCCCCGCCACAGCAGTCTCCTTGCAAACTCTTTTTAGATAAATGTAGTACAACATGTCCTCTTTCTCTACAAAACACAACTTTGAGGCGAACTGATGTAAAACTGGATCACCAACCGGTTTTGTTGAGAACGACTCGAGGCTGCAGGAGAACATCCAGCAGGTTCCTCTGCCGCTCGATCTCCTGTCTGAGGCCCGAAGCCTCCGCCTCGTACCCGGCTACGACTCTGTCCACGGCCGCTAAGATTTCCTGGGAGGCGGCGGTGAGTCTCTCGGTAACGAATCCTCTCAGAAACTCGACCTCAGACATTTTACTCGAACTTTGTTGTTCCTGAACAGTTTCCTGCTGCTAGACTCTCTTCAGTCTGAGCAAAGACGGTTTTGTTCTGAGCATCTTTGATTCAGGGCCGTTGAGTCGCTGTAGCAACCGGATCCAGGGCGAGAGAGAGAGAGACAGGCATTTCCGTCAAAATAAAAGCACCAAGCTAATAAAATGCGGTGAAACTCTTACATTTAAAGAATATAATTTCTAAGATAGTCCTTGTACCATTAAGTTAACCTTTTACTTTAATTGTGTTACAAGTTAATGTATATTTTATACGTTTCATATTGGGGAACACTTTTATTTAGAAGGCTACTTGCACAACGTTACTTCCTACTTCCGGTAAAGCGCTGCTTCATGTCTGCCTGTTTCCGGTTGGTCTCCCTTAGCATCGCAAACTTTATTCTCCTTCAATCAACCGTATTTTCCCCGATCTCCTTGTAAATATTGTATTGTATGTGCATTTAATCGAATCATTGTTATTTGTCATTAGTTCATACAATTGTAGTAGTAGGATTTTTTTAAACTGCAGTCAATCTAGCTGTGTTGACAGCTGAGCAGACCTACCGGTTTCCGCCCCTTCTTGGTCACTCGGCCTGAGCATCGTCAACTTTACTCTATTAAAAAAAACAAAAAACTTTACCTGTCACTTCTGGCACTTTTCTACACGAGACGCCTACAGAGGCTTCGTCCATGTTGACCAGAAAACTAGACAAGGGCTTTAAATTATACGCACCGGTAAGAAAACACCATGTAGGATTTCAAGTTATTATTGTTGTTGTTGTTGTTGTAGCCTACATGTACTTTACAAATAGGTGTAAATTGAAAACCTATCCTGAGATTGTACATGGGCAAAAAATAAAACAGCAATTTAAATACCTGGGAGTAACTCTAGTTTTAAAGGGCATGTCAAAAAGTTGAGAAACACATACTAAATAATACGGGTGAGTGGAATGTCCTTCCCACAGAATTTATCAAATTCCTATACATTTTCATGCTCATCAAAGCAATGGTTACAAGCTTGCACACATTGTTAAGTTACATGTGTCTGGTTATTAATATGTGCATGAGTGTGGTTATTGGATGCGGGTGAGGATGGGGAAGGAGATAGTTGGACTGTTGTCTGTGTGTGCTTGTGTTTGAATGTGTGATGAGAATAAGAGAGTATGTGCTGTTCATTTAACTCTATTTTGCATTTCATGATTTAACACTCTTGTTCTCTGCCTTTGCTAGTTTACACTGTCTATTTTTTAAAATATTAGGCCTATTATATCAGTTCATATCAATTTTATTCAACATTCTTAAAGCATAAGTCAGTGATCTGGTCGTTTTGGCCAATGCTGCGTTCCAGGCAGGCTTTTGAAACCATTCATTTCGGCTTCAAGTCATGACATAATACTTTGTAGTGTTCCAGGTAACCCGTAACTTGTGTTTTTCCGACCTGTTGCCTATGAAAGTGCACTATAACGGCCTCTCGTAACTTCCGACCCGTGAACTCGTACCAGATTGAGATGGTACCACTTCACAGGTCGGAAAAACATGAGTTGCAGGTTGCCTTGAACGCACCATAAGTTGCAGCCCTCGCCCTCGTCAGGCATCTATTGGTCCTCGTCCCTACGTCATCACATTCACATGCATCCCTTGGCTGCACACACAGCACTTCATGCCGTTCTCTCTCCTCATTGGATAACACTTGTATCCCATGAGGAAAGTTTTCTCCTCGGTTTACAGCAGAGCAGAGTGACGGAGAGACCCGTGTTTTGGCCAAAACACTCCATGCAAGTGATTGCTGACGGAAAATAGGACTATTTAGGACTTATATTAACAAAAACATTCCGCTGACTCATGCTTTAATATTGTTATCTGTCTGTTTCTTACCTGCACAGCCAAGGGACTACAGGTGGAAATTAACAAATGTTGCTACAACGTGGCTCAAGGCATCTTCTCTTGTTTTACAAAATTAATGTTTTTGTGCATTGTCCCTGTTTTAATTAAATACATTCTCAATTCCTAATTATTAGGGCTGCAGCGAGTGGCATGATTTACCATCCAAATGTTTGGGGTCACTATTCGAGTAGTACTCGAGTATTCGTTTACTGACGGGGGTGGAGCAGCGCCATGTAGAGGGAGAGTGGAAAGGAGCACGGAGCGGGAGAGCGGAGCAGCTGAAGAGAGCCACATAAATCGGACAGTAAAGTAACACTCTTCTTTCATAATAACACACTTTTTATTTTAATAAAACAGCTGAAACAGTTGTCCATGTGTGACATTTTTCCTCACAGATCCGTCCTCAAATCACATTAAAAGAGCAAAACAAATAAAAGAAAAGAAGGAATGCCACAGAATTAAATTGTCCCGTTAATAGGCTAAACATTTTTCTTATAACAGCAGCGCACACTTCAATAAAGGAACCATTAACATTTCAGCCTAAATAAACAATAAAATATTGGCGGATACATTTTTTAACAGAACAAGGTGGTTTTCAGCAGCAGTGCAATTATAGCCCAAAAGTGTTCCCACACTGCTGAGGTCAGGAGTTTACATACACTCCTACATCTCTTCTACACCAGAGAATCAACGGCCACAAAAACTTCAACTGCACGTTTATTATTCTTGTGTACACATAAATATCAAAATGTCCCATCAAAAAATGCAACTAAATGATTTAAGGTGTCTTAAGACTACCTCCTACCATACATGTACTCGACAAGAAATGGTTTAACTTCTGTATGGACTTTCATCTTCCTCTCAAGACAACAACTGAAGTTTCCCTCCTTGATGGGATTTCATGTGCATCCATGTGCAGCCAAATTCTCCAGCTCTATAAATCCTTTCCCTCACATAGCACAACTAAATGGTTTCTCTTGTGTGGAGTCTCAAGTGCTTCTTAAATATCCCTTGATGTCTAAATTGTTTACCACACGTAGCACAGTCAAATGGTTTCTCTCCTGTATGGATCTTCATGTGTCCTTTAAGATGAGCTCTTTGACTAAATTGTTTACCACATGTAGCACAGTCAAATGGTTTCTCTCCTGTATGGATCCTCATGTGTCGTGTAAGAGCACGTTTTTGACTAAATTGTTTACCACATGTAGCACAGTCAAATGGTTTCTCTCCTGTATGGATCTTCATGTGTCCTTTAAGATGAGCTCTTTGACTAAATTGTTTACCACATGTAGCACAGCCAAATGGTTTCTCTCCTGTATGGATCTGCATGTGTACTTTAAGAGCACGTCTTTGACTAAATTGTTTACCACAGGTAGCACAGTCAAATGGTTTCTCTCCTGTATGGATCCTCATGTGTTCTTTAAGACTACCTCTTTGACTAAATTGTTTACCACAGGTAGCACAGTCAAATGGTTTCTCTCCTGTATGGATCCTCATGTGTTCTTTAAGAATATATCTTTTACTAAATTGTTTACCACAGGTAGCACAGTCAAATGGTTTCTCTCCTGTATGGATCCTCATGTGTTTTTTAAGAGCACATCTTCGACTAAATTGTTTACCACAGGTAGCACAGTCAAATGGTTTCTCTCCTGTATGGATCCTCATGTGTTTTTTAAGATTACCGCTTTGACTAAATTGTTTACCACAGGTAGCACAGTCAAATGGTTTCTCTCCTGTATGGATCCTCATGTGTTTTATAAGAATAACTTTTTGACGAAATTGTTTACCACAGGTAGCACAGTCAAATGGTTTCTCTCCTGTATGGATCCTCATGTGTCTTATAAGAATAACTTTTTGACTAAATTGTTTACCACAGGTAGCACAGTCAAATGGTTTCTCTCCTGTATGGATCCTCATGTGTTTTGTAAGAATAACTTTTTGACTAAATTGTTTACCACAGGTAGCACAGTCAAATGGTTTCTCTCCTGTATGGATCTTCATGTGTTCTGTAAGATTAGCCCTTGTAATAAATCGTTTACCACAGGTAGCACAGTCAAATGGTTTCTCTCCTGTATGGATACTCATGTGTTCTTTAAGATTATCTCCTCGACTAAATTTTTTACCACAGGTAGCACAGTCAAATGGTTTCTCTCCTGTATGGATCTTCGTGTGGTCTTTAAGAGTACCTCTTTGACTAAATTGTTTACCACAGGTAGCACAGTCAAATGGTTTCTCTCCGGTATGGATCCTCATGTGTACCTTCAAAGCGTTTGTGCTTAATGTTTTTCCACACACTGAGCAGGGGTGAGACTTCTTACAGTGAGACTTCTTACCATTGTTACATTCTTCATCATTTACAGCATCACTGTTCAAACCGGACTCTGGTGCTCTGGTATCTCTCCAGTCATCACTGTCTTCAGTCTCACAGGACGACTCTGAGACCTCATCATCTGTATCTGGGTGAAGATCTTCATGTTGATCTGAGTTCCTGGCTGGTTCAGATCCTCCACAGTCTCCATCAGCCTCCATCTGTTCAGCTGAGCTGCTGGATGGAGGCTCTGTCTCAGTTTGTCTTTGATGAGGTTGGGACTGAGGATTCTCCTCCTCATCCTCACTCTTTACATGAACAGAAGTGAAGGGGAACTCTGGAGTGGTCGATCGTTCCTCCTTTTCTTCTTTAACATGTAGACTCTCTGGGTTCTCCTGATCCAGACTCGAGGTCAACTCAGGAGGATCCTCTGCTTCAATCTTCAACAGGTGCTGATCACCTGCAGAAACAATGAAAGACATCATGAACAACAGTGTGCTCTACTGTCACTGCTGTCTCTATGAACCCCAATGATCTTCTCAGTGGAGTCTAGTCTGAGCTCAAACAATTTTGCTCCTGCCATGCCTCTGATTGGCCGGGAGTCTCTGAGCTACTCTTTACTTTTACACCAGTACTTTTACTCAAGTAAAATTAAAGTAAAATTTCATCAATGTAACAGTACCTACTTCTACTTTTACTACCTCCTCATGGATAGATTAATCACTACGGTGCTGATGTTTGTATAAAATAGGCTATAGACTGTTTCAACAGTGAAAACATACAGTTAACAGTGCTAGCTAGCTAGCCCGTGGATGTACGATAAGAAATGACTAGCCAGTACTTCTTGGGTCTGCCAAATAATAACACAGGCACCAGATCTTCCAGTCTGACCGGGATTGTCAAGTTAACGCTATTTCTAGCTAGCACCAATTAGTTTTAGCTACAGCTGGATTTTCAGTCCGGTTCACTCATTTATTAACCCATGGTAGCTAGCGCCAGTTAGCAACAGTGTTAGCTTGTAAAAATGACAATCTTGGACATACTAAGAAGCCTGGTCCTCATAAATTAGTTAATAACGGATGCAAAGCTTGTGTGCAATGCTCAGTAGCAGCTGCTTACAAAGTGTAGTCATCTCGTCAGTTAATGGTTGTTGTGCTAACGTTAGTGCTGGCTCGTCAGTTAATGGTTAATAATAATAATAATAATAATAATAATAAAAAACTTCATTTATAGAGCACTTTTCATACATAAAAAAAAATGTAGCACAAAGTGCTTTACATGTTTAAAAACCGCCCCCACCCCGCCCCACCCTACCCGAGCCCAACCCATAGAAAACCCCACCCAGATACACACCCATACACACAAGCTCATACAAATGCACACACGCACAATGCAAGATCTAAGAAATGAGAAACATATGGCTGAATACAGAGGCGCCAGGTCAGGAAACACCAGGCCGTCTGTACTGGGTGCTGGTCACAGAACACGGCCAGGAGGCCTCCACCCGGGCACCCATCATGCTACAGGCCAGTGAGGGCCCACAGCAGTGAAGCACTGCCATAGCTCTCCCACCGGGCCGAGCGGATGTGCACCACAAGTGAGAGACATCCCAGCGAGAGCCGATCACAGCCCCCAGTACAGACGGCCCCTACTGAGGAAACACTGGAGACATGAAGTAAAAGCATAAAACCACTGTTGATTGTTGCGGCTCCGCTGCACAGCAGGAACACGTGATCTTGCGATAGCTGTAGTTTCCACAAAGTGAACCAAAAAATCAAAAACAATTAATTTAATCCAGAGGAGTAGTAGAGAAACAACTCATGATTGGATTTTACAATCACTATCTCCATGTCCATGGTGTAAACGGGGTGAAATGATGTCTGAAAACCTCCGAGCTGCTGACTTCAGGCCGGTCGCTGCCCATTACAACATTCTCAAAGTGTAAAGCAAGAAATATGCTCTGCTGTAAACATGGTGTACTTTATTTTGAGAATTAACCAGATGTTTTATTTTATATTTTGCCCGTGATTTCCTGTCATGCACGACCTGCTCTGTGCTGAGCGCTGTGGTCCGGCGTCTGGCAAAAATAGAAGCTGTGCGCATCTTTTGTGAGGGCTGCCGGTGTCGTTCGCTGCGATTATAATTAATTACCTCCTCACTAAGATAGGAGTTTCTGTTCACTCCTTGCTCAGAGTTCTCTAAGAGTGATTGTGTAGGTTCATTATGTCCGTAAGTATTAATTAAGTTTTCTGTTTCTTTTTCAAGACAAGTGGTTTTTTTCATACCTTGTTGAAAAAAAAGGTTTCACAAAGTGCTTCCGCCTTCCTCAGAACTGTCACCGTGATGTCATGACCCTGACCCGTGCCCAACCAGCTGGTGTTAACCCCACCCGTGACCCCATCCTGTCAGGTCTGACAGGTCGGTCACAATGCAAGATCGAAATGAGAAACATGGCTGAATCAGAGGCGCCAGGTTGAACACTTGCAGTATGGCACTCCAGGTGTGGGACAGAGTAAAGGCCCCCTCGTCCCTATTCATGGTCCCGTGGGCCCGTTTCCTGATCTCCACTGCCTCCATAATCCATCGTTGATATCTGTCCCACACCTGGAGTGCCATACTGCAAGCGCAACCGGACAGCAGGAGGCGTGACCGACCTGTCAGACCTGACAGGAGGGTCACGCATAAACACCAGCTGATGATTGTTGCGGCTCCGCTGCACAGCAGGAACACGTGATCTTGCTGAGGAAGTTTCGGAAGTGAACCAAAAACCAAAAACAATTAATTTAATCCAAGGTATGAAAAAAACCACTTGTCTTGAAAAAGAAACAGAAAACTTAATTAATACTTACGGACATAATGAACCTACACAATGTATTAAGAACAAGTTATGGAGAAGGATGTGCCAAGGAGTTGCGCTCTCTGGAAAAACTGCAGAAGAAATTGGCACGACAGCGAAACCATCTGAGATTCAATCTCCGCTGCCGAGACGAGGGCATTATTCCACCCAGCCTCAACATCAAAAACCCGATCCCAACGAAAAACGCGGAGAAGGCCATCAAGAAAGTGCGTATGACCCTGGTAAAAGAAAGAATTAGATGCACAACCAACAAAATAAAAAATATCAACGCGAAGTTAACACAGATACAACAGGATTTCAAAGGCAGGTTTAAACTAAACAATAACATGGAGGAGACTATGGAGAAACATCTCAACAGCATTTATGAAGAGGAGTTTGAAAAAACAAAAACGCGACACATTAGAAAGTTAAATAAACTCATCATGAAAAACAAACAAAACGAAGGCAAGGAACAGATAAACGAAAAATGGGTTACCAATCTGTCAAAGCATAAGCTCACAGAAGCAGAGCACACCATACTCGCACGGGGTCTAAACTATGCCATCACACCCAGAAAAATCCCATATGAAGAGTTTATAGTGGCCACAGAATTGGCATGCAACACAATACAAGACCAGGGACAGAGAGCAGCTCTAAGAAACGAAGTGGCAGGAATCCTCACGTCAGCAAAACTGCCACATAGTAATATAACAAAACAAGAGGCGACAGCCATAAAAACATTATCAAAAAACAACAACATTACGATCATTCCGGCAGATAAAGGAAGGACCACCGTCATCATGGATACCACACAGTATGATGAAAAAATGAATGAGATGCTTATGGACCAAAACACATACGAAGTTCTGAAAAAGGATCCGACAGAGGAAAAGAAAAGAAAACTGAAAACCCTATTAAAACCGTTGATGGAAGAAAATAAAATGGACAAACAAACATACGACCACCTCATTCCCACGGCAAGCATCATCCCCCGGATATATGGCACACCAAAAATTCATAAACCAGGTGCACCACTAAGACCCATTGTTGACAGTATAGGATCGGTCACGTACAATCTTTCTAAAGCGCTGGCAGACGTAATAAAACCACTACTTGGACTCACTGACTATCACTGCAAAAACTCAAAGGAATTGGCGAAAGAACTAAAACAAATCAGGCTAAAAAAGGACGAACATTTCATCTCACACGACGTAGTATCCCTCTTCACAAAAACTCCAGTAATGAACACTCTTATTATAGTTGAAAACCGGTTAAAAACAGACAAAACTCTGAAGAAGCGCACAAATCTCGCAGCGCAGGACATATTAAAACTGTTACACTTTATATCAACATCAACATATTTCCAGTTCAGGGATAAAATCTACCGACAGAAGGAGGGATTTGCAATGGGGGACCCGCTCTCCGCAATCTTATGCGGTTTCTTCATGGAAGATCTGGAGGACAGAGCTATGACAACAGCACCGGAGCCATGCAGACCCTCGTTTTGGAAACGGTACGTGGACGACATTTTAGAAATAACCAAAATAGGGCAGACACAACAACTTACGGACCATCTAAACTCCATGGATGAAACAGGCAACATCAAATTCACATGTGAGGAAGAAAGGGAGAAAACAATAGCGTTTCTGGATCTAAAAATACACCACACGGAAGAAGGCAATATAAAAGTCACAACATATAGGAAACCAACACACACCGACCAATATTTACTCTGGACCTCAGAGCATCCCATCGCCCATAAACTATCAGTGGTGAGGACATTATATGACCGAATCCACAACATCACGGAGGAGGAGGACAAGCAAGAGGAGGAACATCACATCCAGCAGGCTTTAAAAAACTGCCAATACCCTCCGTGGGCGATCCAGAAGGGAAAACAACAAATGCAAAGTAAAGAAAAGAAAAAACAAGAACGGAAAAACAAAAACAATAAATACGTGACACTGCCGTACATAAAAGGAACCACTGAACGCATACAACGAGTCATGAAAAAATACAATATCAACACCCCAGTCAAACCACACAAAAAACTCCGACAGTTATTAGTGCACCCCAAAGACAAGATCCAACCCGACAATAAATGTAATGTCATTTACGAAATACCTTGCCTTTCATGCAATAAAACCTACATAGGAGAGACCGGCAGATGTTTCCACACACGAAAAAAAGAACATCAGAAGGAGTGTGTGAAAGAAACAGAGAAACGACACACCAGATCAGAAAAAGAAAAAGCACACCAGGAAAATCTTAAATCAGCCATAACCGATCACTGCAGGAGAGAAAATCATATAATGAATTGGGAGGAGGCCAGGGTCATACGCACTGAAGACAACAAATATCAACGATGGATTATGGAGGCAGTGGAGATCAGGAAACGGGCCCACGGGACCATGAATAGGGACGAGGGGGCCTTTACTCTGTCCCACACCTGGAGTGCCATACTGCAAATCAAGCAAAGACTTTTGTTTTTTCTGTCAGTTAAAGCAGGAGGCGTGACCGACCTGTCAGACCTGACAGGAGGGTCACGCCTTCCGTAACACCAGCTGATAAAGCACGTTTGGACACCGTCATGACATCACGGTGACAGTTCTGAGGAAGGCATTTATCGTATCCTACAGTTTTTATCCAATGAGGAGAGAGAACGGCATGCAGGGCTGTGTGTGCAGCCAAAACCGTCAACAAGGTATGAAAAAAACCACTTGTCTTGAAAAAGAAACAGAAAACTTAATTCTCTAAGAGTGTCCTGGAATCACTCCTAAGCTAAGATTCCTTGCTAGGAATTTTTAGGTTAAGATAGGAGCTCTCTGAGAGGATTCTTAGAACCTTTAGGAATACGGGCCCAGATCTTTTTGGAATGATGTTCAACACTTTGTGCAAGTTAAAACAGGAAGAATGATCAGCTTCCAGGAAAAACATATTTTTATTTATTATGAAAATCAAGATAAAGACTTTTGTTTTTTCTGTCAGTTAATCTTGAGTCTGGGGAAATTTCACATCCACAAAAGTAAATGGGCCAAATCTAAACCAAACATTGTACCTTTTAAACATGAACTGCACCATTACGCTGCCACAATCAAGGACGTTAAAAACAAGAAAGCTACAAAGACGTACTCTATTATGGAGAAATATTGTGTTAATGAACTCTAATGCCTCTGGCTGATTTGTTTTTGCTTTTTGTTTTGTCTTCTGTTCCTTTATTTGTTACTTGTTTGTTTTTCCTGTTATATTTCTTTGTATAATTGTATGACTTTGTCGCACCATGAATGAATAATAAAAAAATAAAATAAAAATAAAAATAAAAAAACGAAATACATTATTCTGTTGCTGTTTTACGTTGAAATGAACTGGGAATTTGTAACATAAAAGTTCACCTACATTAATTTATTCCCCGCCCCACCACCACCCAGTCGGACGGTCCGACCCCCCGCCACAGCAGTCTCCTTGCAAACTCTTTTCTTTTTTTTAAGATAATTGTAGTACAACATGTCCTCTTTCTCTACAAAACACAACTTTGAGGCGAACTGATGTAAAACTGAATCACCAACCGGTTTTGTTGAGAACGACTCGAGGCTGCAGGAGAACATCCAGCAGGTTCCTCTGCCGCTCGATCTCCTGTCTGAGACCCGAAGCCTCCGCCTCGTACCCGGCTACGACTCTGTCCACGGCCGCTAAGATTTCCTGGGAGGCGGCGGTGAGTCTCTCGGTAATGAATCCTCTCAGAAACTCGACCTCAGACATTTTACTTAGTGATGGGCCGTACTGTGCCGAGGCTTCGGAGCGCGTGTCGAGAAATCCAGGAAGTCTTTTATGAAGCGCGTATCGAGGCTTGCTTCATTTAGTGCGCGTGACGTCACTCGCCATCCGGTCTATAGAGACTGAAATAAGGAAGGCACAAGCAAATAACAGAAACAGAACAGTCGTGCTCAACCGCCAAGAGATAATCGTCAACTTTACTATGATTTCCTTCATTTCGCAATTTGAATTTCCGTCTTCCGCGCCCCACGGCTGCCATCTCTCCTCCTCACAGTCGCAGCCCAGAGCTCCGCCTCTCCCGAGACCGCCATCCCAAGCGAGGCTTCAAACGTCACGAGTGACGTCACGCGCACTAAACGAAGCAAGCCTCGATACGCGCTTCATAAAAGACTTCCTGGATTTCTCGACACGCGCTCCGAAGCCTCGGCACAGTACGGCCCATCACTAAGAAGAAGAAGAAGCCTCGCTAGTTCACGCTCTGGTTCAGTTGTTTGAGTGATTTACGAACATCGGGACGAACTGGTCGTAGGGCAATGTCTCAACGGCGTAATGATCCGGCCGCTGCGAGGCGTTCCGCGTGAAGATGCAGCCGTGCTAATGTGGTTGCATTCAAAGTACAATATAGAACGTCTGTACTGCATTAAAAAAACAAAACAATCTGAGTCAATCGGGGGCAACTGACTACGGCCACTTGTAAAGACTACACAAATAGTATTCAAATCAAAACTCAATAACATGTCCTATAGCTCACTTGATAGGGCTGCTTGCTCTATAACCAACATGTGCAGTTAAGCCTGGGTTCGGTATCCGGTGCCGACATTGAAAGTAGTGTCTTGTCTCATCAGATGACTGTTATATATTATAGGTTGTGTAGGCTACACATGAATACTGTGATCAAAATGTTTGATAAATAAAATAATATATTATGATAAAATGAATGAATGAGCCACATACATTCATAGTAAGATGCTTTCCCATTCTGACACTGTTGCAAGACGGCCAAAAGGCACCACAAATAATTGAAATGACAATAAAGGTTTTGGCCAGCAGGGGGGTTTGTGTGCACATGATGCCCAGATGAAGCCTCGAGAAATGAACCTTTTTTCAAACCATTTGGATGGAAAGCTTTGAATGCTTCATGAGGCTTCATCTGGCCATCACTAATTTTACTCAAACTCTTTGTTGTTCCTGAATCCTGAGAGGAGACCTGAACAGTTTCCTGCTGCTAGACTCTCTTCAGTCAGAGCAAAGATGGTTTTGTTCTGGCCATCTTTGATTCAGGGCCGTTGAGTCGCTGTAGCAACCGGATCCAGGGCGAGAGAGAGAGAGACAGGCATTTCCGTCAAAATAAAAGCACCAAGGTAATAAAATGCGGTGAAACTCTTAAATTTAAAGAGTATAATTTCTAAGATAGTTCCTGAGCCATTAAGTTAACCTTTTACTTTTATTGTGTTACAAGTTAATGTATATTTTATAGGTTTCATGTTGGTGAACACTTTTATTTAGAAAACAACGTTACTTCCTACTTCCGAAAGTTGATGTCTGCCTGTTTCCGGTTGGTCTCCTTATCCAAACCTTATTCTCCTTCAATCAACCGTATTTTCCCCGATCTCCTTGTAAATATTGTTTGTATGTACATTTAATGGAATCATTGTTATTTGTCATTAGTTCATACAATTGTAGTAGTAGGATTTTTTTAAACTAGTCAAACTAGCCGTCTGACAGCTGAGCAGACCTATTGTTTCCGCCTTTCTTGGTCACTCGGCCTGAGCATCGTCAACTTTACTCTATTAAAAAAAAAAAAAAAAAAAACTACCTGTCACTTCTGGCACTTTTCTACACGAGATGCCTACAGAGGCTCACATGGTGACCAGAAAACTAGACAAGGGCTTTAAATTATACGCACCGGTAAGAAAACACCATGTAGGATTTCAAGTTATTAGGGCACCGCTTCTCTGTCCTCCTCCCCAACAGCTAAAATAGCAACTTGCCGACTATTGTTATTCTGTGGATTTTTTCCTTTATTTTTCCTCTTCCGGACTTTTTGTCAATCCTGCAACTTAAGAGTTGCAGGACTCCATAATCAAAACGTCCCTGATCGGGATCGAGTTGCTATTACTTTTTTCAAAAGTGCACGAATTTTTGAACACATGAACGATAAAACATAGTAAAATTTTATTGAAGTCTATGGGAAAATAAAAAATAAGAGCAAAAAAGACTGCATTGGATTTAAAAATCTACTGCTCAGGCATATTTCACCTAGAGACTCCGAAAACTTTAAATAGTAGACACAAGTCTTGTGTATTGGTGTATTACTCCACGTTTTGATAGGTTGAATAGTTTTTGATCAATCCCTGATCAATGACCATTATCATTTTTGGAGAAATTATGAGATTATAATGGGTGTAAGGAATTTCGTGCTAGAGTGCTGATGTCATCAGCTAGAGTGGGGAAAGCCCAAAAAACTCCTGATTCTTTCTCTTTCCACACTCCTCTTGGACACAATTTACACTTAACACTAATTTTTTCACAGTTTTGTAGACAAACTTGTTGTGTCTCCCACAATGTTAAAATATCAGAGAGACTTTTTGAATGAGCAGCCTTTGCATGTCTGTCTGACTCCAATACAAAAACTTTCTGAGAGGAGCAGAACGGACCGATGTTTTAAAACTGCCCATGTCCCAAAATATTTACTGTAGAAACACCAAATCGCTTTTCAGGAAGGCCTTAGGGCACCGTTGATCCGTGTCTTGTTCTGATAGGAGCTATCGTTTTGTCAGAATAAGCCTAAATGCGAGACCAGTGCAGAGGCAGAAAATCTCCTTTTAAATATTTCTGTCTGCCTCAGCCTGGGAGCCCCTATTTAATCGGCAACCAGCTCATTGTCATGGTAACCTTTGATCCTCAGGCCAGGGTTGTTAACTTCATAAACAATCCACCTGGAGCTCGTTAAGATTTTGTAAACACAGACAAACAGCTAAATCAGACTGATACAGGATGCAGCTCAGTCACACACACAGACTCTAGAACCAGCTTCATGTCATTACAGTTACACACACACACACACATTAAAAACACACAGGTAACGTCAAATCGGCCTGAGCATCACTCTAACACACACAGGTAACTTATTAATTAAAATTAAAGAAAAACACATCAAATGTCACTTCTGGCACTTTTCTCTAACACAGGTAACTTCATGTGATTACAGCTCCTCCATATCAGTGCTTATAGAAAGATGATCATGTGTCTGATCAGCTCTGTCTTGACCTTAAGATCGTGGGTTTGATTCCCATGTTGACAGAGATGGTTAGAAAACACCATGTAAAATTTCCCGAGAGGAAATTTTCTAGTTATTGTTGTTGTTGTAGCCTACATGTACTTTACAAATAGGTGTAAATTGAAAACCTATCCTGAGATTGTACATGGGCAAAAAATAAAACATTTAGAGCAATTTAAATACCTGGGAATAACTCTAGTTTTAAAGGGCATGTCAAAAAGTTGTGAAACACATACTAGATAATACGGGTGAGTGGAATGTCCTTCCCACAGAATTTATCTTACCGTATGTATAAATTCCTATACATTTTCATGCTTATCAAAGCAATGGTTACAAGCTTGCACACATTGTTAAGTTACATGTGTCTGGTTATTAATATGTGCATGAGTGTGGTTATTGGATGCGGGTGAGAATGGAGAAGGAGATAGTTGGACTGTTGTCTGTGTGTGCTTGTGTTTGAATGTGTGATGAGAAGAGAGTATGTGCTGTTCATTTAACTCTATTTTGCATTTCATGATTTAACACTCTTGTTCTCTGCCTTTGCTAGTTTACACTGTCTATTTTTAAAAATATTAGGCCTATTATATCAGTTCATATCAATTTTATTCAACATTCTTAAAGCATAAGTCAGTGATCTGGTCGTTTTGGCCAATGCTGCGTTCCAGGCAGGCTTTTGAAACCATAAATTTCGGCTTCAAGTCATGACATAATACTTTGTAGTGTTCCAGGTAACCCGTAACTTGTGTTTTTCCGACCTGTTGCCTATGAAAGTGCACTATAACGGCCTCTCGTAACTTCCGACCCGTGAACTCGTACCAGATTGAAATGGTACCACATTACAGGTCGGAAAAACATGAGTTACAGGTTGCCTTGAACGCACCATGAGTTAGCAGCCCTCGCCCTCGTCAGGCATCTATTGGTCCTCGTGCTACGTCACCACATTCACATGCATCCCTTGGCTGCACACACAGACCTTCATGCCGTTCTCTCTCCTCATTGGATAACACTTGTATCCCATGAGGAAAGTTTTCTCCTCGGTTTACAGCAGAGCAGAGTGAAGGAGAGACCCGTGTTTTGGCCGAAACACTCCATGCAAGTGATTGCTGACGGAAAATAGGACTATTTAGGACTTATATTAACAAAAACATTCTGCTGACTCATGCTTTAATATTGTTATCTGTCTGTTTCTTACCTGCACAGCCAAGGGATTACAGGTGGAAATTAACAAATGTTGCTACAACCTGGCTCAAGGCATCTTCTCTTGTTTTACAAAATTAATGTTTTTGTGCATTGTCCCTGTTTTAAATAAATACATTCTCAATTCCTAATTATTAGGGCTGCAGCGAGTGGCATAATTTACCATCCAAATGTTTGGGGTCACTATTCGAGTAGTACTCGAGTATTCGTTTACTGACGGGGGTGGAGCAGCGCCATGTAGAGGGAGAGCGGAAAGGAGCACGGAGCGGGAGAGCGGAGCAGCCGAAGAGAGCCACGTAAATCGGACAGTAAAGTAACACGCTTCTTTCATAATAACACACTTTTTATTTTAATAAAGCAGCTGAAACAGTTGTCCATGTGTGACATTTTTCCTCACAGATCCGTCCTCAAATCACATTAAAAGAGCAAAACAAATAAAAGAAAAGAAGGAATGCCACGGAATTAAATTGTCCTGTTAATAGGCTAAACATTTTTCTTAACAGCAGCGCACACTTCAATAAAGGAACCATTAACATTTCAGCCTAAATAAACAATAAAATATTGGCGGATACATTTTTTAACAGAACGAGGTGGTTTTCAGCAGCAGTGCAATTATAGCCCAAAAGTGTTCCCACACTGCTGAGGTCAGGAGTTTACATACACTCCCACATCTCTTCTACACCAGAGAATCAACGGCCACAAAAACTTCAACTGTATGTTTATTATTCTTGTGTACACATAAATATCAAAATGTCCCATCAAAAAAATGCAACTAAATGATTTAAGGTGTCTTAAGACTACCTCCTACCATACATGTACTCGACAAGAAATGGTTTAACTTCTGTATGGACTTTCATGTTCCGCTCAAGACAACAACTGAAGTTTCCCTCCTTTATGGGATTTCATGTGCATCCATGTGCAGCCAAATTCTCCAGCTCTATAAATCCTTTCCCTCACATAGTACAACTAAATGGTTTCTCTTGTGTGGAGTCTCAAGTGCTTCTTAAATATCCCTTGATGTCTAAATTGTTTACCACAGGTAGCACAATCAAATGGTTTCTCTCCTGTATGGCTCCTCATGTGTTCTTTAAGAGTACGTCTTTGACTAAATTGTTTACCACAGGTAGCACAGTCAAATGGTTTCTCTCCTGTATGAATCCTCATGTGTTCTTTAAGATGACCTCTTTGACTAAATTGTTTACCACATGTAGCACAGTCAAATGGTTTCTCTCCTGTATGGATCCTCATGTGTCCTTTAAGATGACCTCTTTGACTAAATTGTTTACCACAGGTAGCACAGTCAAATGGTTTCTCTCCTGTATGGATCCTCATGTGTCCTTTAAGATGACCTCTTTCACTAAATTGTTTACCACAGGTAGCACAGTCAAATGGTTTCTCTCCTGTATGGATCCTCATGTGTACTTTAAGAGTAGAACTGTGACTAAATTGTTTACCACAGGTAGCACAGTCAAATGGTTTCTCTCCAGTATGGATCTTCGTGTGTTCTTTAAGAATATATCTTCTACTAAATTGTTTACCACAGGTAGCACAGTCAAATGGTTTCTCTCCTGTATGGATCTTCATGTGTTCTTTAAGATTAGCCCTTGTAATAAATCGTTTACCACAGGTAGCACAGTCAAATGGTTTCTCTCCTGTATGGATCTTCATGTGTTCTTTAAGATTATCTCTTCGACTAAATTTTTTACCACAGGTAGCACAGTCAAATGGTTTCTCTCCTGTATGGATCCTCATGTGTACCTTCAAAGCGTTTGTGCTAAATGTTTTTCCACACGCTGAGCAGGGGTGAGACTTCTTACAACGAGACTTCTTACCATTGTTACATTCTTCATCATTTACAGCTTCACTGTTCAAACTGGACTCTGGTGCTCTGGTATCTCTCCAGTCATTACTGTCTTCAGTCTCGCAGGACGACTCTGAGACCTCATCATCTGTATCTGGTTGAAGATCTTCATGTTGATCTGAGTTCCTTGCTGGTTCAGATCCTCCACAGTCTCCATCGGCCTTTATCTCTTCAGCTGAGCTGCTGGATGGAGGCTCTGCCTCAGTTTGTCTTTGATGAGGTTGTGGGGACTGAAGATTCTCCTCCTCATCCTCACTCTTTACATGAACAGAAGTGAGGGGGAACTCTGGAGCGGTCGATCGTTCCTCCTTTTCTTCTTTGACATGTAGACTCTCTGGGTGCTGATCACCTGCAGAAACAATGAAAGACATCATGAACAACAGTGTGCTCTACTGTCACTGCTGTCTCTATGAACCCCAATGATCTTCTCAGTGAACTCTAGTCTGAGCTCAAACAATTTTGCTCCTGCCATGCCTCTGATTGGCCAGGAGTCTCTGAGCTACTTTTTACTTTTACACCAGTACTCAAGTAAAATTCATGACCAAGGAGTTGGTTAGGTTTAGTAAAAAAAAAAAAAAAAGACCAGGTAGAGTGTAGACAGGCCAGATAAGTAGTGAGAGGTAGATCAAGACATTTGCAGACAGCCTGCGTTTCACAGCCGTTTCACAGCCGTTTCACAACCAAAACAAACAACCAATCAGGCGAAAGCCCTTCTAGCCAATCAGAATCGAAAATGGAACCCTAGCCAATCAGAGACGAAGTAGGCGGGACCTTCCACTACCATCCTGGGGAAAAAATATCGCAAACCGGCCAGTGCTCAAATGAGGTTTGTCCAAGTGGATTGCCTCTGATTGGCAACTGTCCAAGATGCTACTTTTCACTTTTAATCATGTGGATGTATTATATTAAAGGCTAGGGAGGCAGCTTGTTTTTGACAGTATTAGGCAAAAACTTACACACTAACCTTGGGGATAATGTAAATGAAGTGATGTGAAAAAAGATCGGACATTTGCAGACAGCCTCGTTTCTGTTTTCAGCCTGCAAAACAATCTACCAATCGTGACGGTAGATTTTGACCAATCACAGAGCAGCAGCCCTTATTCGTATTATTTGGACGTTTTAAAACGTAAGAAAGTGACGTTTTTTCTCTACTCGCTGCTCTGGCTGAGGAGATGAGAACCGTGTGGACTCAACTCAAAGCTTTTTTCTAGTTTTCTGCCTCCCTTGCCTTTAACACGAAATACATTCTTCTGTTGCTGTTTTACGTTTAAATGAACTGAGAATTTGTAACATAAAAGTTCACCTACATTAATTTATTCCCCACCCAGTCGACGGTCCGACCCCCCGCCACAGCAGTCTCCTTGCAAACTCTTTTTAGATAAATGTAGTGCAACATGTCCTCTTTCTCTACAAAACACAACTTTGAGGCGAACTGATGTAAAACTGGATCACCAACCGGTTTTGTTGAGAACGACTCGAGGCTGCAGGAGAACATCCAGCAGGTTCCTCTGTCGCTCGATCTCCTGTCTGAGACCCGAAGCCTCCGCCTCGTACCCGGCTACGACTCTGTCCACGGCCGCTAAGATTTCCTGGGAGGCGGCGGTGAGTCTCTCGGTAACGAATCCTCTCAGAAACTCGACCTCAGGCATTTTACTCAAACTTTGTTGTTCCTGAACAGTTTCCTGCTGCTAGACTCTCTTCAGTCTGAGGAAAGACGGTTTTGTTCTCGCCATCTTTGATTCAGGGCCGTTGAGTCGCTGTAGCAACCGGATCCAGGGCGAGAGAGAGAGAGAGAGACAGGCATTTCCGTCAAAATAAAAGCACCAAGCTAATAAAATGCGGTGAAACTCTTAAATTTAAAGAATATAATTTCTAAGATAGTCCTTGTACCATTAAGTTAACCTTTTACTTTTATTGTGTTACAAGTTCATGTATATTTTATACGTTTCATGTTGGGGAACACTTTTATTTAGAAGGCTACTTGCACAACGTTACTTCCTACTTCCGGTAAAGCGCTGCTTCATGTCTGCCTGTTTCCGGTTGGTCTCCCTTAGCATCGCAAACTTTATTCTCCTTCAATCAACCGTAGTTATTTTTCCCCGATCTCCTTGTAAATATTGTATTGTATGTACATTTAATCGAATCATTGTTATTTGTCATTAGTTCATACAATTGTAGTAGTAGGATATTTTTAAATTGCAGTCAAACTAGCTGTGTTGACAGCTGAGCAGACCTACCGGTTTCCGCCCCTTCTTGGTCACTCGGCCTGAGCATCGTCAACTTTACTCTATTAAAAAAAACAAAAAACTTTACCTGTCACTTCTGGCACTTTTCTACACGAGATGCCTACAGAGGCTTCGTCCATGTTGACCAGAAAACTAGACAAGGGCTTTAAATTATACGCACCGGTAAGAAAACACCATGTAGGATTTCAAGTTATTATTGTTGTTGTTGTAGCCTACATGTACTTTACAAATAGGTGTAAATTGAAGACCTATCCTGAGATTGTACGTGGGAAAAAAATGAAACACTTAGAGCAATTTAAAGGGCATGTCAAAAAGTTGTGAAACACATACTAAATAATACGGGTGAGTGGAATGTCCTTCCCACAGAATTTATCTTATGTATAAATTCCTATACATTTTCATGCTCATCAAAGCAATGGTTACAAGCTTGCACACATTGTTAAGTTACATGTGTCTGGTTATTAATATGTGCATGAGTGTGGTTATTGGGTGGGGAAGGAGATAGTTGGACTGTTGTCTGTGTGTGCTTGTGTTTGAATGTGTGATGAGAATAAGAGAGTATGTGCTGTTCATTTAACTCTATTTTGCATTTCATGATCTAACACTCTTGTTCTCTGCCTTTGCTAGTTTACACTGTCTATTTTTAAAAAATATTAGGCCTATTATATCAGTTCATATCAATTTTATTCAACATTCTTAAAGCATAAGTCAGTGATCTGGTCGTTTTGGCCAATGCTGCGTTCCAGGCAGGCTTTTGAAACCATAAATTTCGGCTTCAAGTCATGACATAATGCTTTGTAGCGTTACAGGTAACCCGTAACGCGTGTTTTTCCGACCTGTTGCCTATGAAAGTGCACTATAACGGCCTCTCGTAACTTCCGACCCGTGAATTCGTACCAGATTGAAATGGTACGACTTCACAGGTCGGAAAAACATGAGTTGCAGGTTGCCTTGAACGCACCATGAGTTAGCAGCCCTCGCCCTCGTCAGGCATCTATTGGTCCTCGTCCATATACGTCACCACATTCACGCGCACCCCTTGGCTGCACACACAGCACTTCATGCCGTTCTCTCTCCTCATTGGATAACACTTGTATCCCATGAGGAAAGTTTTCTCCTCGGTTTACAGCAGAGCAGAGTGACGGAGAGACCCGTGTTTTGGCCTAAACACTCCATGCAAGTGATTGCTGACGGAAAATAGGACTATTTAGGACTTCTATTAACAAAAACATTCTGCTGACTCATGCTTTAATATTGTTATCTGTCTGTTTCTTACCTGCACAGCCAAGGGACTACAGGTGGAAATTAACAAATGTTGCTACAACCTGGCTCAAGGCATCTTCTCTTGTTTTAAAATGTTTTTGAGCATTGTCCCTGTTTTAAATAAATACATTCTCAATTCCTAATTATTAGGGCTGCAGCAAGTGGCATAATTTACCATCCAAATGTTTGGGGTCACTATTCGAGTAGTACTCGAGTATTCGTTTACTGACGGGGGTGGAGCAGCGCCATGTAGAGGGAGAGTGGAAAGGAGCACGGAGCGGGAGAGCGGAGCAACCGAAGAGAGCCGAGCAACCGAAGAGAGCCACGTAAATCGGACAGTAAAGTAACACTCTTCTTTCATAATAACACACTTATTTTAATAAAGCAGTTGAAACAGTTGTCCATGTGTGACATTTTTCCTCACAGATCCGTCCTCAAATCACATTAAAAGAGCAAAACAAATAAAAGAAAAGAAGGAATGCCACGGAATTAAATTGTCCCGTTAATAGGCTAAACATTTTTCTTATAACAGCAGCGCACACTTCATTAAAGGAACCATTAACATTTCAGCCTAAATAAACAATAAAATATTGGCGGATACATTTTTAACAGAACAAGGTGGTTTTCAGCAGCAGTGCAATTATAGCCCAAAAGTGTTCCCACACTGCTGAGGTCAGGAGTTTACATACACTCCTACATCTGTTCTACACCAGAGAATCAACGGCCACAAAAACTTCAACTGTACGTTTATTATTCTTGTGTACACATAAATATCAAAATGTCCCATCAAAAAAATGCAACTAAATGATTTAAGGTGTCTTAAGACTACCTCCTACCATACATGTACTCGACAAGAAATGGTTTAACTTCTGTATGGACTTTCATCTTCCTCTCAAGACAACAACTGAAGTTTCCCTCCTTGATGGGATTTCATGTGCATCCATGTGCAGCCAAATTCTCCAGCTCTATAAATCCTTTCCCTCACATAGTACAACTAAATGGTTTGTCTTGTGTGGAGTCTCAAGTGCTTCTTAAATTCCCCTTGATGTCTAAATTGTTTACCACACGTAGCACAGTGAAATGGTTTCTCTCCTGTATGGATCTTCATGTGTCCTTTAAGATGAGCTCTTTGACTAACTTATTTACCACATGTAGCACAGTCAAATGGTTTCTCTCCTGGGATCCTCATGTGTACTTTAAGAGCACGTCTTTGACTAAATTCTTTACCACAGGTAGCACAGTCAAATGGTTTCTCTCCTGTATGGATCCTCATGTGTACTTTAAGAGTAGAACTGTGACTAAATTGTTTACCACAGGTAGCACAGTCAAATGGTTTCTCTCCTGTATGGATCCTCATGTGTACTTTAAGAGCACGTCTTTGACTAAATTCTTTACCACAGGTAGCACAGTGAAATGGTTTCTCTCCTGTATGGATCCTCATGTGTTCTTTAAGAGCACGTCTTTGACTAAATTCTTTACCACAGGTAGCACAGTCAAATGGTTTCTCTCCTGTATGGATCTTCATGTGTTGTTTAAGATCAGCCCTTGTAATAAATTGTTTACCACAGGTAGCACAGTCAAATGGTTTCTCTCCTGTATGGATCCTCATGTGTCTGTTAAGAGTCCATCTTTGGCTAAATTGTTTACCACAGGTAGCACAGTCAAATGGTTTCTCTCCTGTATGGATCTGCATGTGTTTTTCAAGAGTACTTCTTTGGCTAAATTGTTTACCACAGGTAGCACAGTCAAATGGTTTCTCTCCTGTATGGATCCTCATGTGGTATTTAAGACGGTCTTTTTGACTAAATTGTTTACCACAGGTAGCACAGTCAAATGGTTTCTCTCCTGTATGGATCCTCATGTGTGTTTTGAGAGTCCATCTTTGGCTAAATTGTTTACCACAGGTAGCACAGTCAAATGGTTTCTCTCCTGTATGGATCTTCATGTGTTTTTCAAGAGTACTTCTTTGGCTAAATTGTTTACCACAGGTAGCACAGTCAAATGGTTTCTCTCCTGTATGAGTACTCATGTGGTATTTAAGATGAACTTTTTGACTAAATTGTTTACCACAGGTAGCACAGTCAAATGGTTTCTCTCCTGTATGGATCCTCATGTGGTTTTTAAGACAAAATTTTTGACTAAATTGTTTACCACAGGTAGCACAGTCAAATGGTTTCTCTCCTGTATGGATCCTCATGTGTGTTTCAAGAGTACATCTTTGGCTAAATTGTTTACCACAGGTAGCACAGTCAAATGGTTTCTCTCCTGTATGGATACTCATGTGGTATTTAAGATGAACTTTTCGACTAAATTTTTTACCACAGGTAGCACAGTCAAATGGTCTTTCTCCGGTATGGATCTTCATGTGTACCTTCAAAGCGTTTGTGCTCAATGTTTTTCCACACACTGAGCAGGGGTGAGACTTCTTACAACGAGACTTCTTACCATTGTTCCATTCTTCATCATTTACAGCTTCACTGTTCAAACTGGACTCTGGTGCTCTGGTATCTCTCCAGTCATCACTGTATTCAGTCTCACAGGACAACTCTGAGACCTCATCATCTGTATCTGGTTGAAGATCTTCATGTTGATCTGAGTTCCTGGCTGGTTCAGATCCTCCACAGTCTCCATCAGACTCCATCTGTTCAGCTGAGCTGCTGGGTGGAGGCTCTGTCTCAGTTTGTCTTTGATGAGGTTGAAGGGACTGAGGTTTCTCCTCCTCATCCTCACTCTTTACATGAACAGAAGTGAGGGGGAACTCTGGAGTGGTCGATTGTTCCTCCTTTTCTTCTTTGACATGTAGACTCTCTGGGTTCTCCTGATCCAGACTCGAGGTCAACTCAGGAGGATCCTCTGCTTCAATCTTCAACAGGTGCTGATCACCTGCAGAAACAATGAAAGACATCATGAACAACAGTGTGCTCTACTGTCACTGCTGTCTCTATGAACCCCAATGATCTTCTCAGTGGACTCTAGTCTGAGCTCAAACAATTTTGCTCCTGCGATGCCTCTGATTGGCCGGGAGTCTCTGAGCTACTTTTTACTTTTACACCACTACTTTTACTCAAGTAAAATTAAAGTAAAATTTCATCAATGTAACAGTACCTACTTCTACTTTTACTACCTCCTCATGGATAGATTAATCACTACGGTGCTGATGTTTGTATAAAATAGGCTATAGACTGTTTCAACGGTGAAAACATACAGTAAACAGTGCTAGCTAGCTAGCCCGTGGATGTACGATAAGAAATGACTAGCCAGTACTTCTTGGGTCTGCCAAATAATAACACAGGCACCAGATCTTCCAGTCTGACCGGGATTGTCAAGTTAACGCTATTTCTAGCTAGCACCAATTAGTTTTAGCTACAGCTGGATTTTCAGTCCGGTTCACTCATTTATTAACCCATGGTAGCTAGCGCCAGTTAGCAACAGTGTTAGCTTGTAAAAATGACAATCCTGGACATACTAAGAAGCCTGGTCCTCATAAATTAGTTAAACAGATGCAAAGCTTGTGTGCAATGCTCAATAGCAGCTGCTAAACAAAGTGTAGTCATCTCGTCAGTTAACGGTTAATAATAATAATAATAATCATAATAAACTTAATTTATAGAGCACTTTTCATACATTAAAAAAAAAGTAGCACAAAGTGCTTTACATGTTTAAAAACCGCCCCCACCCCGCCCCACCCTACCCGAGCCCAACCCATAGAAAACCCCACCCAGATGCACACCCGTACACACAAGCACATACAAATGCACGCACGCACAATGCAAGATCGAAATGAGAAACATATGGCTGAATACAGAGGCGCCAGGTCAGGAAACACCAGGCCGTCTGTACTGGGTGCTGGTCACAGAACACGGCCAGGAGGCCTCCACCCGGGCACCCATCATGCTACAGGCCAGTGAGGGCCCACAGCAGTGAAGCACTGCCATAGCTCTCCCACCGGGCCGAGCGGATGTGCACCACAAGTGAGAGACATCCCAGCGAGAGCCGATCACAGCCCCCAGTACAGACGGCCCCTACTGAGGAAACACCGGAGACATGAAGTAAAAGCATAAAACCACTGTTGATTGTTGCGGCTCCGCTGCACAGCAGGAACACGTGATCTTGCGATAGCTGTAGTTTCCACAAAGTGAACCAAAAAATCAAAAACAATTAATTTAATCCAGAGGAGTAGTAGAGAAACAACTCATGATTGGATTTTACAATCACTATCTCCATGTCCATGGTGTAAACGGGGTGAAATAATGTCTGAAAACCTCCGAGCTGCTGACTTCAGGCCGGTCGCTGCCCATTACAACATTCTCAAAGTGTAAAGCAAGAAATATGCTCCGCTGTAAACATGGTGTACTTTATTTTGAGAATTAACCAGATGTTTTATTTTATATTTTCCCCGTGATTTTCTGTCATGCACGACCTGCTCTGTGCTGAGCGCTGTGGTCCGGCGTCTGGCAAAAATAGAAGCTGTGCGCATCTTTTGTGAGGGCTGCCGGTGTCGTTCGCTGTGATTATAATTAATACGTATCGGCTCCGCCGCCGTAGCGGAGCGGATCTGCAGCCGTTCCGCAGTCAGTGGAATGTGCGTCGCCAGAGACGGTTTATCTTTATAATTAAAAAAAAAAAAAACTTTATTAGTAATATATGATAAATAAAAAAAATATAATGTAAATTGAGGGTTCGTTGTGGTGGTGTGCTCAGAAAACAGGAACAGAGGCAGACTTTTAGCGTTTACTCTCGTCTTTTCTCGCTGGCCTCATCATCAGAACTTTAAGCAGACTTCGACTTCCGCTTCTACGCAAACCGCGAAGTGCTCAAATTAGGTTTGTCCAAGTGGAGTTGCCGTAGGCAGCTGTCCAAGATGGCGGTGACGAAATTATGTGGATGTATTACATTAGCACGAAATACATTATTCTGTTGCTGTTTTACGTTGAAATGAACTGGGAATTTGTAACATAAAAGTTCACCTACATTAATTTATTCCCCGACCCACCACCACCCAGTCGGACGGTCCGACCCCCGCCACAGCAGTCTCCTTGCAAACTCTTTTCTTTTTTTAAGATAATTGTAGTACAACATGTCCTCTTTCTCTACAAAACACAACTTTGAGGCGAACTGATGTAAAACTGGATCACCAACCGGTTTTGTTGAGAACGACTCGAGGCTGCAGGAGAACATCCAGCAGGTTCCTCTGCCGCTCGATCTCCTGTCTGAGGCCCGAAGCCTCCGCCTCGTACCCGGCTACGACTCTGTCCACGGCCGCTAAGATTTCCTGGGAGGCGGCGGTGAGTCTCTCGGTAACGAATCCTCTCAGAAACTCGACCTCAGACATTTTACTCAAACTCTTTGTTGTTCCTGAGAGGAGACATGAACAGTTTCCTGCTGCTAGACTCTCTTCAGTCTGAGCAAAGACGGTTTTGTTCTCGCCATCTTTGATTCAGGGCCGTTGAGTCGCTGTAGCAACCGGATCCAGGGCGAGAGAGAGAGAGAGACAGGCATTTCCGTCAAAATAAGAGCACCAAGCTAATAAAATGCGGTGAAATTCTTAAATGTAAAGAATGTAATTTTCAAGATAGTCCGTAAAACATAAAGTTAACCTTTTACTTTTATTGTATTACATGTTAATGTAAATTTTATACGTTTCATGTTGGTGGACACTTTTATTTAGAAGGCTAGGACTACTTGCACAACGTTAATTCCTACTTCCGGTAAAGCGCCGCTTCATGTATACCTGTTTCCGGTTTGATCGCAAACTTGGAGAGGGACCCAACTGCAGTCAATATGGCGGACACGGGCGGCGCCATACATCCAATCCATACCGGAAGTCCCAACCGGAAGTTTCTTCTGTTTTGCTTAGAAGTTAGCAGCATTGGCAGCAGAGCAGCTAAGGGTCCGCTGTTGCGCCGCTAATACGTTACTTTATTCGTTTCTAATGTGTTTTCATGCGAGAAAGTCACAGTTAAGATCAGTCTGTGTTCAGTTTATATGACGGCTGTTTGGAAGTTTGCTCCAGTGTTTTGGGAGAGGTGCACAACCGGACGCAGCCGCTTAGCCCCGGAGCTTGCTGCTAATCACAGAGCAAGCAGCCGGTTACAGCCACCGCAGCCCGGCTCCTAACAGGCTGCAGCACCGGGGGAGAACCAGAACGCCAGCAGTCACTTTATGATTAGTTTGTCAGTCAGCTGTAGTGGTGTCTGTGTTCTAGTGTATATTTTTCATACATGTATCATAGATAGTGAGATAGCTTTGTTCTAGTGGGTATACATTATGCGTTTTCAGTGGGCATGTGTGTATAAGTTACTAGTATCACACAGCACTGTCAAAGTGTGTGCTGCTGGTCAGGCTCTCTGTAGCCTATGTACACAAATCACCACATTTACATAAATAAATAAATGTTTTACAATTAACTGATCGATCTATATTAAATTGAATTCCACCAGAAATACAACAGTTGCGGGTCAGACGAGTAGCTGCCTCGGCGCTGTATGTACACAAATCATCATCATATTTTTTTTATCAATAAATATTTTAACTGATCGAGCAACATAATTCCATCAGAGAAGTTGTGGATGGGGGTGGGGGGCACTTATGTATTGTTGATATATATTGTATTGTAGTGCATTGACCCAAAGTGGAAAAAATTAATTTAGAAAAAAAGAGAAGTTGTGGGTTGCCGGTCACGTTACACAAATCACCAAATTTACATCAATAAATACATGTTTTACAATTAACTGATGGATCACAACAGTTGCGGGGTGTTTGGTCTTTCTCCCCGTCAACTCTGTGCATATCCACGGCGTAAACATACATGCTTTTATTTTATTTTGGCTCTGAGCGGTGTTAACTGTAACTTCCGGTTTAGACTTCCGGTATGGATTGGATGTATGGCGGCCATATTGACTGCAGCAAGGTACTCTTGGCAAACTTTACTCTCCGTCAATCAACCGTATATCGTTTCCGGTGTTGTGCTGTGAAATGAAAAGCACCCCCTCGCGGGACGCCTGCCTCTGTTGGGAAGCAATTCGCCTCAATATCGCAAAGACACTCTGGGTGAAATAGGCCCATAGGCTACTGTCTTGTGATTTAATTATTTGTAAAGGTAATAGAATGGCATCAGTTCGTTACATTATTTAAAACTCTAAATAACCGATGTTCTTCTTAAGAGTAGGGAGGTTAAGCGACTTTTGACTTCAAGTCATGATGCAAAGGTCCCCTTTAGCATGGAAGTACCTTAGGGTCATACAAATAAATCTATCCTAAGACGCAAATGAGATCACACTTTGTAGCCTATCAGAAAGTTTTTAAATTTTATTTTTTTAATTGAGAAAACCCGTGCTAAAAGCACATTCCATTTAGAATGTCCATATAAACTACTATGTTTTCAGCCCCTGGATGTGATGTGCTTATTTGTAACATGATTACTATATTTCAGGATTGTTTCTCAGTTTGAAAGATGAACAGGGATCTAATGCCTTTCAATATGTCGGGCGGCAGACTGACATAGGAAGCATAAAGTCTAGTCATGACATTCCATTATGGCTAATTTGAAATAAGAAATAAAGATACTGTAACATCATGAGATTGATGAGATAGATAAGCATTAACATACATTCATAAAAGTAAAAATCTACCAAAATAATGAAGCTTACCAGTTTTTCAGCATTACTTTGAGAGAGGATCTCAGCCAGCTATACTGCACAGGTGAAATAAGTCCTAATCAGCCCTAATCATATGCTTTATGTGAGAGCTGCAAACCTAAACTTCCCTACATACAAGCTGGACATTGCTTATTAAGGGTGCCCAACACTGAAATTTGTTAGTTTACTTTAGGAGCACAATGTAAAATGTTTTCAGTATCAGATTATATAATGTACAGGGTCCAATGTGACTTTAAGTTGACTTCTAATATGACCCAGAGTGGGTCATACATGTAAATTCAACTTTTTAAAATCAACATACACAACCAGTAACCAGTTATAGGTAGGCCTATATTTTGACCAACACAATTGGTCTTTCCTGACACTACTGTGATATGAATTACATCTTAGCCTATTGTTTAATCATGTATATGTTATATTTGTTGCACTCCATTTGATGTTCAACAAATCAGTATCAGTATAGTTTTATTAATGTTTTTAAAACCCAATATCCTGTCAAGCAGCTCCATGTTGTCTCACAAACTGTAGATCTCGTCCAGGAGCTGAAGGCATCAGGGCATCTGCCTGAGTTTATATGGACATTCTAAATGGAATGTGCTTTTAGCATATGTTTTCTCAATAAAAAAAAAAAAGGCATTTTAAAAACGTGTTTATTTCTGATACAAAGTGTGATCTCACTTGTGTCTTAGGATAGATTTATTTGTATGACCCTAAGGTACTTCCATGCCAAAGGGGACCTTTGCATCATGATTTGAAGTCAATGGGCTATTTTTTGAGCTTAACCTCCCTACTATAACACAAAATCAACACAAGGAACGCAAACCAACACGTTTTCAACCGCAGTGAAGGTAGTTTTAAGTTAGATATTTGACAGACACTCGCTCCTTCTCAATCCATTAAAAATTCATAGACATAAGATGTGTTCAAATGCAATATAAAATATATGTGTTCAAATGCAATAAAAACAGGTGAGTGTCATAGAGGAGGCTAGATCGTCTGTGTTGATTTTGCCACGATGTGCACCCCTGGCTATCTTGAACTAGGAAAGTGCTACATGGATGAAATTCACTCTGGTGGTTACACATAATACCCCCATCTGACATCTTTTTTTTTCTTTTCTTTTTTTTTTGTAGCTGCTTAAGTAAAGAACAAAAAAAAACACAGATTTAGGACTGACTGAGGTTCCCATCATTGTAATGGCAAGAATGGCTGGAGTGTATGAAACTAAACTGAACTCTGCTGTGCTGTCTCTCTCTGTCCCTCTGCTCTCTGGACTTGTTCTTTTGGGCTCTTAATAAATAGCATGGACGGTTCAACCCATCCAGATGCGCTGGTATGATTGTGAAAAATATTAAAGACAATGTATTTGTTCCTCCACCTGTAGTCATGACACACAAACAAGACAACAAATTAATATTATTATTTTTGGTAGTAATAGTTAAGGATCATTATTTGTTGCACTTGCCTGCCCATCAGAACCGTTTCCATGTTGTAAACTTTCTTTCTTCTTGTCTGTATACAACATCTGTTGCACGTCTGCATGTCCAAGGTGAAGGATCCCTCCTCTGTTGCTCACCCTGGGGTTTCTCCATTTTTTCCTCCTTTTAAGGGGCTTTTCCTCGGTGGATGTGATGGTCAGAGAGCGAGTTGTTATGATGCTATGTAAAGCCCTTTGAGACAAACTGTTAGTATAAATGGGCTATGCAAATAAACTTGCCTCTCCTTGTCTTGCCAGGAAATAGGCCTAGTAGGAGTAGTAGTCGTGATACTGTAGCCTATGTGAACTAGTAGTAGCAGTGGTAGTAGTAGTGATATTTGTACCAGTAGAAGTAGTGGTTATATTTGTTTGGCTGGTTCTTTGTCTGTTTCCTTTTAAATGGGCTGCATTTATTTCCAACTTAAACAGCCTCCTGACATCTCTTGTTGTTAGAGGGTCAGGGTTTTGCCAGCGTGGTCATTTTGGGGGAGTTTCTTTGCTATTGTGCCTAGCATAGAGCCTGATGCTTAAAAGCCACGAGCCTCTCATTGTAAATAATTGATTTAATAATATTCATATAGGCATGACTGGTTACATGTTGTTGTTATGGTTTTATTATTGTTATTGTTGTTAATATTATTAGTGTGTGGCTTAATCCCTATTAGGCGAATTTTTCTATCCTAGATAGCTTCCTGGCATCTCTTGTATAGCAGAGGTCCAGGATTTGCCGGTATGGTCGTTTTGGGGGTTTTCCTTGCTGCTGCGCTCGTTGCTTATGCCGTTCATGATGGCTCATGAAGGGCAGGAAGGTGCTCTTCCTGCCTCAGGCTTTCCACGCAAGCGTATGGAAACGCAGGGGGTCCCAGAACAGTATCATACCGCCAAATAAAACTTGTGCAAGTAAATACTTATTTTTTTTTGACATAGTGGTCCTGACAGAACTAGTGGTTATATTTGTTATTTAGCAGTAGTGGTGGTAAGTGTACCAGTAGTAGTAGCAGTATATTTGTAGTAGTACTAGTGATACTTATTTGTACCAGTACAGTAGTCGTAATAATAGAAGTAGTGGTTATATGTAATAGTAGCAGTAGTAGTAGTGATATAGTACCAGAAGTAGTGGTTATATTTGTAGTAGTAGCCTAGTGATATTTGTACCAGTAGGCCTACAGTAGTAGTAGTAGTAGGTAGAGCACTGACGAACCCGTAAGGCTAAACTGACCAGAATGTCAACTAAAAGCAGCAAAAAAAATCAATCAATCAAAAGATTCCTGTTAAAAAGGGATGCCACCTCAGTTCCATACGTGATCTCATACTGGAACAAATTTATGGAGAACAAACTAATAAAGAGAACTTTCATTTAAGGTTATTCATAGATTTTATCCATCCAATTACCACATTGAAAAAGATTTTTTAGAAGACATTGACGTGAAATGTACTTTCTGTTCTGTACAAGTTTTCATTAAAAAAATTTGAATGCTGCGTTACCAGATTTTGGACCCGTCAAAATTGATTAAACAATTATGTATATACTGCGGTATTACAAAAAAATCTGTAAAATTAATAATTTTATTCTGCATCCCAAGACATTCTGTGGATACATTATCCTTTTGATGAAAAATTTGTAGCTAACCTTTAATGTTTCAATCTACATTTTGTAATGAATAATAATAAATAAATTACACTTAAAATTTATAAAGTGTATTTTTACCAAGACACCTAAAAACAAAAACACGACTGTTTTTCATCAATTTACACAGACATAATGCACAAACATATATTTTCAAATTTCCATAAAATATACAAATATAATTGTTAGCAGTAGTTGTTCGCAGAAAATCCCAGCATATTCTCGTTGCCCAGCTACTCCTCTTAAAACTATCTAACACATCATTTACTGCACTGTAACACTAACAAATGAGGTGGGCTCACTATGTGTAAATTGCATCAGAGCCACTGCTGTGTTTTGAATTTGACTGCAGCAACGGTAAGGGGCACATTCTTACGTTACTCTGCAGCCTGACTAACTGCATTTGTAGCACTAATTTCAGTTTAGCACTAATTTCAGTGAGTTAACATACACTCCTACATCTCTTCTTGACAGAAACACCAGAGAATCAACGGCCACAAAAACTTCAACTGTACGTTTACTCTCCTACATTGATTCTTGTCTACATGTAAAGATCTTCCTGTTGACAAAATGTCTCATCACAAAGCTGCAACTAAATGATTTAAGGTGTCTTAAGACATGTACTCCACACACTACAAAAAAAATGAGTTAACTTTCGTATGGACATGCATGTGCCTCTCAAGACAACAACTGAAGTTTGAAACCCTCTGTCCCATTGATGGGATTTCATGTGCATCCATGTGCAGCCAAATTCTCCAGCTCTATAAATAATTTCCCTTAAAATAGCACAACTAAATGGTTTCTCTTGTGTGGAGTCTCAAGTGCTTCTCCCTCGATGTCTAAATTGTTAACCACAGGTAGCACAGTCGAAGGGTTTCTCTCCTGTATGGATCCTCATGTGTTTTTTAAGATTACCTCTTTGACTAAATTGTTTACCACAGGTAGCACAGTCAAATGGTTTCTCTCCTGTATGGATCCTCATGTGTTTTTTAAGATGACCTCTTCGACTAAATTGCTTACCACAGGTAGCACAGTCAAATGGTTTCTCTCCTGTATGGATCCTCATGTGGTCTTTAAGACTACCTCTTTGACTAAATTGTTTACCACAGGTAGCACAGTCAAATGGTTTCTCTCCTGTATGGATCCTCATGTGGTCTTTAAGAGTACCTCTTAGACTAAATTGTTTACCACAGGTAGCACAGTCAAATGGTTTCTCTCCTGTATGGATCTTCATGTGTTCTGTAAGACTACCTCTTAGACTAAATTGTTTACCACAGGTAGCACAGTCAAATGGTTTCTCTCCTGTATGGATCCTCATGTGGTCTTTAAGAGTACCTCTTTGACTAAATTGTTTACCACAGGTATCACAGTCAAAGGGTTTCTCTCCTGTATGGATCCTCATGTGTTTTTTAAGAGCACATCTGTAACTAAATTGTTTACCACAGGTAGCACAGTCAAATGGTTTCTCTCCTGTATGGATCCTCATGTGGTCTTTAAGAGTACCTCTTTGACTAAATTGTTTACCACAGGTAGCACAGTCAAATGGTTTCTCTCCGGTATGGATCCTCATGTGTACCTTCAAAGCATTTGTGCTAAATGTTTTTCCACACACTGAGCAGGGGTGAGACTTCTTACAGTGAGACTTCTTACCATTGTTACATTCTTCATCATTTACAGCTTCACTGTTCAAACTGGACTCTGGTGCTCTGGTATCTCTCCAGTCATCACTGTCTTCAGTCTCACAGGACGACTCTGAGACCTCATCATCTGTATCTGGTTGAAGATCTTCATGTTGATCCGAGTTCCTTGCTGGTTCAGATCCTCCACAATCTCCATCAGCCTTTATCTCTTCAGCTGAGCTGCTGGATGAAGGCTCTGCCTCAGTTTGTCTATGATGAGGTTGTAGGGACTGAGGTTTCTCCTCCTCATCCTCACTCTTTACATGAAGAGAAGTGAGGGGGAACTCTGGAGTGGCCAATCGTTCCTCCTTTTCTTCTTTAATATGTAGACTCTCTGGGTTCTCCTGATCCAGACTCGAGGTCAACTCAGGAGGATCCTCTGCTTCAATCTTCAACAGGTGCTGATCACCTGCAGAAACAATGAAAGACATCATGAACAACAGTGTGCTCTACTGTCACTGCTGTCTCTATGAACCTCAATGATCTTCTCAGTGGACGCTAGTCTGAGCTCAAGGAATTTTGCTCCTGCTATGAGTCTCTGATTGGCCGGAGTCTCTGAAGCCATTTTCCCACTGAAATTAGCGGGTCGACGCAGGTTTTTTAAATGCGGGTCGACCCGCTAACAATCAGCATTTGGCCCCTTTCCCATTGACCAAAATAAGCCGAGTCTGACCCCCCGCGGGGGCATCACAGAGAGCAGCCATGTTGTTGCCCCGCTCTCATCCGCGGTGCGAGAACTACTGTCATGCCCTTGGGTCATGCCACAGCCGCCCGCAGCGGAGCTCTGTCGGCCGAGGCAGACGGGGCGTCTGGCCAGCCTACAGAGCACCTGGACTGCGGAGGAGAGCGAGTCCGCTGCGGCCATATGACAGTTCGTCCTCGGCACAACACATCAGTTAAACCCTTCTATATCTATGACTTAAACACACTGTAGTTTTTTTTCTTTTGTTTCAATTGTTTTCAGTCAGTGTTGTTTGATCTCTTGATCCCGGTCTGGAAAGCGTCAATGCGAGCAGAGCTCTGTTCTGGTACGTGCTATGAGACGAGACCGGCGCGATGACATGGCGTCACGTAAATTAGCGGGTTGACCCGGGTCTGGCGTTCCCACTGCAAGCCGAGCCGAGCCGAGCCGATTTTAACCCGCGTCGCTTGCCGAGTCGTTTAACCCGCGTCGACCCGGCTCAGTGCGCCTTTCCCACTGCCACCAAAAGCCGATTGTTAGCGGGTTTAAACGGGTTTTCTGGCCAGTGGGAAAGGGGTATGATTTACTTTTTACTTTTACATCAGTACTTTTATTTTTACTCAAGTAAAATGTAATCACAAAAAAACAACAACCACACTTTCATTCTGGACTTAATTAAAAATACAGTTTTGCACAGAGTTTGGCCTACATCGTATGGTCTGTGAAGAGACGTGCTGGGAGCTTCCGCTACAAACAAGCTTGAAATATAAACTTATTTAAATTTTTTCGGAAAAAATTCTCATTTCAGGGCTTCAACATTACATACGAGCAGCATGGAGGTATTTGGATGTTCTGGCGTGGTTGTGCCGCAGCACAGCTTGAGTAGCGCACGTGTTTTATTTTAAAAAAGCAAACAAAAAGAGACCGACCGGCCAACACAAGCCATTTACCGTGCACGTAACGTCAGTACGTTAGTCCCCAGTTAAAAAGCTTTAAAGGACAATTCCGGGCAAATTCAACTTGGGGGTGTATGTTCCTATCATTTTAGGTCTAAAAGAAGGAATGTGAAGATTTTCAGTTTAATCGCTCCTGTTTTGAGGTAGCTGCGTCTGTCCCCGCATCGCTACGGCAGCATTGAATGGGAGTGGATGCAAGTTCCGCTGGTTAGGCTGTTTACATCCCTCAAAGCCGCAATTTTTTCCCCACAGAAAGCGTCAGATGGCGACTCAAACAAGTACCGATAAGTTTATTTACTTCAAGCAAGCCGACATGCTTGTAAAACTAGATCTAAATTCAAAGTCTCCCCGAGTCTCGCGCGAGACCCATTTGCCGTGCTCGGTGCATTCAGGGGCAGTCAGAAAGCTACCGTTTGTGTCATAAACACAGAAATATCGACTCTTGACTTGCTTCAAGTAAAAAAAACAACCTATTGGCGCATGTTTGAGTCACCACCTGACGCTGTCTGTTGAAAAAAATGTACACTTGAAGCAAGCAAAGAGTCGATATTCCTGTGTTCATGACACAAACGGTAGCTCCTACTGCACCTGACGGCACGGCAGCAGGGTCTTGCGCGGGACTTTGAATTAGATCTAGTTTTACAAGCATGTCGGCTTGCTTGAAGTAAATTTAAAAAGCCGATTGTTAGCGGGTTTAAACGGGTTTTTTGGCTAGTGGGAAAGGGGTATTAGAGACCTTAGTAGATTTTGTAACATAAAAGTTCGCACTGCGGTGAAGTGAGCCGTCGTTCTTCTTTGCGGAGTCAAGCCAGCCGCACAAACATTTGAACTGCGCCCGTATCATAGAACTTCCGGTAAATGCTCCGAGTCCACTGACGAAGCTAGCGCTAGTTCATAACCAAGCGAGATGACTTCCGGTTTTCAAAATAAGACGGGGTTAATACAAAGGCAAGCGAGGTGTGTGTGTGTGCACGCGCGCGCGCGCGCGTGTGTGTGTGTGTGTGTGTGTGTGTGTGTGTGTGTGTGTGTGTGTGTGTGTGTGTGTGTGTGTGTGTGTGTGTGTGTGTACCTACCAGGGCCTGATGAATTTTAAACAGGAAAAATGCCTTATACTCCATTTTTACTGTACAGTAACATCACTTTGGTCCATAAGTTCTGACAATACTTGCTACAGTTGACTTCTGGACCACCCTGGCTACTTCCTCAGTCATTATCAAACAGTTTTACTGTATCATTTTGGAGAAATTAAACCTCAAAGTTGAATCTCTAGTTTTTTTAACAGGAAAAATGCCTTATATTTCCATACGTGTATATATCTATGATGAACTAGCGCTAGCTTCGTCAGTGGACTCGGAGCATTTACCGTAAGTTCTATGATACGGGCGCAGTTCAAATGTTTGTGCGGCTGGCTTGACTCCGCGAAGAAGAACGACGGCTCACTTGACCGCAGTAAGTTAGCCTATTCCCCGCCCCACCCCCACCCAGTCGGACGGTCCGACCCCCCGCCACAGTCTCCTTGCAAACTCTTTTTCTTTTTTTAAAGATAAATGTAGTACAACATGTCCTCTTTCTCTACAAAACACAACTTTGATGTGAATTGATTTAAAGCTGAACTGGATCACCAACCGGTTTTGTTGAGAACGACTCGAGGCTGCAGGAGAACATCCAGCAGGTTCCTCTGCCGCTCGATCTCCTGTCTGAGACCCGAAGCCTCCGCCTCGTACCCGGGTACGACTCTGTCCACGGCCGCTAAGATTTCCTGGGAGGCGGCGGTGAGTCTCTCGGTAACGAATCCTCTCAGAAACTCGACCTCAGACATTTTACTCAAATTCTTTGTTGTTCCTGAGGGCAGACCCGAACAGTTTCCTGCTGCTAGACTCTCTTCAGTCTGAGCACAGACGGTTTTGTTCGGGCCATCTTTGATAATACATCCATGCGCTGTAGCAACCGGATCCAGGGCGAGAGAGGGAGACAGGCATTTCCGTCAAAATAAAAGCACCACGCTAATAAAATGCGGTGAAACTCTTGAATTCAAAGAATATAATTTCTAAGATAGTCCTTTAACCATTAAGTTAACCTTTTAATTTCATTGTATCACAAGTTAATGTATATTTTATACGTTTTACGTTGGTGAACACTTTTATTTAGAAGGCTACTTGCACAACGTTACTTCTTACTTCCGGTGAAGCGCCGCTTCATCAAAGACGTTTTTTTTTCTTAACATACTTTATTAATCACATTTTAAACATACAGACATGACATTATACAAACATGAAACACTTAAGTACAGAGAGTGCATATAGGTAGAATAAAAGTAGAAAAAATAAATGTATGCCAAAAAAAGAAAAAAAACAATAAATAATTAAATTAAAAATAAAAAAAAGCAGAGATTAACTTGCAATATGGCCCATAAACTTTTCCATAATACTGGATGTCTTCAGAGCTTTCTTGTTTTTAAATATTTTACAGACAGAATCATACAAGGATTTAAGTTCTACATGAAATAAAGTTTCATTTGGCATGGTTTGGAGAAATCTGGCTTTATGTATGTGGCATTTTTCCAATAAACACAACAATTTAATTACGTTATTAACTTCCTTATTTTCACAATCAACATTTAAGAATAAGACCATACGTTCAGTAATTGTAATCAAAACTTTATGAGATTCCCAAATTAAAGCAGAAGTAAGTGATATATTTGTGTTAATATAAGTCTTAAATAGTTATATCTTCCGACAGCAATCACTTACATAGAGTGTTTGGACCAAAACACGGGTCTGTCAGTCACTCTGCTCTGCTCTGAGCCGAGGAGAAAACATTTATCGTATCCTACAGTTTGTATCCAATGAGCAGAGAGAACGGCATGCAGGGCTGTGTGTGCAGCCAAGGAACGCCGTGAATGTGGCGACGTAGGGACGAGGACTGTATGGTGCGTTCAAGGAAACTCGTATTTTTCCGACCGTGAAGTGGTACCAGTTCGATCTGGTACGAGTTCACCGGTCGGAAGTTACGAGTGGCTGTTATAGTGACTTTCACCGGTAAAACAGGTCGGAGAAACACGAGTGGGTTGCCTGGAACGCTACAAAGTCGTAAGTTGTGACTTGAAGCTGTAATTTACGATTTCAAAAGCCTGCCTGGAACGCAGCATTAGCGAAAACGACCGGATCGCTTACTTCTGCTTTAATAAAGACACTTTAGACCAAAAATTAGTAGCAAAGGAACATCCATAAAACAAATGATGAAAAGACTCAACCTCTTTTTTGCAGAAGGAGCATAAAAGGGACACATCAGGTCTAAATCTGTTGATGAATTCGTTACAGGGATAATATCTATGCAAGACTGTATTTCTTTAACTTTATTGGGGACAAAAATTCTATTGAATTCAGTCCAGACATTGTTACTGATGTCAGGAAACATCCAACGATGAAAAGAATTTGGATACTGACTATAAACTTGTGTAATATGAGCATTGTTACATGAACGATCTTCAAGGACCTTTCCACCAAGCCACAGCGCAGGAATCATTCATGAGAAAGGTGTGTACAGAACAGGCGCTCTAATGAGAGATATATGAATTTATAAACTGTCAGTGCCCGATCTGTGCCCGGAACACAATCCGTCCCAGACGCTTACTGCGCATGCGTGCTTTTCTACGGCAGCCTGAAGGCAGCAGACAGACGCCGGCAGACACAGACACCGTGGATATATGCATGAAAACAGAGACGTTTTGTGGGAAAAACACAAGCACGTCGCCACGAATTTCCCTCTGTTCTATTTCTGATTAAATTAAATTAAATGTAGACCGATCAGTTAATTCTAAAACATTGATTTCTACACATACAGACAGCGTCAAGTCAGTGCTGCTGTTTTGATTGATCTACATGAAGCCAGAAGCATGGCCAGAAGCGGCGCTTTACCGGAAGTAGGAAGTAACGTTGTGCAAGTAGCCTTCTAAATAAAAGTCTTCACCAACATGAAACGTATAAAATATACATTAACTTGTAATACAATAAAAGTAAAAGGTTAACTTAATGATTCAAGGACTATATTGGAAATTATATTATTTACATTCAAGAGTTTCACCGCATTTTATTAGCGTGGTGCTTTTATTTTGACGGAAATGCCTGTCTCTCTCTCTCTCGCCCTGGATCCGGTTGCTACAGCGACTCAACGGCCCTGAATCAAAGATGGCCAGAACAAAACCGTCTTTGCTCTGACTGAAGAGAGTCTAGCAGCAGGAAACTGTTCAGGTCTGCTCTCAGGAACAACAAAGAGTTTGAGTAAAATGTCTGAGATCGAGTTTCTGAGAGGATTCGTCACCGAGAGACTCACCGCCGCCTCCCAGGAAATCTTAGCGGCCGTGGACAGAGTCGTAGCCGGGTACGAGGCGGAGGCTTCGGGCCTCAGACAGGAGATCGAGCGGCAGAGGAACCTGCTGGATGTTCTCCTGCAGCCTCGAGTCGTTCTCAACAAAACCGGTTGGTGATCTAGTTTTAAATTAGCCTGATGTAGTGATGGGCCGTACTGTGCCGAGGCTTCGGAGCGTGTGTCGAGAAATCCAGGAAGTCTTATATGAAGCGCGTGTCGAGCAGTCCCCGGGTCTCCCACTCAGCAGGCACGCCGATTTTTCCCAGTGGCCAGTCGCGGTATTGCAACAAAAAATCCCCATGCGGCCCAAAAAGCTTTTTTCCCATAGACCGCAATAGTAAAAGAGAAGCCTCTAAAACTGTTCACAGGACACCTCCAGCTGTAACCTCCGCTAATTACTAATCTTTGTATTCTATATTTTTAAGTCATGGACTTTATATCCGCCAAAAATGTTTTCTAACGGCCAGAAAAGCCAAAGAAAAGTCTCTTTCTGGGCGTGACGTCACGGCTGTGTCCGTGCACTCCCAAAGCGCGGTCGTGTGAGTCTCGGGACCGAGGATGGCTGAAACTAATGAGACGCTGTTCGGCGGAAAAATCACTCAGAAAAGTGGAAAACACGGCTCAAAGGTGAGTTTTTGTTTGGTCACATCGAGTTAGTTTAACTTTATGATAGTTAATGTCTGTTATTAGTCTCTTGTCAGCTTTTGTTTTTAAACGTAACGTTTAATTGATGAGATCGCCTCGTATTGACTGGATTTACTGACGTGAAACCGGACTGTTTTACATTACTGCTCTTGTAAAACTCATATTTTTCAGTAGTTTTAGCTTGATAAATCATTTATGCTGTATGTGTGTCTGTGTGTCAACAGTGTCTCATCGCGGCTGATATTCAACGCCTGTTGCTCCGTTCACAACGTCCACGTTAATTTATTTTACGGTTTAATTAATGCTATGCTGGTAAAATGTAAACCGAGACTTCTCCACACTCCTCCATGGTCGGTGTGTGTCGTGTGGCCTGACGGTGCAGCTGCTCCCCGGCTGTCTTCCACCGGGACCGGAGGAGAAGAACCTGGACGACGACGTCCTCCTCCTCATCATCTCGTGTGTTCAGCATATGCTAAATTATCACTTATCACTCATAATCATATTATTAAATTGTTTGGAAAAAACAAACAAACATGCTTGTGACTTCTTTCTTCTTCTCCCAACTAAATCCAACATCTACAACCGGTCTGGGGCATTATAATACTGTAACAGCAGTGGACACTGACATTCTGCATGTTGTGGACATAATGTAATGCTAAACTGTATAACAGAGTTTTATCCACCTCAAGGCTTGATGAAACTATAAACACAACCAGTAAGACATTTTCAAATTTTATTTATTTTAATCAGTGTGGCTGATAAAAACAAACCATGTAATGTGTGATTTTATGATAACATCAACTTCTTTTATATTGAAGACTTCAGTATAAAAAGGTAAGAAGCCATGATAACATTATCTGAGCTGTTCTAGGGGTCATCTGTCATGTTTAACACTCAGTTCTCATTAAAACGCACAAAATACAGTTCATTATGATTATTTTCCATTGTGATTCAAGCTCTACAGGTTCGGACTGACTCGTTTTCAGTGTAACATCGTATATTAAATAACTGTCAAAACAACTTAACGATCGTAGTGAACCTACGATCGGCCGTCAAACCTTTTAAATCATTATCTTTGTTGTAAGTCCTATAAAAGTCTCATTCCTTATCCACAAGTAACCGTGGCTGTATTCAAGTAACACATACATGAACGCGCAGCGCCAAAACTAGAACGGCGGTAGCTCGCTCACATTGCCCCGGTGCATGACGGGAGTGACTCAACTGCGCATGCTCTATGGGCCAGATCAGAGCGATAGAAAAACAGAGTGGCGACACTCCCATAGGACTCCGTTGTTCAAAGATGGCGGGTCGACTTCCGGGTCATGGAGCCCTCAATAGTTCCAAACATTCCTCCCGTGGCGCTGGATCACGTCTGTTTCTATGGCTGTACAGCAAGAAACTCCTGAGCTAAACTGATGAAATACCGACCAATTTTAAGTCGTAAAGTGGTAATAATCTTTGCTATGTACAGTAACTATGCTGACTTAACAAAATAAAATTTATAAGACTGATCGGTTCCTTAAAAAACATGTATTTATTTACGGTAAGATGATGATTTCAGTCCGTAGCCCAGAGGTAGTCCTGCTCACTTTTCATTCAAACAAACTAATGCCACTGCCACAGTTGTTAAATTTAATCAATGAAACCAACATTAATCTCCTACAAAGAGTTTAACCAGCCATCGGTAAACGTCTGAAAGCGTGCGGATACGTTACTTGGCTCCTTATCTACCCCGGGAGGACGAGGGACTGCCGCCGGCAGATGAGGTCAGTAGAGCGGCTGCCGCAGCCCTGACAGCCGCTGCCCTGGTGCTCGGTCGCGACTCTGCACTCCTCCCAAACAAACGCCGATGCAAACTGATCCCAGACTTCGGATTAAACTGTGACTTTCTGGCATGAAAAAATATTAGAACTGTGACGTGTTAACAGCGCTAAAGCCAGCATCAAAACAGGTTTTATCAGCTTTACTGCTATGGCTGTTGGTGCCGCGGAATGGCGATAGCGAATGCTAATTACTGTTAGCCCGTCTATGAGATTTTACATATACATTAGCATTAAGCTAGCGGGCTTTATGTTGAGTTGTGATACTGGCTGTGTGCGTTTTGAACGTTGTTTGAAACTATGTGGGTTTGATTGAACATCTTTGATGCTATTCCCGCTTAATATATTGCTTTACTCCTCTTTTTATATTTTACGTATGCCATTTTTACTGTAGGGCAGGCTAATCTTCAATTTGGAGTACAAATAAAACCTTGAAGCAAAAAGATTTTGCCTTTTGTTTAAAAACTGACATAGATAATTCAGTAACAGTTGTGAATATAGCTTTGTACGGTTTATTTTTAACATTTTACCGTCCAAAAGCAAGTTTATTACTGTCTGTCCCATAGAAGAACATGACAGTGGCAGCCTAGTTTGGAACTATTGGGAGCTACATGAACCACGTCACCACGCTGGCGGCGAGATCAAAAGCTGTCGCCACTCTGTTTTTCTATCGCTCTGGGCCAGATAACGCGGAAGTAAACCCGGAAGCCAGGAACTTTTTCGGCGTATGCGCCAGGCGAGCAACTTCCATTGAAATGCACGGCGGCCATTTTCCGGTCCGGTATCCAGTTAATATAATACATCCATGGTGTCGAGGCCATGGATGTATAATATTAACTGGATACCGGACCGGAAAATGGCCGCCGTTCATTTCAATGGAAGTTGCTCGTGTCGCTACCCGATCTGCGATGCTACCCATCTTGGACGGCTGCCTACGGCAACTCCACTTGGACAAACTTCATTTAGGCACTGCCCGATTTGCGTACAAGCGGAGGTCGAAGTCTGCTTAAAGTCCTGTTAATTTACAATAAGGTACTGTGAAAATGATTAAAAAAAACAAAAACCGCGGACGTCCGTCACAAGACAGCCGCGGCAGACTCGTTTATTCAGTGAGGGTTGTGATTGTTTGTGGTTGTCATGGTGATGAGGCCGGCGAGAGTAAACACAAAGTCCGCCTCTGTTACTGTTTTCTGAGCATCAAGATCCATACCACCACAACGAACCATCCATTTACATTACTAATAAAGTTTGTTTGTAAAAAATAAAAAGATAAACCGTCTCTGGCGACGCACATAGGGCACAGAGATAGGGCAGTGATCCTAAGACCTAAGTCAATTCAACTAAGTTTGTCCAAGTGGAGTTGCCGTACGTGGCTGTCGCAGATCGGGTAGCGTCGCAGATCGGGTAGCGACAGCTCGCCTGGCGCATACGCCAAAAAAGTTCCTGGCTTCCGGGTTTACTTCCGCGTTATCTGGCCCATAGAGCATGCGCAGTTGAGTCACTCCCGTCATGCCCCGCGGCAATGAGAACGAGCAACCGCCGTTCTAGTTTTGGCGGTGCGCGTTCATGTATGTGTTACTTGAATACAGCCACGGTTACTTGTGGATAAGGAATGAGACTTTTACAGGACTCACAAGGACTTTAAAACAAAAATAATGATTTAAAAGGTTTGACGGCCGATCGTAGGTTCACTACGATCGTTAAGTTGTTTTGACAGTTAATTAATATACGATGTTACACTGAAAACGAGTTAGTCCGAACCTGTAGAGCTTGAATCACAATGGAAAATAAATCATAATTAACTGTATTTTGTGCATTTTAATGAGAACTGAGTGTTAAACATGACAGATGACCCCAGAACAGCTCAGATAATGTTATCATGGCTTCTTATTACCTTACCTTTTTATACTGAAGTCTTCAATATAAGAAGTTGATGTTATCATAAAATCACACATTACATGGTTTGTTTTTATCAGCCACACTGATTAAAATAAGAGCTCTTTTGTAAATGTCTTACTGGTTGTGTTTATAGTTTCATCAAGCCTTGAGGTGGATAAAACTCTTTGTTATACAGTTTAGCATTACATTATGTCCACAACACGCAGAATGTCACAGTATTCTAATGCCCCAGACCGGTTGTAGATGTTGGATTTAGTTGGGAGAAGAAGAAAGAAGTCACAAGCATGTTTGTTTGTTTTTTCCAAACAATTTAATAATATGATTATGAGTTTAAGTGATAATTTAGCATATGCTGAAACTGAACACACACTGACGAGATGAGGAGGAGGACGTCGTCGTCCAGGTTCTTCTCCTCCGGTCCCGGTGGAAGACAGCCGGGGAGCAGCTGCACCGTCAGGCCACACGACACACACCGACCATGGAGGAGTCTGGACAATTTTACCAGCATAGCATTAATTAAACCGTAAAATAAATTAACGTGGACGTTGTGAACGGAGCAACAGGTGTTGAATATCAGCCGCGATGAGACACTGTTGACACACACAGACACACACACAGACACACATACAGCATAAATGATTTATCAAGCTAAAACTACTGAAAAATATGAGTTTTACAAGAGCAGTAATGTAAAACAGTCCGGTTTCACGTCAGTAAATCCAGTCAATACGAGGCGATCTCATCAATTAAACGTTACGTTTAAAAACAAAAGCTGACAAGAGACTAATAACAGACATTAACTATCATAAAGTTAAACTAACTCGATGTGATCAAACAAAAACTCACCTTTGAGCCGTGTTTTCCACTTTCCTGAGTGATTTTTCCGCCGGACAGCGTCTCATCAGTTTCAGCCATCCTCGGTCCCGAGACTCACACGACCGCGCTTTGGGAGTGCACGGACACAGCTGTGACGTCACGCCCAGAAAGAGACTTTTCTTTGGCTTTTCTGGCCGTTAGAAAACATTTTTGGCGGATATAAAGTCCATGACTTAAAAATATAGAATACAAAGATTAGTAATTAGCGGAGGTTACAGCTGGAGGTGTCCTGTGAACAGTTTTAGAGGCTTCTCTTTTACTATTGCGGTCTATGGGAAAAAAGCTTTTTGGGCCGCATGGGGATTTTTTGTTGCAATACCGCGACTGGCCACTGGGAAAAATCGGCGTGCCTGCTGAGTGGGAGACCCGGGGACTGGTCGAGGCTTGCTTCATTTAGTGCGCGTGGCGTCACTCGTGACGTTTGAAGCCTCGCTGGTTCACGCTCTGGTTCAGTTGTTTGAGTGATTTACGAACATCGGGACGAACTGGCCGTAGGGCAATATCTCAATGGCGTAATGATCCGGCCGATGCAGCCGTGCTAATGTGGTTGCATTCAAAGTACAATAGAGAACGTCTCTGCATTAAAAAAAAACAAAACAAACTGAGTCAATCGGGGGCAACTGACTAGCCTACGGTCACTTGTAAAGACTACACAAATAGTATTCAAATCAAAATATATTAACACGTCCTATAGCTCAATTGATAGGGCTGCTTGGTCTATGGTCTATAACCAACTTTTGCGGTTAAGCCTGGGTTCGATACCCGGTACCGACATTGATAGTAGTGTCTTGTCTCATCAGATGACTGTTATATATTGTAGGTTGTGTAGGCTACACATGCATACTGTGATCAAAATGTTTGATAAATAAAATAATATATTATGATAAAATGAATGAATGAGCCACATAAATTCATAGTAAGATGCTTTCCCATTCTGACACTGTTGCAAGACGGTCAAAAGGCACCACAAATAATTGAAATGACAATAAAGGTTTTGGCCAGCAGGGGGGTTTGTGTGCACATGACGCCCAGATGAAGCCTCGAGAAATGAACCTTTTTTCAAACCATTTGGATGGAAAGCTTTGAATGCTTCATGAGGCTTCATCTGGCCATCACTAGCCTGATGCACCAGCCGCGTATTTCACTCTGTGTCATGTAGCGTCTGTCTGAACACGAGCCACGGTTACTGCAGTAGTTTCCTGACTTTATGCTGGAGGCTACTGAAATTTGCTGGAAGTGTTCGGCAGCGCTAGCCTGGTTAGTTTTAAATCAGTTCGCCTCAAAGTTGTGTTTAAAGGTTGGGTCTGGAGTTTTGTGCCTAAAAATAAACATTAGACTTTTACAAATGAAATCCGTCTTAATAATCATCTATGGGCTTCTGTGTGGTGGGGGCTGTGTCTGCACCCCCCCACCTGTATTTTGGTCTTTTGCTTTATTTGTTCAGGTTTTGCTATGCATGGTGACGCTTCTGGGTGGAGCTAGAGAGTCGCAAATGAGCATAGACCGAGTCGGCAACCAAGGAAATGTCACTTCCGGTCAGGGCCGTGGGGGAAAACAAACCGTTTGCCCATACACACACATGTAAAAACGCGGCATTTTAAACCTTTGTCTAACGCTTGTTCGCCGTCCTGTCTTAGTTTTAATCACATGTATATGCTGACAAAGAGCTATATAGAAAACTCAACACGATCTGGGTCGATTGTTGTCCGTACATTTTAAAATATTAGATATTTTACAGTCAGTCATATTTGTCTTCCCCCACGGCTCTGACGCTCTCTTAGTCGCCGCCGGTCGGCTCTAGACACTCGGAGACACTGCCTGAGTTGTTGTGTACCATTTTGCACCGCAAATAAATTAAAAAACCACAACCTGAACTTTTATATCTGAACATCTCTGATCTTTCCCAAACGTGTAACGGCTCTGACCGGAAGTGAAGTTTCCTGGGTTGCCGACCCTGCTGACTCGGTGTAGGCTATGGCTGTGAAAGACCTAATATTTTAAAATGTACGGACAACAATCGACCCAGATCGTGATGAGTTTTCTAATATATAGCTCTTTGTCAGCATATACATGTGATTCAAACCAGAGTCCTGCAACGGGTCGGATACCCGCGGGTACCCGACGGGTAACCCGCAAAAACGGTGTTCAACGGGTGGATAAACTGTCTTGTGTAAATTCACAGGTTGGGCACGGGCGGAACTCAAATGAACACGGGTGGTACGCGGGTGAATGTGTGTAAGCCTACAGAGAAAAACTCACGTGCAGCTGCATGCACCAGCGAAGCAAATCATTTTTATCACACGCGGCAACAACAGAGCAGCATCTTGGTGTAAATAAACGATCTTTGGCTGCTCGTGTGACTGCTCACAGCTTTCCTGACGGAGTTTAGCCTGTCATGGCTCGACTGCTCGGCTTCTGGGTCAGCTACAAACACAGTGATGGGATCAGTGTAAAGGCTGAAGTATCCTGCTTTCATTAAAAAAAGAATTACGTCTCTATCATTCTCCGTTCTGGAAATAGCTGCAAAAGAGTACGGCTTCACCCCCCCTTCTCTCTCTCTCTCTTTTTATACGTCCCCGTTATCGCCGGTGATGACGGCGATGTCACAGGTAGCGGGGTCGGGCAACGGGTCTTACTTTTCACGGGTGGGTCGGGTGCGGTTCGTATTCAGAAATAATCACGGGTGACGGGTTGGGACACGGGTTTAAAACACCACGGGTGGGTCAGGTGCGGGTTTCAAAAATTGGACCCATGCAGGACTCTGATTCAAACTAAGACATGACGGCGGACATGCGTTAAACAAAGGTTTAAAATGCAGCGTTTTTACATGTAGGCCTATGTCTATGGGGGAAACGGTTCTATAGATATCTACAGTATGGCAAGAGAGTCAAGGTGCGTTCGACATGAGCCAGGCCTGCGCAGAATCGATCACCGGTGACCAGCGCACAATGCATGCCGGTTAGTTTTGTGTCCGACTTGCTCCCGACTTGCTCTGACGTCATGCACGCGCCGGTAACGATAACCTCACGAGATCAAGGCGGCTGCAGTTTTTAGAGCCGGGGTTCGGAGGACCGGAGCGCTCCACGTGTTCGGTTGATGGGCGGCGGCAGCGAGTTTCGCTTTCGCTTTTACCGTGCGCTGTTGTCATGCATGCACGCTTCTCTTTCTCTCTCTCCGTGTGTGTGAGAGCTAATAAGAGAGAGAGAGAGAGAGAGAGAGAGAGCTATGATCAATAATCGGAACGATACTGTGTTGCCGAAAGCCAACACCTCGTCGGGCTATGACAACAGGGCTCGCGTCGCCTGGTCACAGCCACAACACCCGCTAAACGTGTTTCCTCAAATTTGAGGCGGAGTGGCCACTCTGTTTACCACAAAGATTTTGTGTGCGGTCATATGACGACCTCTCTCCATCTGATTGGACATCGCCAGTGGCTGCATTTGATTGGTGAAACACCGTCATGTGACAGAGTAGCTGTAGGAAGCAGCCGGAGACGCGGCTTGAAAACAAAACAAACAGATTTGACGGCGCATTGGATCAATAAAAAAGTAGCGAGTATGTGTGTGTACAATCGCCAAGAAAACAACAGATCGCCGATCGTCCTTTCAATCGCCGATAGACGATTGGATCGCCAATCGGCACAACACTACTGCCGTCTGCTCTCGCCAACCTTCCAGGCGAGGCGCAGTTCATCTCGAATGCACCTTCGGTGTTTCCTCACCAGCCAATGACGGGGCTGTCACTACCCGATCTGCGATGCTACCCGATTTGTGACAAAACTCATCTTGGACGGCTGCCTATGGCGACTCCACTGAAAATGATTTTTTAAAATAAAACCGCGGACGTCCGTCACAACACAACGCGGCAGACTCATTTATTCAGTGAGTTTTGTGGTAGTGTGCAGTGTTTCCCCTAGAATATTTTTTAGGCCCGGTGGTACCCACAGAAAAACCCTGAAAACCCTGGGGCCCAGACCTCCATGTTATTCTAGTTTATTGAGACGCCCCTGTAAAACTCAGGGATGTGGGACATTGAAACAGTGACAGAGAAACAGCCAGTCATCCAACAGCTGTGTCGTTTGGTTGAATCACCGTCTCCACGTGTGTTTATTGACAACATGGTTATAACCTGGACGCGTTAGCTGGTCGGCATGGTAACGGTCACCTGTGACTGTACTGCGTGCGCCTGTCCCGAGTCTGAAACAGCGGCGGTGGCCGCTCGCCGTCACTGAAACACTCCGTGAAATCGGCGATTAAATACAACGAGCCGCGAGCGACGTCTAGCCTGTCTCACCTGGAGCACGCGCTGCAGCGACCCAGTTCATCACCTGACAGTGTCTTTGCTCCGCGTCAATCCCTCCTCTCACTCTCTCTCCCTCTCCTGTCTCTCTCGCATGTCGCGCATCAATCGCCGGTGTTTTTTTTTTCCTTTTTCCACAGCTCCGTAGTTTACGTGTTACAAACTTCAACATCCCATAATATGCTCTCACACCCGCATAGGCAACGAAGCAGGTTAACTCACGTTGCAAACAGCGCTGCACGAGCGTCCTAAACAGAATGTATTGATTTCTGAATGAATGGATGTGTCGCTTATTTTTGCTATATTAATTTTTTTTTTTTTTTGGCCTGGCGGGGGCTCTCGTTGGCCTGGCGGCCCGCCAGGCCTGTACAATGGTAGGGGAAACACTGGTGTGTGTGATTGTTTGTGGTTGTCACGGTGATGAGGCAGGCGAGAGTAAAGTCCACCTCTGTTCCTGTTTTCTGAGCATCAAGATCCACACCACCACAACGAACCCTCAATTTACATTACTAATAAAGTTTGTTTTTAAAAAATAAAAAGATAAACCGTCTCTGGCGACGCACATAGGGCACAGAGATAGGGCAGTGATCCTAAGACCTAAGTCAATTCAACTAAGTTTGTCCAAGTGGAGTTGCCGTACGTGGCTGTTACAAATCGGGTAGCGTCGCAGATCGGGTAGTGACGGGGCTCAGGTGAAGGCTGTTAGCTGTGCTAGCTGTCTGATGCTACTGAGTCTCTATCTCTCTCAGCAGCAGCATCAGGACAACAAAGAACAATAAATGCAGTCTACGTGAAGCACTGGAGCCGCGGACCGAGTCCCGACCTATATCGACACTGGTGACAAGTATTAGGACCATATTAGTGAGCTAGCGCAATGCAAACTTCGGCTAGCGCCAGCGGTTAGCATCTGCGGCTAACACCCGCTAGTTTACCACAATACAACGGCATAACAACATAAACAGAGGCTCCCGGTGTTGGCGAAAGGTCGGCTTATCGGCCCGCGGCTCCAGCACTTCTTTCAGACCTTTTCTTTACGGTCATGACAACTGTTGCTGTCTGAAGTAGGAGGCTACACAGCTTAGCCTGAGAGGAGGGGCTGTGTTTCAATGTTTTGTTTACAAACTGAAAGGGACAAAACTCCAGACCCTACCTTTGAAAAAGAAAAAGAGGGTCGGACCGTCCGACTGGATGGGGGTGGAGCGGGGAATAAATGAATGAACTTTTATGTTACAAAACACTACTAAGGTCTTTTAGCTGAGGTGTGCAACAGATGTGGCTTTACTCTTAAGGATAGGGTGAGCAGACCCCAATGGGGGGGGGGTTGCGTATGGAGGCGAACTCCAGTTATTATGGTTAAACCTGTTTAACTAACATGCTTGTGTCAACTGGCCGTCTCTTTTTGTTTGCTTTTAAAAAAACAATAAAACACACGCACTACTCAAGCTGTGCTGCCGCACATCCACGCCAGAACATCCAAATACCTCCATGCTGTCTTGTATTGAAGCCCCGAAATGAGATTTTTTTCCGGAAAAATTTAAATATGTCTATATTTCAAGCTTGTTTGTAGCAGGAGCTCCCAGCACTTTTCTGCCCGGACCATACGATATAGGCCAAACTCTGTGCAGAATTCTATTTTTAATTAAATCCAGGATGAAACTGTGGTATTTTTTTAAAATTAAATTTTACTTGGGTAAAAGTAAAAAGTAAATCAGAGACTCCGGCCACTAGCGTCCACTGAGAAGATCATTGGGGTTCATAGAGACAGCAGTGACAGTAGAGCACACTGTTATTCATGATGTCTTTCATTGTTTCTGCAGGTGATCAGCACCTGTTGAAGATTGAAGCAGAGGATCCTCCTGAGTTGACCTCGAGTCTGGATCAGGAGAACCCAGAGAGTCTACATGTCAAAGAAGAAAAGGAGGAACAATCGACCACTCCAGAGTTCCCCCTCACTTCTGTTCATGTAAAGAGTGAGGATGAGGAGGAGAAACCTCAGTCCCTACAACCTCATCAAAGACAAACTGAGGCAGAGCCTCCATCCAGCAGCTCAGCTGAACAGATAAAGGCTGATGGAGACTGTGGAGGATCTGAACCAGCAAGGAACTCAGATCAACATGAAGATCTTCAACCAGATACAGATGATGAGGTCTCAGAGTCGTCCTGTGAGACTGAAGACAGTGATGACTGGAGAGATACCAGAGCACCAGAGTCCAGTTTGAACAGTGAAGCTGTAAATGATGAAGAATGTAACAATGGTAAGAAGTCTCACTGTAAGAAGTCTCACCCCTGCTCAGCGTGTGGAAAAACATTTAGCACAAATGCTTTGAAGGTACACATGAAGATCCATACAGGAGAGAAACCATTTGACTGTGCTACCCGTGGTAGACGATTTATTACAAGAGGTCATCTTAAAGAACACATGAAGATCCATACAGGAGAGAAACCATTTGACTGTGCTTAAAAAACACATGAGGATCCATACAGGAGAGAAACCATTTGACTGTGCTACCTGTGGTAAACAATTTAGTCAAAGAGATTATCTTAAAGAACACATGAAGATCCATACAGGAGAGAAACCATTTGACTGTGCTACCTGTGGTAAACAATTTATTTATTATTTATTTATTCATGATGTCTTTCATTGTTTCTGCAGGTGATCAGCACCTGTTGAAGATTGAAGCAGAGGGTCCTCCTGAGTTGACCTCGAGTCTGGATCAGGAGAACCCAGAGAGTCTACATCTTAAAGAAGAAAAGGAGGAACAATCGACCGCTCCAGAGTTCCCCCTCACTTCTCTTCATGTAAAGAGTGGGGATGAAACCATTTGAGAGCTGTCCAGCAGCTCAGCTGAACAGATAAAGGCTGATGGAGACTTCTGAACCAGCCAGGAACTCAGATCAACATGAAGATCTTCAACCAGATACAGATGATGAGGTCTCAAAAAACACAGTGATGACTGAGAGATCCAGTTTGAACAGTGAAGAAATGATGAAGAATGTAACAATGGTAAACTCACTTTGACCCCTGCTCAGCTGTGGAAAAACATTTAGCACAAATGCTTTGAAGGTAAATGAAGATCCAATTTGACTGTGCTACCCGTGGTAGACGATTTATTACAAGAGGTCATCTTAAAGAACACATGAAGATCCATACAGGAGAGAAACCATTTGACTGTGCTACCTGTGGTAAAAAATTTAGTCAAAGAGGTATTCTTAAAAAACACATGAGGATCCATACAGGAGAGAAACCATTTGACTGTGCTACCTGTGGTAAAAAATTTAGTCAAGGAGATTATCTTAAAGAACACATGAAGATCCATACAGGAGAGAAACCATTTGACTGTGCTACCTGTGGTAAAAAATTTAGTCAAAGAGGTATTCTTAAAAAACACATGAGGATCCATACAGGAGAGAAACCATTTGACTGTGCTACCTGTGGTAAACAATTTAGCCAAAGATGTACTCTTGAAATACACATGAGGATCCATACAGGAGAGAAACCATTTGACTGTGCTACCTGTGGTAAACAATTTATTACGAGAGGTAATCTTAAAAAACACATGAGGATCCATACAGGAGAGAAACCATTTGACTGTGCTACCTGTGGTAAACAATTTAGTCGAAGATGTACTCTTAAAAAACACATGAGGATCCATACGGGAGAGAAACCATTTGACTGTGCTACCTGTGGTAAACAATTTAGTCAAAGAGATTATCTTAAAGTACACATGAAGATCCATACAGGAGAGAAACCATTTGACTGTGCTACCTGTGGTAAAAAATTTAGTCAAAGAGCTTCTCTTAAAGGCCACATGAGGATCCATACAGGAGAGAAACCATTTGACTGTGCTACCTGTGGTAAACAATTTAGTCAAAGAGATAGTCTTAAAGACCACATGAGGATCCATACAGGAGAGAAACCATTTGACTGTGCTACCTGTGGTAAGCAATTTATTTCAAGAAAACATCTTAAAAAACACATTAGGATCCATACAGGAGAGAAACCATTTCACTGTGCTACCTGTGGTAAACGATTTATTTCAAGAAGTTATCTTAAAACACACATGAGGATCCATACAGGAGAGAAACCATTTCACTGTGCTACCTGTGGTAAACAATTTATTACGAGGGGTACTCTTAAAAAACACATGAGTATCCATACAGAAGAGAAACCATTTCACTGTGCTACCTGTGGTAAACAATTTAGACATCAAGAGGAATTTAAGAAGCACTTGAGACTCCACACAAGAGAAACCATTTAGTTGTGCTATTTGAGGGAATTGATTTATGGAGCTGGAGAATTTGGCTGCACATGGATGCACATGAAATCCCATCAGTTGTTGTCTTGAGAGGCACATGAAAGTCCATACAGAAGTTAAACAATTTCCTTTGTAGTGTGTGGAGTACATGTCTTAAGACATCTTAAATCATTTAGGTATATTTTTTTGATGAGACATTTTGTCAACAGGAAGATCTTAACATGTACACAAGAATCAATGTAGGAGAGTAAACGTACAGTTGAAGTTTTTGTGGCCATTGATCCTATGGTGTAGAAGAGATGTAGGAGTGTATGTAAACTCCTGACCTCAGCAGTGTGGGAACACTTTTGGGCTATAATTGCACTGCTGCTGAAAACCACCTCGTTCTGTGTTAAAAAAAATGTATACGCCAATATTTGATGATTGTTTATTTAGGCTGAAATGTTGATGGTTCCTTTATTGAAGTGTGCGCTGCTGTTATAAGAAGAATGTTTAGCCAATTAACGGGACAATTTAATCCCGTGGCATTCCTTCTTTTCTTTTTTTTGTTTTGCTCTTTTTTTTTTAAAGTATATATTTTTTGGCTTTTCATGCCTTCATTTGATAGGACAGTGGAGGCAGTATAGGGCCGTCCGATGCGGGACTCGAACCGGGGCCGCCTGCAGCGAGGACTAAAGTCTCAACATATGGGGCGGGTGCTCTACCAACTGAGCTAAACACCACCACTGTTATGCAAGTGATTTGAGGACGGATCTGTGAGTAAAAATGTCACACATGGACAACTGTTTCAGCTGCTTTATTAAAATAAAAAGTGTGTTATTATGAAAGAAGTGTGTTACTTTACTGTGCAATTTACACGGCTCTCTTCGGCTGCCCCACCCCTCACCCCCGTCGGTAAACGAATACTCGAGTACTACTCGAATAGTGACCCTGAACATTCGGATGGTAGGAAGGGCTGTGTGTGCAGCCAAGGGATGCGCGTGAATGTGGTGACATAGGGACGAGGACCAATAGATCCATGACATGGGCAGGGGCTGCCAACTCATGGTGCGTTCAAGGAAACCCATAACTCGTGTTTTTCCGACCTGTTAACTCGTACCAGTTGGATCTGGTACGAGTTCACGGGTTGTAAGTTACGAGTGGCCGTTACAGTGCACTTTCACAGGCAACAGGTCAGAAAAACACGAGTTAAGGGTTTCCTGGTTACAAAGTTGTAAGTCGTGACTTGAAGCCAAAATTTATGTTTCAAAAGCCTGCCTGGAACGCAGCATTAGTCAAAATGCTGACTTTAAGAATGTTGAATAAAAGTGATATGAACTGATATAGGCTAATAGGCCTAATATTTTTTTTAAAGGGATAGTTCACCCAAAATTCAAATTTCACTCATTATCTACTCACCCTCATGTCGACTAAGACGTTCCTTCTTTAAATAGTGTAAACTAGCAAAAGCAGAGAACAAGAGTGTCAAATCATGAAATGCACAATAGAGTTAAATGAACAGCACATACTGTACTGGTCCATTGAGGCAGAGGAGGTTGGTCCTCCTCTATTTTTGAGAGGCAAGAGGAAAATCGATTTTTTATTTAAGAAAGAGTAACTGGTTGAAATAAATCATTACCAAATCTCCGTATAATTTATAAAATATTATATATGTATTTTATAATAAAAAAAGTTTATTTTTTGGAAGAAAATCCACTTAAAATGGTTCAACGGTAAGATTTTTACTTCCCTAACTGACCTCGGGGCGGGATCTCCTTCCATTGACTCAATGCATTTAGGATTTTTTCATCCTGATCTGTGATTGGCTAAGACACGTAAAATGACATCATAACGGAGGAGCCCCTTCGTTACCAAGGGGGAGTTGTCCTTCCATTGACTCAATGCTCATTTTCAAAATTTTTTCAATCCTGATTCCTGTGATTGGCTCCAGACACGGAAACTGACCCCCATGTTAAAATAGAGGAGCTTTAGAGCTTAAAAAAACATATTCACGCAATCTTATTTTTTTGTCTCAATCGACTACCCCCGCACACTCTGGTCCAATGACAGTTTTACTGTTATTAGTATAAGATTCTGGTTAATCAGTTGCTATGAAAACGTTCAGCTCCCAGAGCGCCCAGAGACAGGCTGTTTCGAGGCCAGTGGGCTGTTCTCGGCCGGCCAATCCAACATGTTCAAACCGCCATTTTGAGATAAAAACTACTTGATTTGAAAATAAATATCACAGATTTCTGGATAAACTTTTTACAGTCTATGTTAGACCAATCAGCAATCAGAACACAAGATTGACAGCAGTTGGAATGACAGTCCGACCCCCCTTGGTTACTGTTGCTATGTGGTAAACTTTCACTCCCAGCCGTGCTGCTGGTGCTGCTGCTCTCACCCAAGAAAAGACCTTTCAGAATATTGGCATTGATTTGAAAGTAAATATCAGCAGATTTCTGGATAAACTGTTGGGAGATTTAGAGAGAAGCAGTCCCACATCCATGATAAATGCTCTGTCTTTTTCATTAGGCCTGTGTTAATCAGAAAACAGTAGCATTGAATAAAATTATGTTGTTTTTAAGAAATCTTGTAAGACATTGATTTGACTGTTTTCATTGAATATAAGAAAGTATAGGGTTAAGTACTAGTCAAAATAACATGATGCTGTGGGCTGGTGTTCCTGTCCTCCCCAATTTTTTCAGTCACCAGCCGCCACTGCTGTACTCTCTTATTCTCATCACACATTCAAACACAAGCACACACATAGACAACAGTCCAACTATCTCCCATCTAATAACCACACTCATGCACATATTAATAACCAGACACCTTTACATACACACTCACATGTAACTTAATGTGTGCAAGCTTGTAACCACCGCTTTAAAATGTATAGGAATTTGTACATAAATTCTGTGGAAAGGACATTCCACTCACTCGTATGTATGTAAGTGTCACTCAACTTTTTTTGACATGTCCTTTAAAATAAAGTGTTGGATCCCTGCTGGATCAATATGTGCTCACTTGGAGCCCCCCCTCCCATTGGGGTCTGGTCACCCTATCCTTAAGAGTAAGTGAGTCTCTCGGTAACGAATCCTCTCAGAAACTCGACCTCAGACATTTCACTCAAACTCTTTGTTGTTCCTGAGAGCAGACCTGAACAGTTTCCTGCTGCTAGACTCTCTTCAGTCTGAGCAAAGACGGTTTTGTTCTGAGCATCTTTGATTCAGGGCCGTTGAGTCGCTGTAGCAACCGGATCCAGGGCGAGAGAGAGAGAGACAGGCATTTCCGTCAAAATAAAAGCACCACGCTAATAAAATGCGGTGAAACTCTTAAATTTAAAGAATATAATTTCTAAGATACTCCTTGAACCATTAAGTTAACCTTTTACTTTTTTTTACTTTTTTTAGTATACGTTTCATGTTTGTGAAGACTTTTATTTAGAAGGCTACTTGCACAACGTTACTTCCTACTTCCGGTAAAGCGCTGCTTCATGTCTGCCTGTTTCCGGTTGGTCTCCCTTAGCATCGCAAACTTACTCTCCTTCAATCAACCGTAGTTATTTTTCCCCGATGTCCTTGTAAATATTGTGTTGTATATACATTTAATCGAATCGTTGTTATTTGTCATTAGTTCATACAATTGTAGTAGTAGGCTCTTTTTAAATTGTAGCCAAACTGTGTTGACAGCAGTAGACCTACCGGTTTCCGCCCCAAAAAACTTTACCTGTCAGTTCTGGCACTTTTCTACACGAGATGCCTCCAGGAGCTTTGTCCATGTTGACCAGAAAACTAGACAAGGGCTTTAAATTATACGCATCGGTAAGAAAACACCATGCAACTTAACGTAAGGATTACAAGTTATTATTGTTGTAGTACATGTACTTTACAAATAGGTGTAAATTGAAAACCTATCCTGAGATTGTACATGGGCAAAAAAATACAACACTTTGAGCAATTTAAATACCTGGGGGTAACTCTAGACCCAACACTTAGTTTTAAAGGGCATGTCAAAAAGTTGAGAAACACATACGAAATAATACAGGTGAGTGGAATGTCCTTCCCACAGAATTTATCAAATTCCTATACATTTTCATGCTCATCAAAGCAATGGTTACAAGTTTGCACACATTGTTATGTTACATGTGAGTGTGTCTGGTTATTAATATGTGCATGAGTGTGGTTATTGGATGCGGGTGAGGATGGAGAAGGAGATAGTTGGACTGTTGTCTATGTGTGCTTGTGTTTGAATGTGTGATGAGAATAAGAAAGAATAAATAAGAGTATGTGCTGTTCATTTAACTCTATTGTGCATTTCATGATTTGACACTCTTGTTCTCTGCTTTTGCTAGTTTACACTGTCTATTTTTAAAAATATTAGGCCTATTATATAAGTTCATATCAATTTTATTCAACATTCTTAAAGCATAAGTCAGTGATCTGGTCGTTTTGGCCAATGCTGTGTTCGAGCCAGGCTTTTGAAACCATACATTTCGGCTTCAAGTCATGACTTAGGCTAATGCTTTGTAGCGTTCTAGGTAACCCGTAACTCGTGTTTTTCCGACCTGTTGCCTGTGAAAGTGCACTATAACGGCCTCTCGTAACTTCCGACCCGTGAACTCGTACAAATTCACAGGTCGGAAAAACATGAGTTACGGGTTTCCTTGAACGCACCATGAGTTAGCAGCCCCCGCCCTCGTCATGCATCTATTGGTCCTCGTCCCTATACGTCACCACATTCACGCGCACCCCTTGGCTGCACACACAGACTTTCATGCCGTTCTCTCTCCTCATTGGATAACGCTTGTATCCCACAAGGAAAGTTTGCTCCTCGGTTTACAGCAGAGCAGAGTGACGGAGAGACCCGTGTTTTGGCCGAAACACTCCATGCAAGTGATTGCTGACGGAAAATAGGACTATTTAGGACTTATATTAACAAAAACATTCCGCTGACTCATGCTTTAATATTGTTATCTGTCTGTTACCTGCCCAGGGACTACAGGTGGAAATTAACAAATGTTGCTACAACCTGGCTCAAGGCATCTTCTCTTGATTTAAAATGTTTTTGAGCATTGTCCCTGTTTTAAATAAATACATTCTCAATTCCTAATTATTAGGGCTGCAACGAGTGGCATAATTTACCATCTGAATGTTCAGGGTCATTATTCGAGTAGTACTCGAGTATTCGTTTACAGATGGGGGTGGAGCAGCGCCATGTAGAGGGAGAGCGGAAAGGAGCACGGAGCAGGAGAGCGGAGCAGCCGAAGAGAGCCACGTAAATCTGACAGTAAAGTAACACTCTTCTTTCATAATAACACACTTTTTATTTGAATAAAACAGCTGAAACAGTTGTCTATGTGTGACATTTTTACTCACAGATCCGTCCTCAAATCACTTGCAATTAAAAGAGCAAAACAAAAAAAAAGAAAAGAAGGAATGCCACGGAATTAAATTGTCCCGTTAATAGGCTAAACATTTTTCTTATAACAGCAGTGCACACTTCAATAAAGGAACCATTAACATTTCAGCCTAAATGAACAATAAAATATTGGCGGATACATTTTTTAACAGAACGAGGTGGTTTTCAGCAGCAGTGCAATTATAGCCCAAAAGTGTTCCCACACTGCTGAGGTCAGGAGTTCACATACACTCCTACATCTCTTCTACACCAGAGAATCAACGGCTACGAAAACTTCCAACTGTACGTTTATTATTCTTGTGTACACGTTAAGATCTTCCTGTTGACAAAATGCCTCATCCCAAAACTGCAACTAACCAATTTAAGGTGTCTTAAGACTACCTCCGACCATACATGTACTCCACAAGAAATGGTTTAACTTCTGTATGGACTTTCATGTTCCTCTCAAGACAACAACTGAAGTTTCCCTCCTTGATGGGATTTCATGTGCATCCATGTGCAGCCAAATTCTCCAGCTCTATAAATCCTTTCCCTCACATAGCACAACTAAATGGTTTCTCTTGTGTGGAGTCTCAAGTGCTTCTTAAATATCCCTTGATGTCTAAATTGTTTACCACAGGTAGCACAGTGAAATGGTTTCTCTCCTGTATGGATCCTCATGTGTTCTTTAAGAGTACCTCTTTGACTAAATTGTTTACCACAGGTAGCACAGTCAAATGGTTTCTCTCCTGTATGGATCCTCATGTGTTCTTTAAGAGTACCTCTTTGACTAAATTGTTTACCACAGGTAGCACAGTCAAATGGTTTCTCTCCTGTATGGATCCTCATGTGTACTCTAAGATGACCTCTTTGACTAAATTGTTTACCACAGGTAGCACAGTCAAATGGTTTCTCTCCTGTATGGATCCTCATGTGTTCTTTAAGAGTACCTCTTTGACTAAATTGTTTACCACAGGTAGCACAGTCAAATGGTTTCTCTCCTGTATGGATCCTCATGTGTACTCTAAGATGACCTCTTTGACTAAATTGTTTACCACAGGTAGCACAGTCAAATGGTTTCTCTCCTGTATGGCTCCTCGTGTGTACCTTCAAATCCTTTGTGCTAAATGTTTTTCCACACACTGAGCAGGGGTGAGACTTCTTACAGCGAGACTTCTTAGCTTTGTTACATTCTTCATCATTTACAGCTTCACTGTTCAAACCGGACTCTGGTGCTCTGGTATCTCTCCAGTCATCACTGTCTTCAGTCTCACAGGACGACTCTGAGACCTCATCATCTGTATCTGGTTGAAGATCTTCATGTTTATCTGAGTTCCTTGCTGGTTCAGATCCTCCACAGTCTCCATCAGCCTCCATCTCTTCAGCTGAGCTGCTGGATGGAGGCTCTGTCTCAGTTTGTCTATGATGAGGTTGTAGGGACTGAGGTTTCTCCTCCTCATCCTCACTATTTACATGAACAGAAGTGAGGGGGAACTCTGGAGTGGTCGATCGTTCCTCCTTTTCTTCTTTGACATGTAGACTCTCTGGGTTCTCCTGATCCAGACTCGAGGTCAACTCAGGAGGATCCTGTGCTTCAATCTTCAACAGGTGCTGATCACCTGCAGAAACAATGAAAGACATCATGAACAACAGTGTGCTCTACTGTCACTGCTGCCTCTATGAACCCCAATGATCTTCTCAGTGGACGCTAGTCTGAGCTCAGGGAATTTTGCTCCTGCTATGATCCTCTGATTGGCTGGGAGTCTCTGATTTACTTTTTACTTTTACACCAGTACTTTTACTTTTACTCAAGTAAAATTTCATCAAAAAAATACCACACTTTCACTATACTGCATGTCATTCCCCCATCTCTGCCTCCCGTTTCCTGTCACACTCCACTGTCCTATCAAATAAAGGCATGAAAAGCCAAAAAAATATACAAAAAAAAAAAAAAAAAATATATATATATATATATAAAAATATAATTTTGCACAAAGTTTGGCCTACATCGTATGGTCCGGGAAGAGAAGTGCTGGGAGCCTCCGCTACAAACAAGCTTGAAATATAGACTTATTTAAATTTTTCCGGAAAATTTTCTCATTTCGGGGCTTCAATACAAGACAGACATTACATACAAGCAGCATGGAGGTATTTGGATGTTCTGGCGTGGATGTGCCGCAGCACAGCGTGAGTAGCGCGCGTGTTTTATTTTTTTTTTTAAAGCAAACAAAATCAAATATCTAGCCATTCGAATAACTCCTGATTATAAAGATATGGACCGAGAGAACATCAACCCACTGCTTCAGAAGATGAAATCAGATTTTGGCAGATGGACTAAAATCCACCTTTCACTCTGGGGAAAAATAAATTCTAATAAAATGATGTCTGCACCTGTGATCTATTATATTTCCCACCTTCCTCTGAACATTCCCGAGTCCTATTTTTGAGATTTTGACACTCTTATCCTAGATTTCATCTGGGGCAATTCACATCATCATTTGGGAATAAAGAAATTACAGGCCCACACAAAAAGAGGGGGATTTTCTCTTCCCAACTTCAGAAGGTACAGCTGGGCCTTCAATTTATTGCCAACCCCATTAGAACGTGGTTAACAAGGCAGGAACTAACTTTAGGTTAAGAAGTTAACCCCGGTTCTCTGAAACATGAGTGAGGTATCTCACTATGGGACACGCCCCCTGCGCTTGTCCCCAGAAGCAATTTTCCACTACGCCAGTCCTGACTGGCCGACAGACGTGACGTCCCCTTCCGGGGGAGGGTCTTCCCCCTCCCTATAAGACCGGGGCGTCACGTCAGTACTTCAGTCTGAGCAGAAACACCTCTTCCTCGCTCCAGGCAAGGAGGGTGATCTGGTGAGATACCTCACTCATGTTTCAGAGAACCGGGGTTAACTTCTTAACCTAAAGTTCTCTTTCAACATTCGTTTCGGTATCTCACTATGGGATGTAGAGACTCCCGTATTGCCTCAGACAAGCACTCGAGGACCAGACATTAATGTGACATAAATCACACAGGCAGCCCTCTATCAGTCGCTGAACCCACATGCAGCACAGCGTGAGCCATTGTGGGTACAGTGACATCCAATCTGTAAAACCTGGAGAAGGTGTGGGGTGTAGACCAACTAGCAGCCGCACACACCTCCTCCAGAGAAACGCCCTGAAACAATGCCCATGAAGCGGCCATCCCACGAGTGGAATGAGCGCGCAGCCCTGAGGGGGCTCAGCCCCTTACTCTCATAGGCTAAGGCAATGGCCTCCACAATCCAGCGAGACAACCGCTGTTTCGTGAGGGGCTTCCCCGTGTGAGGAGCAGCCCACGACACAAACAGCTGTTCTGATCTCCTGAATCCAGCTGTTCTGTCCACATAGGCGCGTAACGCGCGCACCGGGCAGAGCGTATTCATGCGCCCCTGCTCCTGTGATGAGAAAGGAGGAGGGCAGAACGCCAACAGCTCAATAGGGCGATATGGAGTTGCCGGGTTAAAAACCTTCGGCACAAATGCGGGGTTAGGCTTAAGTAAAACCTTAGAATCCCCCGCTAAAAACTGCATACAAGCCGGGTTCACCGACAATGCATGGATATCACTCACACGCTTGGCCGAAGCCAGTGCGAGTAACAGAGCCGTCTTCAGGGAGAGCACTCTGAGCTCCACCTGAGACAGTGGCTCAAAGGGTGGGTCTGCCAATGCATCCAGGACCATGGACAGATCCCACGGAGCGGCCAGGCTCTTGGAGACTGGTCGCAGGCGACGTGCACCTTTCATAAACTGACAAACCAGGGGGTGCTGACCCGCTGTTTTATCTCCAAAGCCAATGTGACATGCCGATATAGCGGCCAAATACACTTTGACTGTAGAAAAAGCCAAGCCCTTATCCAGCAGTTCCTGCAGGAACGTCAGGATCGCCGGCACGGGGCTCTGAAAAGCCAAAATCCCCGCTTTTACGCACCACTTTTCAAACGCGCTCCATTTGCCATCATATGCGGAGCGTGTAGAAGGAGCTCTTGCGCCCTGAATAGTGGCGATGACGCTCTGTGGGAGCCCAGCGGCGGACAGATTCATCCCTTCACGGGCCAGGCCCATAGAGCCATGCGCTCCGGATAAGGATGAAAAATCTCCCCGCGCGCCTGTGTCAGAAGGTCTCTGCGCAGTGGCAGGCGCCACGGCTGACCGCACAGGAGCTGGGATATCTCCGCTATCCAGATCTTCCCCTGCCAACGGGGGGCTATCAGGATCAGAGACAGACTCCTCTCTCGTACTCTGGCGAGAGTGGGAGTGATCAGTTCTAATGGGGGAAAAGCGTACAGGAGGACGCGCGGCCACTCGTGCGCCAAGGCATCCAGACCCATCGGGGCTCTCTGGTCGGTGAGGGAGTAGAACAGAGGACACTGAGCGTTCTCCTCTGATGCAAAGAGATCCACTCTCGCCCTGCCGTATCTCTCCCAGACCTGGGCAACTACCTCGCTGTGGAGTTTCCAATCCTTGTAGCGAGGGTCGCCCCTGGAGAGTAAGTCCGCTCCCAGGTTCAAAATGCCCGGTACATGAGTGGCCTTCAGTGATAACAGGTGGGAGTCGCTCCACGTTATCAGTCTGTGTGCCAGCGTGTGCAAACGGCGCGAGCGTAACCCGCCCTGCCTGTTGATGTACGCTATGACTGTGGTGTTGTCGGTCCTGACCAGAACGTGCTGCCCTCTGAGGAGAGGTAGGAAGTGATTCAGGGCCAGCGACACAGCCTGAAGCTCCAGGCAGTTTATGTGAAGTAACTGCATCTGTGAGCTCCATGTGCCATTTACTATCCTGCCCTCGTAGGTGGCTCCCCAGCCTGAACGAGAAGCATCCGTAGTAATAACCTTTCTGGCCAGGATGGTTCCCATGGTAACCCCTATGGTCAGAAAAGCTGTGCGTCTCCAAGGGCGCAGCGCCATGACGCACGCCACGGAGACTGAGACCAGACGGTGTCTGTGGCGCACAGGGTTCAGCCTCAGTGACGCCACCCACTGCTGAAATGGTCTCATGTGCAGTCGGCCGAGCGGGATGACCGTCAGGGCCGAAGCCATCAGGCCCAATAGCCTGAGACACACTCTGAACTTTAGCTTCGTCCCCCTGCGAAAAAGTGCCAGACAGGCCTGAAAAGCCTCCACCCTTTCCGCTGACAGACGCGCTCTGAATGCGGCTGAGTCCAGAGATAGACCGATGAATTTGATGTTCTGAGTAGGGATCAGAACACTCTTTTCCCGGTTCACCGTGAAGCCCAGGGTGGCCAGATGTGACATGAGCCGTGCGGCATGAGCCTGGGTTTGGTGTGGAGACTGAGCTGCGAGAAGCCAGTCGTCTATGTATGTTGCCAAGCGCATTCCCCCCTCTTTCAGAGGTGCGATGGCTGCCTCGGTGCATTTTACAAAAACCCTCGGACTTAGTGAAAGGCCGAATGGGAGCACCAAATACTCGTACGTTATGCCTTGAAAGGCAAAACGGAGGTATTTTCTGTGCGGGGGGTAAATAGGGATGTGAAAGTACGCGTCTTTCAGGTCTATGGATATGAACCAGTCGCCTGGGCGCACGAATCGTATCAGAGCCGTGTGCGTCAACATTCTGAACTTGTACTGTCTCATGTATCTGTTCAGAGCGCGCAGGTCCAATATTGGCCGCAGACCCCCGTCTTTCTTGGGGACCAGAAAATACCTTGAATAGAAACCGCTCTGTCTCTTTTCTGGAGGTACTATCTGGACAGCTCCTTTGATTAGCAAGGAGTTGATCTCCTCCTGCAATATACGAGCTTTGTCCCCTTGCGCCTGTGATTGCAAAACTGTGTTGAATCTGGGCGGGATGGACGTGAACTGGAGCCTGTAACCCCTGGTTACGGTCTTTAGCACCCAGTCCGACGTCACACATGCACGCCACTGCTGGGCTCGCTCTGGCAGCGGACCTAATGGTGGTCTCGCCGCCGCGCCGAGCCGGGCAGCGGGTGATGCTGCAGTGCTCAGTCTGCGCTGCTGCTGCACAGCTGGCGGACTGGACCGCTGCGCCACGAGTGGGGTTATTTCTCCCCCTCGTGGCGTTATGTGAGGCTTTGCAGCCACGATATGTTTCTGTTTTATTTTTATTTTTGTCAACAAGTTTTGCTGCGCCCTTGGTTCTGGACCTGGGTGCGCAGTGAACAACAACTTTATTAATGACAATGAGGGGGGTGTGTGTGTTTCTCTGCACTGGTGTGTGCTTGTGTAACACAGAGTCTCTGCATGGCTCTCCGTGAGGCTCTCTGCAGGACGGACCTTCCTCCTCTTCGGGCGGCTGTGGACCACGAGTGCCGGGGCGGCTGCTGCGCGTCTCTTCAGGGACCCGGAACACGGCCTCTCTGAACTTGGCCGGGACAGAAACATTCTCGTGGGGGGGGAGACGGGCCTCTGGCTGGGCTCGGCATCCCCCTCCGTGGACAGCGTCCTAGGTGGCGCGTCGCTTCTTCTTCCCCCCGTGGGTGGCACCTGGGGCAGGTTGGCCCCCCTGTGTCACGTTGGTGGCGAACGGCTTCTTGGCCCACGCGCCTTTGAGCTCCGGTGGCTTGCTCTGGGCGGCCGCCTGAGCTTGGGGCTGACGTTTTGGGATGCGGTAGCCCGGCCGGGCTGCAACCTGGGCAAACGTCTGCCTCGGAGCTGTCGGGGGAGGAGGTGGCATCTTTCTGGGTAAACAGAGCTTGAGTGCTTCACCCTCCTTTTTCTTTTCCTCACACCTTCGTTGCATGGTGGCCACAGCTGGTCCGAAGAGGCCTCTCGGGTCCACTGGGACGTCGAGGAGGTGGGCTTTCTCTCTCTGGGACAGGCTGGACAGATTGAGCCACCTAGCTCTTTCCTGCGCGACCATCAGGGCCATGGCTCTGCCGGAGGCCTGGACGGCGCATCTGTGTAGGCGTAAGCAGAGGTCGGTCACCACGCAAACTTCTTCCCACACAGCAGGGGTTGGTGAGGTCGCCATCTCCTCCTGCAACTCGGCTTGGTAGGCCAGCAGGAGCGATGACGCGTTGAGAGCCCTCACAGACATGGCTACAGACTTGTAGCCTTTTTCAGTCAGGGAGGACTGGAAGCATTCCGCCTTGGACGGCAGGGCGGGGCCCGCCGCCGTCATGGTGGGCTTCTGGCCGGGGTGGAGGTGCGACGCAAGGAGGGGTTCAACCGGGGAAGGTGGGAGAAGCCTTTCTCCTCCATGCCCGCCCAGTCCAGTGCTGAGCCTCCCTGCGCGGCGTTCTTTGCCGTGAGTGGATTGCTCCAGGCTCGGGTCGCTTCCTCCAGGCACTCCGGGAACACCGGCAGGAGCTGTCTGGTGGAGGGTTTGGCTTTGGGGAGCCGTCTCCCCTCGTACCGGGACGTGGAGGTCTCGGCGGGGGTCTCTGGCCACTCGATGCCCAGCTTCGCAGCTGCCCTCCTGCAGACGTCGTGCAGGTCAGTGCCGGCGGGCGGGTTTGGGGAGCCGCCGCTAGCCTCCTCCCGGTGGTTGGCTTTGCAGCCAACGAGGGGGTGAAGGAGCCATCCGGGTCAGAGTCGTCCTCGTCGGAGCCGAGGCTAATAGACTCGTCGCCGGAGTCAGAATTTAACACCACGTCTACGATGTCCTCCTCCTGTGCTTCTTCCAACAGGTCTTCACCGGAGGCGTCGAGGTGTTTCAGCAGGTCGGTGGGCGGGTCAGCCCAGTCTGCGACCGCGGGGACGGTGTCTCCCTGGGAGGGCTCCGTCTCTGACTCCTGCGATGGGGGGTTGGATACCCCCATCATCGGGTCGGTGGTTGACAAGCTGGCCAGCCGTGTCAGCCTACGGCGGCGGGTTTTGTTTGAAAACCGCGCGCAGTGCTCGCAAGACACCGGGGTCGCCATGGCGTCCTGAGCATGTTTCAGCCCGAGGCACGCCGAGCAGGTGGAGTGGGTATCCGCCCCGGACATCTTCTTGCCGCACACGCAGGCCTTGGCTGGGGGTGTGGACCCGTCCATGGTGAGGAAAAGGGTCTATTTTCCAGCGAGTAGCTACTGTTTGGTGACAGGCTAGCTGTGTTGCTAGTGTTTGGTAACAGGCTAGCTGTGTTGCTAGTGTTTGGAGACAGGCTAGCTTGGGTGCTACTGTTTGGAGACAGGCTAGCTGAGCGGCTACTGTTTGGGGACAGACTAGCTCTTATACAAGGAAAACAGCCACTGTTTGGGTACAGACTAGCTGGCTCTCGTAGCTTTTCAGCTGCAGCAGGGAGCTAACGTGATAGCGGTCGGCGACCGAGTTGTGAGCTCGCTCTATGACCAGTTTGCTAATGTTAGCCGAGCCTGTTGTCCGAGAGCTGCTTCCAGGAGCGAGAAGAGGTTTTAGACTGAAGTACTGACGTGACGCCCCGGTCTTATAGGGAGGGGGAAGACCCTCCCCCGGAAGGGGACGTCACGTCTGTCGGCCAGTCAGGACTGGCGTAGTGGAAAATTGCTTCTGGGGACAAGCGCAGGGGGCGTGTCCCATAGTGAGATACCGAAACGAATGTTGAAAGAGAACTTGGTCTATCCAAGTTGGTTCAAAATAGAGTGGAGGGTTATCCCCTTGGTCTGAGTTATTTAGTACAAAATTTTCATCACATAATGATAATCCTATTAACGCTAATACTAAACTAATGTGGCATAAACTAGAGCAGGGCGTTGGGACTTTTTCAAATCCCCCCATGCACCACTATGGAATAACAAGAAAATTCTAATCGGGAACAGAACAGTTAACTGGACTATTCGTCAAAAAAAGCAGGGATAAACTACATTTTACATTTTTTTTGATAGAAACACTAAGCTATTTTTAAGCTTTAATCAATTGGTGGATAGATACAAATTACCACATAATTTGTGATAGATAGATACAAATTACCACATAATCAATACATTATACCTTTAATCTGGTTTAACCATAATACCTGGAGTTCGCAACCCCCCTCCCTCTCTCTGGTCACCCTAACCTTAAGAGTGCAAACTCTTTTTCTTTTTTAAACACAACTTTGAGGCGAACTGATGTAAAACTGGATCACCAACCGGTTTTGTTGAGAACGACTCGAGGCTGCAGGAGAACATCCAGCAGGTTCCTCTGCCGCTCGATCTCCTGTCTGAGGCCCGAAGCCTCCGCCTCGTACCCGGCTACGACTCTGTCCACGGCCGCTAAGATTTCCTGGGAGGCGGCGGTGAGTCTCTCGGTGACGAATCCTCTCAGAAACTCGACCTCAGGCATTTTACTCAAACTTTGTTGTTCCTGGACAGTTTCCTGCTGCTAGACTCTCTTCAGTCAGAGCAAAGACGGTTTCGTTCTGGCCATCTTTGATTCAGGGCCGTTGAGTCGCTGTAGCAACCGGATCCAGGGCGAGAGAGAGAGAGACAGGCATTTCCGTCAAAATAAAAGCACCACGCTAATAAAATGCGGTGAAACTCATAAATGTAAATAGTATAGTTTCCAAGATAGGTCTTGAATCATCAAATTAACCTTTTACTTTTATTGTATTACAAGTTCATGTATATTTTATACGTTTCATGTTGGTGAAGACTTTTATTTAGAAGGCTACTTGCACAACGTTACTTCCTACTTCCGGTAAAGCGCCGCTTCATGTCTACCTGTTTCCGGTTGGTCTCCCTTAGCATCGCAAACTTTACTGTCCATCAATCTGAGTTATTTTCCCCCGATCTCCTTGTAAATATTGTATTGTATATACATTTAATCGAATCGTTGTTATTTGTCATTAGTTCATACAATTGTAGTAGTAGGCTATTTTTAAATTGTAGCCAAACTGTGTTGACAGCAGTAGACCTACCGGTTTCCGCCCCAAAAAACTTTACCTGTCACTTATGGCACTTTTCTACACGAGATGCCTCCAGGAGCTTTGTCCATGTTGACCAGAAAACTAGACAAGGGCTTTAAATTATACGCATCGGTAAGAAAACACCATATAACTTAACGTAAGGATTACAAGTTATTATTGTTGTAGGCTAGTACATGTACTTTACAAATAGGTGTAAATTGAAAACCTATCCTGAGATTGTACATGGGCAAAAAAAAAACAACACTTCGAGCAATTTAAATACCTGGGAATAACTCTAGTTTTAAAGGGCATGTCAAAAAGTTGAGAAACACATACGAAATAATACGGGTGAGTGGAATGTCCTTCCCACAGAATTTATCAAATTCCTATACATTTTCATGCTCATCAAAGCAATGGTTACAAGCTTGCACACATTGTTAAGTTACATGTGTCTGGTTATTAATATGTGCATGAGTGTGGTTATTGGATGCGGGTGAGGATGGGGAAGGAGATAGTTGGACTGTTGTCTGTGTGTGCTTGTGTTTGAATGTGTGATGAGAATAAGAGAGAGTATGTGCTGTTCATTTAACTCTATTGTGCATTTCATGATTTAACACTCTTGTTCTCTGCTTTTGCTAGTTTACACTGTCTATTTTTAAAAATATTAGGCCTATTATATCAGTTCATATCAATTTTATTCAACATTCTTAAAGCATAACTCAGTGATCTGGTCGTTTTGGCCAATGCTGTGTTCGAGCCAGGCTTTTGAAACCATACATTTCGGCTTCAAGTCATGACATAATACTTTGTAGTGTTCCAGGTAACCCGTAACTCATGATTTTCCAACCTGTTGCCTGTGAAAGTGCACTATAACGGCCTCTCGTAACTTCCGACCCATGAACTCGTACAAATTCACAGGTCGGAAAAACATGAGTTACGGGTTTCCTTGAACACACCATGAGTTAGCAGCCCCCGCCCTCGTCATGCATCTATTGGTCCTCGTCCCTACGTCATCACATTCACATGCATCCCTTGGCTGCACACACAGCCCTTCATGCCGTTCTCTCTCCTCATTGGATAACGCTTGTATCCCACAAGGAAAGTTTTCTCCTCGGTTTACAGCAGAGCAGAGTGACGGTGAAAGTGATTGCTGACGGAAAATAGGACTATTTAGGACTTATATTAACAAAAACATTCCGCTGACTTATGCTTTAATATTGTTATCTGTCTGTTTCTTACCTGCACAGCTAAGGGGCTACAGGTGGAAATTAACAAATGTTGCTACAACCTGGCTCAAGGCATCTTCTCTTGTTTTAAAATTCTCAATTCCTAATTATTAGGGCTGCAACGAGTGCCATGATTTACCATCTGAATGTTCAGGGTCATTATTCGAGTAGTACTCGAGTATTCGTTTACAGATGGGGGTGGAGCAGCGCCATGTAGAGGGGGAGTGGAAAGGAGCACGGAGCGGGAGAGCGGAGCAGCCGAAGAGAGCCATGTAAATCGGACAGTAAAGTAACACGCTTCTTTCATAATAACACACTTTTTATTTTAATAAAACAGCTGAAACAGTTGTCCATGTGTGACATTTTTCCTCACAGATCCGTCCTCAAATCACATTAAAAGAGCAAAACAAAAAAAAAGAAAAGAAGGAATGCCACGGAATTAAATTGTCCCGTTAATAGGCTAAACATTTTTCTTATAACAGCAGCGCACACTTCAATAAAGGAACCATTAACATTTCAGCCTAAATGAACGATAAAATATTGGCGGATACATTTTTTAACACAGAACGAGGTGGTTTTCAGCAGCAGTGCAATTATAGCCCAAAAGTGTTCCCACACTGCTGAGGTCAGGAGTTTACATACACTCCCACATCTCTTCTACACCAGAGAATCAACGGCCACAAAAACTTCCAACTGTACGTTTATTATTCTTGTGTACACGTTAAGATCTTCCTGTTGACAAAATGTCTCATCCCAAAACTGCAACTAACCGATTTAAGTTGTCTTAAGACTACCTCCTTCCATACATGTACTCCACAATAAATGGTTTAACTTCTGTATGGACTTTCATGTCACCAACTGAAGTTTCCCTCCTTGATGGGATTTCATGTGCATCCATGTGCAGCCAAATTCTCCAGCTCTATAAATCCTTTCCCTCACATAGCACAACTAAATGGTTTCTCTTGTGTGGAGTCTCAAGTGCTTCTTAAATTCCCCTTGATGTCTAAATTGTTTACCACACGTAGCACAGTCAAATGGTTTCTCTCCTGTATGGATCTTCATGTGTCCTTTAAGATGACCTCTTTGACTAAATTGTTTACCACAGGTAGCACAGTCAAATGGTTTCTCTGCTGTATGGATCCTCATGTGGTATTTAAGAGTACCTCTTTGACTAAATTGTTTACCACAGGTATCACAGTCAAATGGTTTCTCTCCTGTATGGATCCTCATGTGTTCTTTAAGATTACCTCTTCGACTAAATTGTTTACCACAGGTAGCACAGTCAAATGGGTTCTCTCCTGTATGGATCCTCATGTGTTCTTTAAGAGTCCATCTTTGACTAAATTGTTTACCACAGGTAGCACAGTCAAATGGTTTCTCTCCTGTATGGATCCTCATGTGTTCTTTAAGATGACCTCTTCGACTAAATTGTTTACCACAGGTAGCACAGTCAAATGGTTTCTCTCCTGTATGAATCTTCATGTGTTCTTTAAGATGACCTCTTTGACTAAATTGTTTACCACAGGTAGCACAGTCAAATGGTTTCTCTCCTGTATGGATCCTCATGTGTTCTTTAAGAGTACCTCTTTGACAAAATTGTTTACCACAGGTAGCACAGTCAAATGGTTTCTCTCCTGTATGGATCTTCATGTGTTCTTTAAGATGACCTCTTTGACTAAATTGTTTACCACAGGTAGCACAGTCAAATGGTTTCTTTCCTGTATGGATCTTCATGTGTACCTTCAAAGCCTTTGTGCTAAATGTCTTTCCACACACTGAGCAGGGGTGAGACTTCTTACAGCGAGACTTCTTACCATTGTTACATTCTTCATCATTTACAGCTTCACTGTTCAAACCGGACTCTGGTGCTCTGGTATCTCTCCAATCATCATCACTGTCTTCAGTCTCACAGGACGACTCTGAGACCTCATCATCTGTATCTGGTTGAAGATCTTCATGTTGATCTGAGTTCCTGGCTGGTTCTGATCCTCCACAGTCTCCATCGGCCTTTATCTCTTCAGCTGAGCTGCTGGATGGAGGCTCTGCCTCAGTTTGTCTTTGATGAGGTTGTAGGGACTGAGGTTTCTCCTCCTCATCCTCACTCTTTACATGAACAGAAGTGAGGGGGAACTCTGGAGTGGCCGATCGTTCCTCCTTTTCTTCTTTGACATGTAGACTCTCTGGGTTCTCCTGATCCAGACTCGAGGTCAACTCAGGAGGATCCCCTGCTTCAATCTTCAACAGGTGCTGATCACCTGCAGAAACAATGAAAGACATCATGAACAACAGTGTGCTCTACTGTCACTGCTGTCTCTATGAACCCCAATGATCTTCTCATTGGACGCTAGTCTGAGCTCAGGGAATTTTGCTCCTGCTATGATCCTCTGATTGGCTGGGAGTCTCTGATTTACTTTTTACTTTTACACCAGTACTTTTATTTTTACTCAAGTAAAATTTCATTAAAAAAAAATACCACATTTTCACTATACTGCATGTCCAGAGCAATCTCTGCCTCCCATTTCCTGTCACACTCCACTGTCCTATCAAATAAAGGCATGAAAAGCCTAAAAAATATACAAAAAAAAAAAAAAATATATATATATATATATATATATATATATATATATATAAAAATATAATTTTGCACAAAGTTTGGCCTACATCGTATGGTCCGGGAAGAGAAGTGCTGGGAGCCTCCGCTACAAACAAGCTTGAAATATAGACTTATTTAAATTTTTCCGGAAAAATTTCTCATTTCGGGGCTTCAATACAAGACAGACATTACATACGAGCAGCATGGAGGTATTTGGATGTTCTGGCGTGGATGTGCCGCAGCACAGCGTGAGTAGCGCGCGTGTTTTATTTTTTTTTTAAAGCAAACAAAATCAAATATCTAGCCATTCGAATAACTCCTGATTATAAAGATATGGACCGAGAGAACATCAACCCACTGCTTCAGAAGATGAAATCAGATTTTGGCAGATGGACTAAAATCCACCTTTCACTCTGGGGAAAAATAAATTCTATTAAAATGATGTCTGCACCTGTGATCTATTATATTTCCCACCTTCCTCTGAACATTCCCGAGTCCTATTTTTGAGATTTTGACACTCTTATCCTAGATTTCATCTGGGGCAATTCACATCATCATTTGGGAATAAAGAAATTACAGGCCCACACAAAAAGAGGGGGATTTTCTCTCCCCAACTTCAGAAGGTACAGCTGGGCCTTCAATTTATTGCCAACCCCATTAGAACGTGGTTAACAAGGCAGGAACTAACTTGGTCTATCCAAGTTGGTTCCAAATAGTTATCCCCTTGGTCTGAGTTATTTAGTACAAAATTTGCATCACATAATGAACATCCTGTTAACGCTAATACTAAACTAATGTGGCATAAACTAGAGCAGGGCGTTGGGACTTTTTCAAATCCCCCCATGCACCACTATGGAATAACAAGAAAATTCTAATCGGGAACAGAACAGTTAACTGGACTATTCGGCAAAAAAAAAGCAGGGATAAACTACATTTTACATTTTTTTGATAGAAACACTAAGCTATTTTTAAGCTTTAATCAATTGGTGGATAGATACAAATTACCACATAATCAATACATTATACCTTTAATCTGGTTTAACCATAATAACTGGAGTTCGCAACCCCCCTCCCTCTCTCTGGTCACCCTAACCTTAAGAGTGCAAACTCTTTTTCTTTTTTAAACACAACTTTGAGGCGAACTGATGTAAAACTGGATCACCAACCGGTTTTGTTGAGAACGACTCGAGGCTGCAGGAGAACATCCAGCAGGTTCCTCTGCCGCTCGATCTCCTGTCTGAGGCCCGAAGCCTCCGCCTCGTACCCGGCTACGACTCTGTCCACGGCCGCTAAGATTTCCTGGGAGGCGGCGGTGAGTCTCTCGGTAACGAATCCTCTCAGAAACTCGACCTCAGACATTTTACTCAAACTCTTTGTTGTTCCTGAACAGTTTCCTGCTGCTAGACTCTCTTCAGTCTGAGCAAAGACGGTTTTGTTCTGGCCATCTTTGATTCAGGGCCGTTGAGTCGCTGTAGCAACCGGATCCAGGGCGAGAGAGAGAGAGACAGGCATTTCCGTCAAAATAAAAGCACCACGCTAATAAAATGCGGTGAAACTCATAAATGTAAATAATATAGTTTCCAAGATAGGTCTTGAATCATCAAATTAACCTTTTACTTTTATTGTATTACAAGTTCATGTATATTTTATACGTTTCATGTTGGTGAAGACTTTTATTTAGAAGGCTACTTGCACAACGTTACTTCCTACTTCCGGTAAAGCGCCGCTTCATGTCTACCTGTTTCCGGTTGGTCTCCTAGCATCGCAAACTTTACTCTCCTTCAATCTGAGTTATTTTTCCCCGATCTCCTTGTAAATATTGTATTGTATATACATTTAATCGAATCGTTGTTATTTGTCATTAGTTCATACAATTGTAGTAGTAGGCTATTTTTAAATTGTAGCCAAACTGTGTTGACAGCAGTAGACCTACCGGTTTCCGCCCCAAAAAACTTTACCTGTCAGTTCTGGCACTTTTCTACACGAGATGCCTCCAAGAGCTTTGTCCATGTTGACCAGAAAACTAGACAAGGGCTTTAAATTATACGCATCGGTAAGAAAACACCATGCAACTTAACGTAAGGATTACAAGTTATTATTGTTGTAGTACATGTGCTTTACAAATAGGTGTAAATTGAAAACCTATCCTGAGATTGTACGTGGGCAAAAAATTAAAACACTTAGAGCAATTTAAATACCTGGGGGTAACTCTAGACCCAACACTTAGTTTTAAAGGGCATGTCAAAAAGTTGAGAAACACATACGAAATAATGGGTGAGTGGAATGTCCTTCCCACAGAATTTATCTTATGTATAAATTCCTATACATTTTCATGCTCATCAAAGCAATGCTTACAAGTTTGCACACATTGTTAAGTTACATGTGAGTGTGTCTGGTTATTAATATGTGCATGAGTGTGGTTATTGGATGCGGGTGAGGATGGGGAAGGAGATAGTTGGACTGTTGTCTATGTGTGTGCTTGTGTTTGAATGTGTGATGAGAATAAGAGAGTATGTGCTGTTCATTTAACTCTATTGTGCATTTCATGATTTGACACTCTTGTTCTCTGCTTTTGCTAGTTTACACTGTCTATTTTTAAAAATATTAGGCCTATTATATCAGTTCATATCAATTTTATTCAACATTCTTAAAGCATAAGTCAGCGATCTGGTCGTTTTGGCCAATGCTGTGTTCGAGTCAGGCTTTTGAAACCATACATTTCGGCTTCAAGTCATGACTTAGGCTAATACTTTGTAGCGTTCCAGGTAACCCGTAACTCGTGTTTTTCCGACCTGTTGCCTGTGAAAGTGCACTATAACGGCCTCTCGTAACTTCCGACCCGTGAACTCGTACAAATTCACAGGTCGGAAAAACATGAGTTACGGGTTGCCTTGAACGCACCATGAGTTAGCAGCCCCCGCCCTCGTCAGGCATCTATTGGTCCTCGTCCCTACGTCACCACATTCACGCGCATCCCTTGGCTGCACACACAGCCCTTCATGCCGTTCTCTCTCCTCATTGGATAACGCTTGTATCCCACAAGGAAAGTTTGCTCCTCGGTTTACAGCAGAGCAGAGTGATGGTGAAAGTGATTGCTGACGGAAAATAGGACTATTTAGGACTTATATTAACAAAAACAATCCGCTGACTTATGCTTTAATATTGTTATCTGTCTGTTTCTTACCTGCACAGCCAAGGGACTACAGGTGGAAATTAACAAATGTTGCTACAACTTGGCTCAAGGCATCTTCTCTTGTTTTAAAATGTTTTTGAGCATTGTCCCTGTTTTAAATAAATACATTCTCAATTCCTAATTATTAGGGCTGCAACGAGTGGCATGATTTACCATCTGAATGTTCAGGGTCATTATTCGAGTAGTACTCGAGTATTCGTTTACTGACGGGGGTGGAGCAGCGCCATGTAGAGGGAGAGTGGAAAGGAGCACGGAGCGGGAGAGCGGAGCAGCCGAAGAGAGCCACGTAAATCGGACAGTAAAGTAACACACTTCTTTCATAATAACACACTTTTTATTTTAATAAAGCAGCTGAAACAGTTGTCCATGTGTGACATTTTTACTCACAGATCCGTCCTCAAATCACTTGCAATTAAAAGAGCAAAACAAAAAAAAAGAAAAGAAGGAATGCCACGGAATTAAATTGTCCCGTTAATAGGCTAAACATTTTTCTTATAACAGCAGCGCACATTTCAATAAAGGAACCATTAACACTTCAGCCTAAATAAACAATAAAATATTGGCGGATACATTTTTTTTTAACACAGACCAAGGTGGTTTTCAGCAGCAGTGCAATTATAGCCCAAAAGTGTTCCCACACTGCTGAGGTCTGGAGTTTACATACACTCCTACATCTCTTCTACACCAGAGAATCAACGGCTACGAAAACTTCAACTGCACGTTTATTATTCTTGTGTACATGTAAAGATCTTCCTGTTGACAAAATGCATCATCACAAAACTGCAACTAAATGATTTAAGGTGTCTTAAGACTACCTCCTACCATACATGTACTCCACAATAAATGGTTTAACTTCTGTATGGACTTTCATGTCAACAACTGAAGTTTCCCTCCTTGATGGGATTTCATGTGCATCCATGTGCAGCCAAATTCTCCAGCTTAGGGCTGAAACGATTCCTCGAGTAATTCGAGTACCTCGATTACAAAAAATGGTCCGAGGATTTTTTTCTGCCTCGAGGAATCGTTAATTTAACTGTAAAGCGGCCGCACAGACTACTTTCAATGTGGCACAACGAACTCACGTCACCTACGTAAGGGAAGAGCAGGGAAGAAAGGAGGAGGAGGAGGCGGACATGGGTGAGGGAACGGGGGCTTTACGCGCTGCTTGTGTTATAACAGCTCATGTGCACGTTGTGCGAGCGTGAAAGGAAACTACCATTTCAGAGCGCTGAGAGAGAAGACGGAGGGATGCAGACGTGCAGTAGCCTTTTTGTGAAGCCAGCTAGTGGTTTAGCGAGGTGACGCTGCTCCGCTGCTGTTTACTCTCTCCGCGTGCACATGTTGATCAGCTGTTGGGCCGAGCGTCAGGAGCAAGTTGATAAACTTTGTTGTAGCCTGCCGTGTTAACTCAGACCGCGGGGCTAGAGGTTTTGTCAGTGGTGCTGTAACACTCGGCCCCTGCACCGTCAGCTACACAACTATGGGACTTTAGTTTTTATTCTCCATACACACTCGTTAACAGCACACACTCAAACGAGGTTGACGTTTACGCGCGCGGCCACGTCTGCTCATAGCGCAGCGTCAGGCCATCACTGAAGCGCTCCATATTACCGAGACATGACACGGCGGCCCGGTGTAGCTAAATGTTCCTAGAATCACAACTCCGGTGGCACCAGGGCTGTTGCTAGGAATTCTGGGTCCCCTGAGGGGGGTCCACTTCATCATCAGTTTGAGGGTCCTTGGCCTGGAAAACGTTGAAGACTCCTGGTCTAAATGAAAATGTATTGGGCTGCGTTGTTTGCTTTTTTGTGGGATATCCAGAAAAGATTTTGCACTGCCAATGTGGAACCGGTTTGAAAAAAATGTGAGGATCACTGAGCTAGAACATGAAGACAAACCCTGCTATGTTGAGCCTCCTTCGCAGTTCCATTAAAGCTTTCAGGCAACGTTATCACGCCTAAAAATATGATATTACGATATACGATGTTAATAATCACGTGAAATATGTTTTTTTCTCTTGTGTATTCATAATTGCTCTTTAACCAAGCAAAAATACGTTTTATCCGATTACTCGATTAATCGATGGAATTTTCAGTAGAATACTCGATTACTAAAATATTCGATAGCTGCAGCCCTACTCCAGCTCTATAAATCCTTTCCCTCACATAGCACAACTAAATGGTTTCTCTTGTGTGGAGTCTCAAGTGCTTCTTAAAGTCCCCTTGATGTCTAAATTGTTTACCACACGTAGCACAGTCAAATGGTTTCTCTCCTGTATGGATCCTCATGTGTATTCTAAAATTACCTCTTTGACTAAATTGTTTACCACAGGTAGCACAGTCAAATGGTTTCTCTCCTGTATGGCTCTTCATGTGTCCTTTAAGAGTACCTCTTTGACTAAATTGTTTACCACAGGTAGCACAGTCAAATGGTTTCTCTCCTGTATGGATCCTCATGTGTTCTTTAAGAGTACCTCTTTGACTAAATTGTTTACCACAGGTAGCACAGTCAAATGGTTTCTCTCCTGTATGGATCTTCATGTGTCCTTTAAGATGACTTCTTTGACTAAATTGTTTACCACAGGTAGCACAGTCAAATGGTTTCTCTCCTGTATGGATCCTCATGTGTTCTTTAAGATGATCTGTTCGACTAAATTTTTTACCACAGGTAGCACAGTCAAATGGTTTCTCTCCTGTATGGCTCCTCATGTGTACCTTCAAAGCGTTTGTGCTAAATGTTTTTCCACACACTGAGCAGGGGTGAGACTTCTTACAGCGAGACTTCTTACCTTTGTTACATTCTTCATCATTTACAGCTTCACTGTTCAAACCGGACTCTGGTGCTCTGGTATCTCTCCAGTCATCACTGCCTTCAGTCTCACAGGACGACTCTGAGACCTCATCATCTGTATCTGGGTGAAGATCTTCATGTTGATCTGAGTTCCTGGCTGGTTCAGATCCTCCACAGTCTCCATCAGCCTCCATCTCTTCAGCTGAGCTGCTGGATGGAGGCTCTGCCTCAGTTTGTCTTTGATGAGGTTGTAGGGACTGAGGTTTCTCCTCCTCATCCTCACTCTTTACATGAACAGAAGTGAGGGGGAACTCTGGAGTGGTCGATCGTTCCTCCTTTTCTTCTTTAACATGTAGACTCTCTGGGTTCTCCTGATCCAGACTCGAGGTCAACTCAGGAGGATCCTCTGCTTCAATCTTCAACAGGTGCTGATCACCTGCAGAAACAATGAAAGACATCATGAACAACAGTGTGCTCTACTGTCACTGCTGTCTCTATGAACCCCAATGATCTTCTCAGTGGACGCTAGTCTGAGCTCAGGGAATTTTGCTCCTGCTATGATCCTCTGATTGGCTGGGAGTCTCTGATTTACTTTTTACTTTTACACCATTACTTTTATTTTTACTCAAGTAAAATTTCATCAAAAAAATACCACACTTTCACTATACTGCATGTCATTCCCCCATCTCTGCCTCCCATTTCCTGTCACACTCCACTGTCCTATCAAATAAAGGCATGAAAAGCCAAAAAAATATTCAAAAAAAAATAAATAAATATATATATAGAATTTTGCACAAAGTTTGGCCTACATCGTATGGTCCGGGAAGAGAAGTGCTGGGAGCCTCCGCTACAAACAAGCTTGAAATATAGACTTATTTAAATTTTTCCGGAAAAATTTCTCATTTCGGGGCTTCAATACAAGACAGACATTACATACGAGCAGCATGGAGGTATTTGGATGTTCTGGCGTGGATGTGCCGCAGCACAGCGTGAGTAGCGCGTGTTTTATTTTTTTAAAAAGCAAACAAAATCAAATATCTAGCCATTCGAATAACTCCTGATTATAAAGATATGGACCGAGAGAACATCAACCCACTGCTTCAGAAGATGAAATCAGATTTTGGCAGATGGACTAAAATCCACCTTTCACTCTGGGGAAAAATAAATTCTATTAAAATGATGTCTGCACCTGTGATCTATTATATTTCCCACCTTCCTCTGAACATTCCCGAGTCCTATTTTTGAGATTTTGACACTCTTATCCTAGATTTCATCTGGGGCAATTCACATCATCATTTGGGAATAAAGAAATTACAGGCCCACACAAAAAGAGGGGGATTTTCTCTCCCCAACTTCAGAAGGTACAGCTGGGCCTTCAATTTATTGCCAACCCCATTAGAACGTGGTTAACAAGGCAGGAACTAACTTGGTCTATCCAAGTTGGTTCCAAATAGAGTGGAGGGTTATCCCCTTGGTCTGAGTTATTTAGTACAAAATTTTCATCACATAATGATAATCCTATTAACGCTAATACTAAACTAATGTGGCATAAACTAGAGCAGGGCGTTGGGACTTTTTCAAATCCCCCCATGCACCACTATGGAATAACAAGAAAATTCTAATCGGGAACAGAACAGTTAACTGGACTATTCGGCAAAAAAAAGCAGGGATAAACTAGCCTACATTTTACATGTTTTTTGATAGAAACACTAAGCTATTTTTAAGCTTTAATCAATTGGTGGATAGATACAAATTACCACATAATTTGTGATAGATAGATACAAATTACCACATAATCAATACATTATACCTTTAATCTGGTTTAACCATAATACCTGGAGTTCGCAACCCCCCTCCCTCTCTCTGGTCACCCTAACCTTAAGAGTGCAACCTTTCATGTCCGTCGGCTCGCGTTTTTTTTCTTCTTTTTTTGTATTTCGGCTCCCCAATTACCAGCGCGATCGAAGTTTGACGCCAGTCACGTGACGAGCGGCCAAAGCGGCTGATAACATGGCTGCGTTCGATCCACAGTTTACTTGGACAGAGCTCCCTGCTCCCTGCACAGGGAATCTGCCACAGGGAACTTAATTTAACGGATTTAACTCCAATCTGAACACCCTGCAACGTCACAGCTGTTTCTGGCCGAGTTTAAAAATAAAGTTTTTGAACTTTCAAAATGTATCATGCCACTACCACCATTTAGACAAATCTGAGAATATTTAAGAAACATAACTATTTCTGTGTGCGCGAGCAAAGCAGTTTTGTGTTGCTGTGCATGGTATTTATTCAGTTTTGGGGCATCAGTGTGTGTAAATAGCATCAGTGGCTCAGCATCGGTAAGAAAACACCATGTAGGATTTCAAGTTGTTGTTGTTGTTGTTGTAGGCTACATGTAGGTACAAATAGGTGTAAATTGAAAACCTATCCTGAGATTGTACATGGGCGAAAAATAAAACATGTAGAACAATTTAAATAGCCTACCTGGGGGTTGTTTCAGTTCGTTCTGTCTTCTCTAATAAACTATACAAACTGGACGGTTGAGTAGGCTATTACCCTTACTCACAGGGAACTTTCTTAAACACTTTCCGTTACTCACTCTACAATGCGGTCTCTGCTCTTTTTCAGGTAGCCTACAACAACAACTGCGCATGTGCGTCACCTAATGCAGTCCATGTAGAAACAATACCATTGTTACAGGGGTAACTCTAGACCCAACACTGGACTGTTGTCTATTTGTGTGTAATTATGTGCTGTTCATTTAACTTCATGATTTTTCTTGTTTTCTGCTTTTGCCAGTTTACTCTGTCTATTTTTAAAAATATTAGGCTCCTAATTATGGCCCCTCGTAACTTCCAACCCGTGAAGCGCCATGTAGAGGGAGAGTGGAAAGGAGCACGGAGCGGGAGAGCGGAGCAGCCGAAGAGAGCCACGTAAATCGGACAGTAAAGTAACACACTTCTTTCATAATAACACACTTTTTATTTTAATTAAGCAGCTGAAACAGTTGTCCATGTGTGACATTTTTACTCACAGATCTGTCCTCAAATCACTCGCAATTAAGAGAGCAAAACAAAAAAAGAAAAGAAGGAATGCCACGGAATTAAATTGTCCCGTTAATAGGCTAAACATTTTTCTTATAACAGCAGCGCACACTTCAATAAAGGAACCATTAACATTTCAGCCTAAATAAACAATAAAATATTGGCGGATACATTTTTTAACAGAACGAGGTGGTTTTCAGCAGCAGTGCAATTATAGCCCAAAAGTGTTCCCACACTGCTGAGGTCAGGAGTTTACATACACTCCTACATCTCTTCTACACCAGAGAATCAACAGCCACAAAAACTTCAACTGTACGTTTATTATTCTTGTGTACATGTTAAGATCTTCCTGTTGACAAAATGTCTCATCCCAAAACTGCAACTAACCGATTTAAGGTGTCTTAAGACTACCTCCTACCATACATGTACTCCACAATAAATGGTTTAACTTCTGTATGGACTTTCATGTGCCTCTCAAGACAACAACTGAAGTTTCCCTCCTTGATGGGATTTCATGTGCATCCATGTGCAGCCAAATTCTCCAGCTCTATAAATCCTTTCCCTCACATAGCACAACTAAATGGTTTCTCTTGTGTGGAGTCTCAAGTGCTTCTTAAATATCCCTTGATGTCTAAATTGTTTACCACAGGTAGCACAGTCAAACGGTTTCTCTCCTGTATGGATCCTCATGTGTATTCTAAAATTACCTCTTTGACTAAATTGTTTACCACAGGTAGCACAGTCAAATGGTTTCTCTCCTGTATGGATCTTCATGTGTCCTTTAAGATGACCTCTTTGACTAAATTGTTTACCACAGGTAGCACAGTCAAATGGTTTCTCTCCTGTATGGATCTTCATGTGTCCTTTAAGATGACCTCTTTGACTAAATTGTTTACCACAGGTAGCACAGTCAAATGGTTTCTCTCCTGTATGGATCCTCATGTGTTCTTTAAGAGTACGTCTTTGACTAAATTGTTTACCACAGGTAGCACAGTCAAATGGTTTCTCTCCTGTATGGATCTTCATGTGTTCTTTAAGAGTACGTCTTTGACTAAATTTTTTACCACAAGTAGCACAGTCAAATGGTTTCTCTCCTGTATGGCTCCTCATGTGTACCTTCAAAGCGTTTGTGCTAAATGTTTTTCCACACACTGAGCAGGGGTGAGACTTCTTACAGTGAGACTTCTTACCATTGTTACATTCTTCATCATTTACAGCTTCACTGTTCAAACTGGACTCTGGTGCTCTGGTATCTCTCCAGTCACCACTGTCTTCAGTCTCACAGGACGACTCTGAGACCTCATCATCTGTATCTGGTTGAAGATCTTCATGTTGATCTGAGTTCCTGGCTGGTTCAGATCCTCCACAGTCTCCATCGGCCTTTATCTCTTCAGCTGAGCTGCTGGATGGAGGCTCTGCCTCAGTTTGTCTATGATGAGGTTGTGAGGACTGAGGTTTCTCCTCCTCATCCTCACTCTTTACATGAACAGAAGTGAGGGGGAACTCTGGAGTGGTCGATCGTTCCTCCTTTTCTTCTTTAACATGTAGACTCTCTGGGTTCTCCTGATCCAGACTCGAGGTCAACTCAGGAGGATCCTCTGCTTCAATCTTCAACAGGTGCTGATCACCTGCAGAAACAATGAAAGAATTTATGAATTCATTCAGTTGAAAATAATACATAGCTAGATGGCATCGGACACCACAACTGTATAAATCATGGAACTTAAAGGAGTCATCACCTGTTTTTTTACGTATCCAGCCCCCCTTGGATCGCTTTGGATCAATTTGTAAAACTTATTAGAAAAAAAAAAAAAAATTTTAATCAAACATTGAGCTTGTTCTGACCCTTTTTCCTACCGCGACTTTATCACGCGAGATTACGCGCGAGGTTTTGACTGGTCCGGATGTGCATTGTATGAGGCACGCGTTGATTCGCCGCAGGAAGGACAGAGCCGGGGGGCGCTTGCCTGCATGCAGACTCCAAAACATAAACAGCCCACTGGTACCGCTTCGGCGATTTCAGGTAGCGGACAGGCCGGGGTTGGGTGGTGAAAGAGGCAAGTAGCCTCCGCCGGTGAGGTCACCGTCGGAGCAGAATCAAATTCTCGTGCTTTAGGAAGGCACACCATTGTGTGCTATTCCTGTTCGGAAAAAGAGCCGAAGCGAAAAAACGGCGCCGCTTTCAAAGTCCAGCTTTTCAGGCAAGTTTCAACTGAGGTCAAACACCAGTATGCATGTTTTAACAAGAGAAATTGCGATTTCCGGGTGATGACTCCTTTAATACCTGTAGACTCTTGTTGGAGATGTGATGGGAGTGGTGCTTCTATCCACCTTTTTCCGAATGTCAAATATGCAAGCCTGTTTTGCCGGTTTTGCTCTTCCGGTGGAATTTTATGTTTACGTTTCCATGGTTTTGGTAGTCGCGGTAAATGCATGGATTTCTTTTTTTTTTTTCCTTCAATGAAAATCTGTAAAAAAAATCTGTAAAACGCATGGATCATCACACCAGCTTTTGACAGTGGATATCACACAAATTGACATCCGTGTTAAAAGCCAGCGTTCATAGATCCATGCATTGGGTGCATTGGAAACTTGTGGATACTACATATACTTTGGACATGTCCAGCGCTTAAGGATTGGTGGAACAACATTCATCAGGTTATATTTGAAGTCCTGCACAAAAGGTTCCAAATCTCTGCAAAACTGTGTGTCTTGTGATCAACCACTGAGCTCAAGGACAATGACTTTACCTGTTTTGATGGATTATTTAAGCTCTCACTACAGCGAAATTGTTACTACTAAGACACTGGAGGAAAAAACTGCCACCTCCTTATGAAGAATGGACTACAACAATGGCACAGTTAGCTGCCTACAAGAGGGTGACGTACTCTCTACTGGATGAACTGGATTAATTCATGGATCTCAGTGACGTCACGTTTTTGTTGTGGCCGCCATCTTTAGGACCTAGCACCATCTAACAGTCGCGGAGAAAAATGGCCAGTCAAACAGCAAATGTGCATCTTTCAGCCTCAGAAAAACAATGCTATTGGTATTTTTGGTTTCGATCCCTATTTAATTGCCCCTGACATGTTAATTCCTCTTAAATCTGCCTTAAATTTGCCAGCTGCTCAGCGCGATCTCTCCCACCGTACAAACGCTCCGTTCTGATCCAGATCCACTGGACTTTCAAAGTAAAGCTGACGCAGCTGAAAATGACTTAAATAGTGAAACAGCGGCGCATTTATAGCCGGTTTTACGATTAAACTCTGAGCATAACCTGGTCGGGACCAGACAGTTTAGTTAGGTAACGTTAAGCTACGTAGCTAGTTACAAACGTGTATATCTATATAATAATTTACCTGAGATGAAGTGTTCAGCACAGAGTCTGGAGTCGTCTGTGGGAGTCCAGTGATCCTTTTGATGGCAGCGACCCACCTCGGTCTTCTTTCATTGTTTTTAGAGATATTGTAAAACGTAAGTCCTGAATTTACCCATCACAACCGACTGCGCAGCAGATAGACGGCGTATTGACAGTGTGGTGCAAACGGTTATTCTGACGGTCCAAAAGATGGCGCCGTTGAGACGCTGTGACGTCACATGAAACCCATGAATATGTGCTCACTTGGAGCCCTTTTACTGACTGCTTGTCTGTGGGTTAAAGGCAAGGGAGGCAGAAATCTAGAAAAAAGCTTTGAGTTGAGTCCACACGGTTCTCATCCCCTCAGCCAGAGCAGCGAGTAGAGAAAAAACGTCTCTTTCTTACGTTTTTAAAACGTCCAAATAATACGAATAAGGGCTGCTGCTCTGTGATTGGTCAAAATCTACCGTCACGGGTAGATTCTTTGCAGGCTGTAAACAGAGCCTAGAGGAGACGCAGACGTCTGATCTTTTTTTTTTTTTTTTTTTACATCACTTCATTTACATTATCCCCAAGGTTAGTGTGGAAGTTTTTGCCTAACACTGTCAAAAAAAAGCTGCCTCCCTAGCCTTTAATGGTTGCCATGACAATGCAGTGTGGTCACTAATTTGGTGTGTTTGTCTGTTGAGAGGTGTCAGTGTGGTGGTCTATTGTGTTTGTTTGTTTTAATTTGATTTGTTTGTTCTTGAGTTTTCTGTAAAAAGGAAAAAGAAAACAAGAACTTAGGGAGTTACTTTCTTGCCTCCTGATTGAATAAATGGATTTTCCCTGCCTGTATTAGGCTATTTGTTTGTTGAAGGTGTACAGAAATGGCAGTTTATCCTGTTTGTCTCGCCGAGTTGTCACGAACTGCAACACGAGTTTACCCAAGTAAGGAAAATGGACTTGATTGGTCATTATCTAGCCGGCGGGATATTCAAAGCTTGGGGCGAGTCCGAGTTCCGTGTGTGTGTGTGTGTGTGTGTGTGAGTGTGTGTGTGTGTCTCAGACGTTTGAATGACGGATGACAGATCCAATATCAGTGGCTTTTTGAAGCGTGTACAGGCTGACGTATAATCCATGCGCCTGCATTGGCCAATGCGAAAAAAAACCCACCACACTTTCCCGGATTTACTCAAAAATAACATTTTGCACAAAGTTTGGCCTACATCGTCTGATAGATGAGTTTTTACACTAACAGGAAGTTAAAAATTGATTTTAAGATGTAAATTAAGCATTCTGGCGTACTCTGAGAAGAAAATAAGGGATAACAACATTTGCCTAAGATAAGAGGGAATAAAAGCAGATCTGTGGCTCCTTTCATTGTATGGCTGGAGTGTATGAAACTGGTCTAGTGGTGAACTGGGGCTTTTGGCCTGGCGCAGCCTATTGAGCCTTTTATATAAGAAAGGACAGGAAAGCCTGGTGATACAAGTCAGGTCCAGAAATGTGCGTTTCTTTTCTGTAACCCATTTCTGAATTTCCCTGTAAGGGATTAATAAAGTATATCTCTACTCTCTCTACTCTACTCTCTATTCGGAGTTTGCAGGTATGGCACACGTGCCCACACACATGCATAGACTGTAAAAAGAATGTTGCTGCGCTGTCTCTCTCTCCTCTGCTCTCTGCCTCCGCCACAGTCACCTTACAAACTCCTTTCCTTTTTTAAACACAACTTTGAGGCGAACTGATGTAAAACTGGATCACCAACCGGTTTTGTTGAGAACGACTCGAGGCTGCAGGAGAACATCCAGTAGGTTCCTCTGCCGCTCGATCTCCTGTCTGAGGCCCGAAGCCTCCGCCTCGTACCCGGCTACGACTCTGTCCACGGCCGCTAAGATTTCCTGGGAGGCGGCGGTGAGTCTCTCGGTAACGAATCCTCTCAGAAACTCGACCTCAGGCATTTTACTCAAACTCTTTGTTGTTCCTGAGAGGAGACCTGAACAGTTACCTGCTGCTAGACTCTCTTCAGTCTGAGCAAAGACGGTTTTGTTCTGAGCATCTTTGATTCAGGGCCGTTGAGTCGCTGTAGCAACCGGATCCATGGCGAGAGAGAGAGACAGGCATTTCCGTCAAAATAAAAGCACCAAGCTAATAAAATGCGGTGAAATTCTTAAATGTAAAGAATGTAATTTTCAAGATAGTCCTTGAATCATTAAGTTAACCTTTTACTTTTATTGTATTACAAGTTAATCTATATCTTTCATGTTTCATGTTGGTGAACACTTTTATTTAGAAGGCTACTTGCACAACGTTACTTCCTACTTCCGGTAAAGCGCCGCTTCACACCCCGTCCTGACATACAGCGATGCGACAGCGACGCGAGCGAGCGAGCGAGGGAAAGTGATTAGAATGTTTACTTTTCAGTCAGCCTGTCCTGACGTGCAGCGAGCGACGTCGCGCCGGCCAGCGATGTCGCTCAACCCTGAAATTATCGCTCGCTTTGTCTCTATCTGGACGACATTTCGAGCAAAAAGTCCCGCCCCTAAACACTTCTTATTGGTTAAAAAGTACACGGTGCTTTCTGTTGACAAGCAAGTTATCAGAGTGAGGAGGATTTGAGAGGAAAAAACACTCAAAGATGTGACAAACGGCAACCAGGAAATGCCAGGAATCTCAAAATAGCGCCACAAGTTTGTCTAAGTCCCTTTTATAATTTGATTGGTTTGGATTCTGAACCAATAGAATGTACTCGCGACAGAATCGTCACGCTGCATATCAGGACACCCTCGGCCGCGTTTTCGTCGTCGTTTCGCTCGCTCGCTGTATGTCAGGACGAGGTGTCATGTATGCAAAGCGTAGCGACAATGCCCATATGTGTATGCCTGTTGGCCTGTTCCCATTAACATGTGCATGTGGTTATTAGATGAGGGAATGAGAGACAGTGTATGCTTGTGTTTGAATATGTGGTGAGAATAAGAGAGAGTATGTTCTGTGCATTTGTGCATTTCATGATTTGACGCTCTTTTTTTTTTTACTTAAAAAAATATATTATTATATCACTTAATATCACTTTTATTCAACATTCTTATCTGTCTGTTTCTTACCAGCCCAGCCAAGGGACTACAGATGGAAATTAACAAATGTTGCTACAACCTAATTAACTAGTAGTATGTAACAAGTGGCGCATCATGTTTTTAAAAATGAACGTGTATATCTATATTTTATTGGAGACACGAATATGTAGACTTCCTAGGGTGTTTTGTTTTGTTTTGTTTTGTTTTGTGATCTATGTTTTGTGTTGTAGGTCTGGCTTGCTTTGTATATTATTGCTGGACTTTTATTTTTTGTTTTTCTTGCTGTTTGTAAGGGGAAAAAAAGTCTGGACGGGTACTGATAAATGTATACAAAATGTTTTATCTTATTCATATAACTGCGACAAGGTAATATGTATTTATTTGCATGTGTGTGGGTTGGAAGTTAATCTTTTGCTTTTATTGCATTACAAGCATAGAAGTTTCATGTGCAGCCACGCCCACACTAGAATTTGAGCCAATCACAAGCCGACATTTAGCCCCGCCCCTTCCTCTGAAGAGCCCGGTGACGCAAGGCTACAGTACGCAGCAGCAGTGAACCACCGAGTGTCCCCTCTCTGCTGCTGGATTAACAACCAAAACAATTACTGTCACAGCGTATCAGGTAGTGTACAATACACATAAAAATATACTAATTCACATCATTAGCTCGAGTTTTAAGTGTTTGTTTTGTAACGCTTGGGTTGAACTAGCTGCATATTATCGCTAGCGTTACCTGCTAACGTTAGAGACAGTCGTTAAACGTTAGGTTAGCTACGCTACGTAAATAAAAACGTTAGGTTAGCTACGCTAGGTAAAGTTAGCTCGACGTAAATTACGCCAGGAGCTCTAGTGCACGCTTCCGTAGCGCTGTTCGTTGGGAAATGACAGTTGTTAGCATCGTTAGCCGGCGGCAACTGTGACTTATGTTGTTGTTTTTCACTTTGTTGGTGTTGTTTATCCTCAGCGGGAGAGTCTTTATAGCGGATTCGCCTCGTTGGCTTCCAGGCGTTGGGATGATGGAGGAGACCGAGAAACAGCAGCCGGACCCCGGGTCCATGAAGGGAGAATGGGGCAGAGACAGTTTCAGGTTGGTTGGCCTCCCTGCCCTGTTGTTTACTTTCCAACACACAGTCTGTGGGTTTAATGATGGTGAACGCCTACCTGCTGCTTACAGTAGATAGACTACTGCTTAACCAGAGTTTTTTTGGGGGGGGTTTGTCAAAAAGCTTCACATGAAGTATAAAAAACAGGACCTGTAGGTTTAGACCTTGTAATAACACAGGCATAAAATTGTTTAATTCATATTTAAACACGAAAATTAGGCCGTATTGTATGGTGTTCATTTTGACTTACATCATAATAGTCAACGCCTACCTGCTGCTTACAGTAGATCGACTCATCAGGCTGCTTGACCAGAGTTTTTTGGGGAGGATTTGTCAAAAAGCTTCAGATAAACTATCAATATTCTTATAACTATTCCGTGTGTACGGTTGTTTCATTTTCACTTATGCAGATATAAACTGGATGATGCGATGTCTTGTTAGGATACATCTTGAGAATAGGATTTGTTGGCATCACGACAACAATGTTGTAACACATTATCCTTTAGTCTTAGGCTTAGAGATACTTTGCTGATCCCAAGGGAAGTTCAAATATGCAGAAAAGTAAGAAAAAATATACACTAAAGATATCCTCATAGAGTTTTGTGCATATGTATTATGAATACAATATTATAGAATAAATACAGGAAAAAAAGAACTGTACCAAATTAACAACAACAACAAACTGCAGCAACTGTCATATTATGATAATTGTATTTGGGCAAATAAAGGAAGTGGTTCAACATAATTCATCATACATCCAGAAACCCCCCTCTCTCACCCCCTCTACCTTGCCGTCCTTTATCTGTTAATGACATTTAAACTGGGTTTTGTCTTCCTTGGAGATTTGCCTATGTTGTGATTTTCTCCTCATTGACACTGTTGTGTGTTTGTTCCCTTCTGTTGTTTGTTTTCTGCTGATATCTGTTAATGACAAAAAATCTCCACCACTTCCCTGAAAAACACGATTGTCTGTCTCATGTAAGACTGAATGTGCTGCAACACTAAACAGTGCAATGTTTGCCAGGCGACAAATCCAACCGGCACTCAGGTGGATTAGGTTTCCCAATCATGTGGATTTGGACGGGTACAGCAACAGTTTGCCCCGGTTCTGTCTGAGGAAAGAGTTTTTCTGTCCATTATGCCTGCAATGTTGGTTTCCCAATTTTTTTAATACGCCTAATGTTGAAACATTTTACAATGAGATCAGCTGTTTTTAGCACAAAGACGATTTGTAAAAATATTCACTAATCACTCAGCGACCAAATCCCACCCAGGAGCCAGCACTTCACTCATTTCTCTCACAGTCGTCGCCACCAAAACTTCACGCTGTCGCTCGTCTGACTCCCGTTCCTAGAATTATCACAACTGTGGATTATCTTTTTTGCGGGTTCGCTGCCGATAATTCAACAAACGTCGCCTCTTGAGAAGACAGAAGAATCGATAGAAGACCTCTTTGAGCCAGAATGGATGAGATCAGTCGGTTCTTCGGACCCACGGGGCGAATCCGCGCCGACAGCGACGCCAGCGACGCCACGCACTCGACGGGCAGCAGGCTGGTCTTGCGCCACCGCCTCAACCAGCTGATGACCTGCGTGGACGACCTGGACCCCAGAAACGTGCTGCACGAGAAGGTGGTGAAGACGCTGGACAACGCCTTCCTGGCCTGCGGCAGGAGGGCGAACAAGCCCAAGAAGGACGGCTTCAGGTGGAGAACCAGCGAACCAGCGCCTTCGCTTGTCTTTTCTCTGAGCTGAAGGAGATCAAAGTGTTTTATAGTGTCTTTGTACAGGATTTATATCACTCTTTCTTTTTTTCTTTTACTCCCAGGGTTCCTAAGCAAGTATTGAAATATATGGAATTTGATTTTATACATTTCCAGGTCTGGGAAATTATGGAAAATGGAAACTATTGTATGAAAATATACTTATCTTAATACTTATCTGGGTTTAGTGTGATCTGAAGTTATTTGGGTTAATTATTTGGAATGTGCTATTGTACTCAGCTACAATTATTTATATTATAATGAAAACAAACGATTAATTGCATGGTTTATTTACATGATACACATATATTTGCTCAAATGTCACAAATTTGATATTTGATTTTTTTTCACAGAGAAGCCTGGAAATTAGGTAAAAAATTTTGATATTTCAAATGTGTAGGAACCTTTAACATGAATCTTTCTCCTGTGGGTTCATTGACCTGCGCAACAAAAGTCTCTCTTGATTCTCGGTACTTTGAACCCTGGTTCGTTGAATTTCTATCACACGTTTCACTGTGTTTTAATGAGCAGAGAAAATGGAGTATTATGGATGTTGTGTGTGCGGGTGCAGGGATGACTTGTCTCATTGTGTGTGAACAGTGCTGACACTGTAACCGCTTTCAACTCACTGTACTCACATGATGACATGTTCATCGTTGGGTTTATTTTTTATTTTTTTCTGCAATATCTTTATTTGAGTTTTAAGCAACGACAAGAAATACAGTCTTGCAACCTGCAGCATGTCATATAACACAGGTTAGCTGCCTTATTGTGATGAAAACACCAACCAACATGCTTCTTCTGTTATTTAAACACCACATATTGGAGTCTTATTAAGTTATATAATGAAAAGTTACAAATATTTGAGAGAAAAATAGAAAAGAAAAAAGATGATGACATGTTAATCTCTCTTTTTTTAAAATTAATTAATTAATTAATTTAATGGAAACAGGCAATGACTTAAAAATTTAGAAACATGTAATGACACACCAACAAAACATGACAAAATAAGACAAAGGCCAAAGACCAAACAGGACAGAAAATTACAATAACTACTCAATATACATTTAATCAAGACATTCAAATTTTTTCCCCCATATTTTGTCATGGTATTTCTACCTTGTCTTGATTTATTTTTCCTAAAAGAAATTGGATTCACACTTTACTAAAAACAAAACAAAAAGCAAATTCAAGTTCCTTTTTGATTGGGCCTTAAATATTAGGGATGCACCGATATGAAAATTTTGGCCGATACCGATATCCGATATGAATTTTTCTGTTATGGCCGATAACCGATATTTACCGATATCGATATGTGTTGGGTTTTTTAAAGTTTCTGAGATGATACATTTTTGTACAGACTGAAAATCATGCAAGCTGAATTTTTGAATGTCGTCCTTTATTTTCAGAATGTATTTTACTTCCAAATAACAAGGTTACAGGCTACCATCCTCCTCGCATTACCTCAACTTTGCAGGTTTTGCATACGAATATATAAACATCGGACCGATACCGATATGTTAAAAAATGACAAATATCGGCCGATATCGATATTAATGCCGATATATCGTGCATCACTATTAAATATAAATATTTAATATATATTTATCATATATAACATGTTCATCTTTAGTTTTTGCTGCAGTGACTGAAACGCCTTCAATTCAAATCTCAGGTCAAACGTTTTTTTCACCAGTGATGTGATGCTGTGTATTTTTTAACATGCCGATATTGTTCATCTCGGATTGATTCAGTGTGTATAAAGTGAAGTCATGTGTAATTTACTATTTTTCCGTCTTCCTCGCCCACAGGCTGCACATGGTGACGTGGAACGTGGCCACAGCTGATCCTCCAGCTGACGTGACCTCGCTGCTGCATCTGAACTCTCCGAAGAGCCCGGACCTCTACGTCGTCGGGTCGGTGCTGCTGCGGCCGCTTGGTTCATGTAACTGGATGTAAGTCGGAATAAGTGGTGATTGAAACTGTGTGTGTGTGTGTGTGTGTGTGTGTGTGTGTGTGTGTGTGTTAGTCTGCAGGAGGTGTACTCCAAACCGCTGAGGTTCGTGTCGGACATTGTGTTTGACGACCCGTGGAGTCACCTGTTCATGTCCGTCCTGGCACCACGGAGATACATAAAGGTACAGATGTTTTAAACACACCGTCTTGCACCTGCATTATATATTAGAGGTGACATCATCAACAAATGTGTGTGTGTGTTCCAGGTGTCGTCCATCAGGATGCAGGGTTTGCTGCTGCTCTTCTTCGCCAAGCTGGAGCACGTCCCCTTCATCAGAAACATCCAGGCCACGTACACAAGGACGGGCATTTTTGGTTATTGGGTGAGTTGGCACACACGCGCGACAGAAAATAGTTTCCTTGTATTTTTAGGTCTAACAGAATGAATCTAGAGGTTTTCTGTATCCTGTTGTGCAGTAGTTCTGTCTGTCCTGCATCGCCACGGCAGCGTATAATGGGAGTAGACAGATCTCAGGCTGTTTAGGGTGTTAACATCCCACAAAACCACTGTTTTTTCCACTATTCAAACATACACAGAGGGGTTTGTTCACTTCAAGAAAGCCGATATGTTTGTAAACGGAGCTGTGATGCAAAGTCTCGCAAAATCCTGCATAACTGGAGAAATTCCTCAGACTCCTTCTTTTAGACCTAAAATATTAGAAAACTAAAGCCCCAGGTTGAATTTGCATGAAATTGTCCTTTAAAAGAACACTTGACTAATTCAAAAGTCATAACAACCTCAGTCAAAATCAGTGCTGTAGAACCACATAGATTCTCATTTCTGTTCCACACAAGTCTAATCCTACGTTACCCACAATGCAACTCGGGTGTTGATAATTTAATTGGTTTAATTTAATAATACAAGTTAGTAACAAGCTGTTGTTGTTGTTTCTAGCATAGAAACAGATGATAACAACAACATTATTGCATGATAGTTTGTGCATGAAAGCAACATAACAACGTGTTTAGAGGTAGAAGTTGTTCATTATTGTCAGTTCAACACATTTAATGACTCTAAAACAAAACAAAGTGTGTAATAAACATGGTAATGTAAACTTCTTATTCGCGGAGCAGCCATCTCAGACTGAGAGCTCTTTACTCAAGTTTCTTCAAGTTTCCGAGTTGGAATCCCGACTTCAGGCTGCGTCTTCGTCTCTGCCGACGCAGCCGCCCGGGGCCTCGCAAAGTCTGACGTCTGAGTTACGTAGCCTCCAGACGCTTGGTGTCAAGCAGAGATAATGAACAGACGACAGAGGTCTCACTCCTGCCTCACTCCACACCCTCGCATTTTTTACATTCTCTAACATGTTGAAGTGAAGCCACTGCAAACACCTGTAAAACCTGCTCACTTCCCTTTAAAAATAAGAACTGGAACTAAACGTGTGACAAACTAGCCTTTTGGTCTCTTCACACTTGTTAAAGGAGTTCGTAGTCTAACCAAAACTTGATATGAGATTCAATAGCGCCTGACACAAAAATGTCCATAAAACTACACAAAAACCATTTCATATTCCGCCAAGGCTCCACTAATAAACACACAGATTTCCTTGAACACAAAATGAGGAGAAGCAGCTTAAACACAAAGCTCTCCGAAGTGCTTCACAAAAAAAAAAAAAACACAAATAAGCATAATGGAAAAGAAAAGGAAACTGAATGAAGATGCAGGTTTTAATGATCCTTGTCGCTGTTGTATGTTGTTTAACTTGTGGTGGTGTTTTTTTTAAATCTTTGTTGTAGTTGTTGTGTGTTTTTATCTCTTCCTGTTTGTCTCTCAGGGCAACAAAGGGGGCGTGTCCATCCGTCTGTCCTTCTACGGCCACACGCTCTGTTTCCTCAACTGCCACTTGGCCGCTCACATGAAGTACGCCACGGAGCGAGTGGACGAGTTCGAGCGCATCATGGACTCGCAGACGTTTGAATGTAAGAAGGCTCCGAGGATCACTGACCACAGGTGGGAGGTCCTACACACACACACACACACACACACACACACACACACACACACACACACACACACACACACACACACACTTCACCTACATGTGTGTTTAAAGGATCATTAGTTGATTTATCTCCGTGCTTCTCCAGGCTGGTCTTCTGGTTTGGAGATCTCAACTTCCGGATCCAGGACCACGGGATGCACTTTGTCCGCTCCTGCATCAACAATCAGACCTACAACCTGCTGTGGAGCAAAGACCAGGTCTGACCCCTCGCTGCTCATCCCGCCGTTTATATTAAAGGGATAGTTCACTCAAAATTGAAATTTCACTCATTATCTACTCACCCTCATGTGGACTAAGGGCTAGGAGAAGTTTCAGAGTCCTCCGTGGCTTCTCTGAGTTACAGTGGGTCTCGGCGTAGCAGTGCATGTCCATGTAACGGTTGTAAATGGACACCAACTGTCTTCGTAACAAAAAGACACACTGAAAGAAATTCAAATACCTCCATTCTGCTCGTATGTAATGTCCGTCTTGTATTGAATCTCGTGAGATTTGGACAGACCAGGAAAAGGAGCTTCGAGAAGCTTCCACTACAAAACAAGCTTGAAATATGGACTAATTTTTTTTGGGACAATTTCTCATGTCGGGGCTTCAATACAAGACGGACATTACATACGAGCAGCATGGAGGTATTTGGATGTTTTTTGGTGTGTCTTTTTGTTACGAAGACAGTTGGTGTCCATTTGCAACCGTCATATGGACATGCACTGCTACGCCGAGACCCCCTGTAACTCAGAGAAGCCACGGAGGACTCTGAAACTTCTCCCAGCCCTTAGTCGACGTGAGGGTGAGGAGATGAGTGAAATTTCATTTTGGGGTGAACTACTGTATTCCATTAACCAGCGATGTCGCCCGCGGCATGTCAGGACAGGCTGATTGAAAAGTAACACGTTCTAATCACTGTTTCTTCTTCGTCCGTGTCGCTGTTGCGTCGCTGTTGCGTCGCTGTTGCGTCGCTGTTACACCCCATCCTGACAGAAAGGAGAAAATGAGAGAATTGCATTGAAACTCCAAGATGTGAAAAAACGGCAACCAGGAAATGTCAGGAATCTAAAAATAGCGGCGGAAGTTTGTTATCGTCCTTTGATAATTTGATTTGTTCCAGATTCTGAACCAATAGAAAATTCTTGCGACAGAATCGTCACGCTGCAAATCAGGACACTGACGCCGCTTGCTCGCCCGCTGCATGTCAGGATGCGTTGTAATGAATTCAGAAGCACATGGGTTCTGTTTTTGTATTTGTTTTTTTTTCATCGTGGTATTGAATAAGTATCAAGAACTGTGTAAATGTCCTGTTCTTGGTATCGACGACTGAAATTCTGACAACAAGTCTACTTCTGAGTCTCAGCACCACACACACCGACGGTTTGATGCATGACTTAGGTTGTGTGTTAATGTGTGTCTGTGTGTGTTTTATTTTGCAGCTGCTCATGATGAGGAAGAAAGAGCCAATGCTGCAGGAGTTCGACGAGGGGCCTCTGGACTTTCAGCCCACGTACAAGTTTGATTTGAACTCTGATAATTACGACAGCAGGTAACTGTCTCCAAGCGACACAGGAGTTAATTAATCATACTGCAATTAATTATAATAATGATGATGATGATGATGCTCTATTTTAATTACCCGGTGTAACTATGCATGGTAGAATAATTATATATCTGCACCTTTGTCCAACTCCACAGGCTCTACAGGACATGGTTTGGCTTTAAGTAAGAGTGTAGAGAACATTTGTGTCAACCCCCCTTTAATATATCATGTCACCTCTGTCTTAATCCGTTAACAATCTGGTAAAAGTAGGATAATCTTGTATTTATTTATTTATTGGATGCAACAACTTAACACCATGAAGATTTATTATCTTCACCTGTAACAAACCAAACAAACAAGCAGGCGGCTGAAGCTGCAGTGAAGCGCTTGTTTATTTCACAGAGCTGCTGTTACAGGAGATAATATTGTTATTGAAGGTTCCCTGTGGAGTTTATACACGGCATTTCCATTCCTGTTTCGTATTGCACTGATTCGCTGACAGGTGATGGTGATGCATAAGCAGCGCGCCCCACAAGAGTCAGGAGATCCAATGAAATAGAAAAGACATTCACCACATTTATCTGGCCTCGGGCTGTACATGAAAGAAGCTGTTTGTTTACTCAACTCTCCACAGCGTACCTTTTTAAATAGCAAAGTGTCAGTTGTTTGCACATTAACCCACATTTAACCCACAGTTGTTTCTATAAAAAAAAAGACAACGTCTCTGGGTCCCAGAGCAGCTGAGACTTAACAGCTAACATGCATGGCCACAGATGGATGTTAAACCAACATGAAGGACATTTCTAGTTCAGTCAATAAGTGTTTGTTGGTTTATAACGTGATGTACGTCACACATGATGGAGGCACGACGACCAAAACTATCACACACACCCATATGTGTGTGAAGTGTTTGTACATACGTACATTTTATCACATGTCATTCCACCTTTCCATACATATTTATTGCTGAATTGTATACTACTTGTATCTTACTTTCATATTGTTTTATTTAAAGGGATATTTCAACATTTTGGCAAATTGGCCCATTGCCATAACCCCTATAGTCATAGCAGTAGGTTCGTTACCTTTAATTGTTGGTGCAAGCTGTTTTTAGAACGGCGGAGCAGAGCTGCTAGCTGTTCAGAGCGACGCTACGGAAGCTCATGGGATTTCTTGGTTTCCCTCATCAAACTCATCAAATACACAATCCAACAACTCCACAACGCTCTGGTGGACAAGTTGTGACCTGCACATTCACCACGCTGTGAGATAATAACACAACGTTATGGACAGAGTTGTTTTAGAGGGAAAGTCATGCAAAACCGCTGATGCATGTTGCCTTCAGGGACAATTTTTCATCAAGAAGTTGTTGGATTGTGTATTTGATGAGTTTGATGAGGGAAACCAAGAAATCCCATGAGCCTCCGTAGCGTAGCTCTGAGCAGCTCACGGCTCTGCTCCGCTGTTCTAAAAACAGCTTGCACGGAATAGTCTCACACTCAGGCAGCCACTGCATCAAATGTATTAAGTTTCAAAACTGTTTTTAACAGTTGAGGGTAAAAATCACTACAGGAGATGTCAGTGTTGTTTGGATGTCGTCATGTTGAGCCGTTTGCCTTTAGGTTTCTCCATCATTCCCTCACTTCGACAAAGAGACTGTGACTTGTTTTAAAGTTTATTTCCTCCATTTCCGTGCCCTGATGTCTTGTCCTGTGAGTTATTGTCTCACCATCACCAGCTTTAACATCCCTCCATCTCCTCCCCACGTCCTCATCCGTCTCCCATCATGGATCTCACACCAGTTGTAAACTAACCTCCTCCTCTTCCTCCTCCTCTCTGATCTCTGTGCGTCCAGTGGGAAGAAGCGTAAACCTGCGTGGACGGACCGGATCCTGTGGAGGCTCAGGTCCAAAGTCCCGGCCTCGGACGAGCAAACGGATGCAAACGCCGTGGTGGACGAGAAGAAGGCGAAGCAGCAGCTGGAGGAGGACGAGGAGTATCCGCTGAAGATCAGACAGGACCTGTACACCAGCAACATGGAGTACAGCATCAGCGACCACAAGCCCGTCGTCGGCGTCTTCACGCTGGAGGTTAGGAACAGACAACCAACCGTCATCCGTCAGTCGCTTATCTCACTCACACAGCTTCTATCCTCCGCTGACGGGATTAATTATTCATCATTATGTCCTATTTGAGGCACATTTACAAAAAGAAAGAGACAGACAGGAAACATGGCAATAGGTGATAATAATAATAACAGGACACTTAAGTTCACCATAAAAAACTGAATAAAAACAGTCAACAAAAGTGCAAACATAACAATTTTGATAGATGAAACAATATCAGGCCCCGTTTATACGAAGACGCTTGCGAGTAAAGACGATAAAATATTTTATCGGAAGTGCCTTTCGTTTATACGGTGACGGCGTTTTTGGGGCTTGAAGACGCAAAAATCTCAAACCACCCCTGAAAGTGGAAAAGTTGAAAACGCTCCAGCGCAGCGTCTCCGTCTAAACAGGCCAAGACGCAAAACTGGCTCAGATCTGCTGTTCTGCTCACGTCAAGTAGGCGTGTTGACGCCCCCCCCCCCCGACATGTGCACACCTAAACCGGGCTCTACAAACACTGGTGCGCATATCATGCCCCGCAATGGGACTTATCGCTCATTATTCATAAATAATATCCTACTGCACAACTGATAATATTGTAGCAACCCCGCAGTAATGCTCTTGTTATGATTAAGTTGTGTGACTTCTGACTGACTGTGAATGTGTAGTATGGGCAGGTGTAGGGTGGTTGGATGAGAAACTGAGGGGCAGAGTGAGGAAGACAGCTGTGTGTGTCTGTGTGTAGGTGAGTGAGGGAGGAGCAGAGGAGGGAGATATAGCTGTCATAAGTTAGTGTTATGTTGATGTAGTTACGTCGGGTTGGACGCTACAATATCAATTAACACGTGAGTTTAACATAGACGTCAGACGCGAAATAGCCGCAGAGCGAAGCCACATACGGGCTACACATGATACACACATACCCACAGACACACAGCTGAGGGGCCGAGGCGAGGCACGGAGAAATGCGCATCTGGTGGCGTGCCCCCCGTGGGTGCTCAACCTGCTCTGTGGGTGCTCGTGCCCCGGAGCACCCACGGAATCGGCGCCTATGGCCGCAATAACTAATGTACAAGAATGTTTCTTTCAAATGTACAGAATATGTACACATACATTGGCGAGCAGAGGAGGATCTGCATGCATTACCAATGGATTTGTACACACTTTTGCGTCACCGTATGCACACAGATTTCCTCCCGAGAACGCTCGTGTAGACGCGAAATAAAAAGTGAAGACGCGACGCCACTTTTGCGTCTTCTGTTCACACCGTCTTCGTGTAAACCTAGCCTCAGTATCTTTTTATTGGGTAACATGCAGTATAAAGCTCTTTGAACCATTCACATCCCCAAATATAAATGTTTTAAAGGACTAAAATCCAAAGACCGGCCAGTAAAGTCACAATGTGTTGGGAAACGGACTCACACACAGATTTTTAGCCGTAACAGAACAACTGTTGAATATCGAAAGTTCTGTCTGTCTTGATTGTTTTTGGTTGTTTCTATTGGTAACGGTAACGCTGAGCTCACTGAAGTGTTAACTGAGATCTGCATCATCATCAATAATAATCGAACACGACTCCAGTGGCTGAGGACGATCAATAAACAGTAAAATAAGAAGTGAAACAAACAGAGCTGCAGAGTTTCAGGCCGAAGCTGCAGGAGAACCGAAAAAATAACAGGATTTGTCCTTTAAATGTCTGATTTGCTTCTTACAGATTAATTTCTCTTATTTCTCACCTTCAAAATCCACAAATTCAGATTTTGTTTTGTCTCCTCTCCTTCAGCTGAGGAAGATGTTCGAGACTCCTCTGGTGCGTCTGCAGCCGGAGGGCGACTGGAGCGCCGACATCGACGCCATGGTTCTGTACAGCCCGCTGCAGCCGTTCCCCTCCAGCGCCTGGGACTGGATCGGACTCTACAAGGTTCTACCATCAACAACACTTTACTTAATAGAGCAAATGGGTTCAAAATGTCTGTTTTCAAATAGTTGAAACAAAGTTATTATATACAAGACATGGCAAGGTGCTGCTAAACCTTCCTTCACACAACAAGAACTTTGTTTGGACACTTTATTTAGCGCTGAAAGCTCTGTTTTGACAGAAAGTTAAATTAATTAAAAGATCTTTTGTATTTATTATCTTTTATCTATGGTATTTTTCACATTTTTTAGTTTTTCAGCACCCTCCTTAAGAGCACCTGTTTTTTTGGGGGGTTTTTTCACTCTAATATCCATGCAGCGCTTCCTAACCTCCTTTTTCTCAACTTTATTTAGCTCTATTGGAAAAATTCAAGACTCTAACGCTGAAATTTCACATTCAAACATTTCAACATTCAGGTGGGATTCACCAGCATCTCAGACTACATCACCTACACCTGGGTCAAAGACGACGAGGTGGCCTTCAACGAGGAACTCATACAGGTAGCAGCTCCAGCTCCAGTGGGTAAAAACATTTAAAACAACAAAAAGAAACGTCACATATCTCATAAACTCGCCTGTGTGTTGTTTTTGTAGGTGTATGTCAGCAAGGAGGAGATCCCTGTGCTGGGAGGAGAGTGTGTGCTGTGCTACTACAGCAGCACTCTGCAGTGCATCATAGGAATCAGTGAACCGTTCAAGGTGAGTAACACTAGGGCACATTTCCACTACAAAAATAAATAGTAAACAGGATGCGCAAGTGAGATTTAAAAACTCTGAGAGGTTTTGATATAAAGGAAATCTCACCTCGGTAAGAAAACAAAAAATATCAATTTACTTTCTGATCATGTAAATGAACATGAGGATGATCTGTTACTTTCTCCTTCAGGTCCACGAGTCCAAGGTGGCCATCGAGGAAGGTCTGGTGCCGGAGAGACTGAACGGACTCGACAAAACTGTAGAGGGTGATGAGTTTTGGAACTGATCTGAGAGCAGTCAGAGCCGTGTTAGGACTCTTCTCCGGGCCGGGACGAGGCCGTTTCGTCACTGTGCATCTTTAACCTGCTGCCGAAGGAGCAGATTAGGAAACTTCATGCTGTTTCATGCTTTTCACACACCCCACTGACCTCGCTCCTGCTCCTGGTGTGGCTCTTAGAGATACTTACACCTCTGTGGTCAGTACACTTTATTTTATTTTTATATAACACAACCAGAGTTTTAGGGAGAAAGCAGAAAACGTTTTGATTCAAAACCTTAGGATTTAAATGATCTTTACACTGTACGAAGAAGTGCCAGCTTCCTTTTTGATGCAGCTGTGAATCTGATGAGAAACCTATCATGTGTTGGTTAGTGAGGAGGAACAGGTAGAGACATGAGGTGATACAGAGAGTGAAGTCAAAGGGAAGGTGTGTACCGGTCACTCGAGTTGTCCTGTTAATCGATACGATCAGCTGATTGATGCTCAATCGCTGCAGTTTACATCAAAATTTATATTCATATTCACTTAAAACTGAGCACAAAGATATGATTCCAGTGTTTTGATTTGATTCACTGAAGTAACTTTGATAATTTATCTAATGTTTGTTACAGATCGTTTCTGAATATCACGAAAAAAGCATCAAAATATAAAGTTACTGTGCTCTGCATCCACGGGCAGATTGCAACCAGGACCTATTTATATCAAATTCAGCATCGTTTTAATGGTGCAGTTTTCAAAAATGTAAACAAACAGAGGCTAAAAAAAAAACTGGGCTGAGGTTGGAAGCTAACAATGTGGACTAATGTTGGTGCAGAAAGAAGAGAAAGTCAAGTATGTTGTAGGAGACGTTGAGGCCTAAATGAGAAAAAATGGATCCAAGTGTTAATTTAAAGAAGCTGGAGCTAAAAGTCAGTCTGGATCAAACTGCTACTGTAAAGAAAAGGGAATCGCAACAACAACAAAAAAACAAAACAAAGCGAGTGATCACAGCTGATTCATGCTGGTTTAGAGGAGACGTGTTTGTCCTGTTCCGTATGTTTAATTTCAGTACAGCTTAAAGCTTTAAGTTACACAGTGTTCAGCGCTTTTAACCTGAAGGAGTCAGAAATTATAAAACACACACCTGTACCGGTGAGCTGCTGGTGGCTCTGCAGACTGAAACCACTGAGGATAAACTGGGACGAAACACGTTTTTTTTCTACAGAAACATTTTTATCATAGGAGCATTTTATACCGTCTTTTGCTACCGGTTAAAATTTCGCCCAGTTTGACTTCAGAGACGTGGAGTGGAGAAGTAAATAATGACTGAAAGAAACCCTTTAAGACAGAAAACATCAGTTTGATACCATATACCTTTAAAAACATGCTGCATTTATTTAAAAAAAAGGAATTATCCGTTATATAATATGATAATTATATAGTCCTGTGGGGCTGATTTTAATCTGTCTTCTGTCCTTAAAGCAACGCTGCAGTGTTTAAGCTGGATCTATTTATGTATACACGTTTAAATATGTTATTTGTAATTTACATAGGGCTCACAGAATATCTTACCTTGGAGTGTGAGTGAAGTGCTATAGAAAGATTAAAGGTTTTGCAGTTTTTATTTTCTCCTCTTTAGTATTTTGAGTAATTTCAGTTGTTCCTGGTGAACTTGAAAACAGATATATACATATAATATATAAATTATAACTTTTTGAGGAGAGCATTTCTTATGTTTCATTTCAGCTTGTTGTCTCATTAACCCACCAGCAGCTTTTCTTAATATTAATCATTCCCCTTTTTATTGTGTTTGTGTCGTCACAAAGAAAAAAAGAATTGCACTGTTTATTGTGAAGAAGCAGTATTTACAGCCTTGTTCACTATTATGATTATTGTTATCAGTCTTATTAGAAAGATGAATATGGATTTTTTTTTTCTTTTTTTTTAGAGAAACATTATGGATTCAGCAAGTGCCTTGGAAATGATTGTCGCTATAGTTACTGTACTGTACTATGCTGCTTAGTTTTGATGCCGTGTTTATCACTAACATGGTTTTCATGGCCTTTCTTATTTTGAAATTGATTGATTTTTAAGAAATTCTGTTGAAAACTTTCAGCTCAGTCAATTTCCTTTTACTGAATGTCGTTGTCATTGGCTCGCTGGATTCAAATGACATTAGCCAGTTTGTGTCACCGTTTATTTTTATTTTTGAACTTTTTTTTTTCTCAACTAGAAGGGTAAAGAAATGTAATGTACTGTATCAGAATACCAACAGATGTTTAGCTTTGGCAATGCAAATATTAAAGGAGTTTCACTTTATTCTTTGTGTGTGTGACCTATTGATTAGTCTGTTTATTATTATTTATGTATTTACAGCTATTTGATATTAGCAATAGAATTTCTGTCTAAAGTCCTTTCCAAGTCCTTTCCATCCTACACAAAGCGGAGTGATGCTAACTGTAACTCTTTTTCTTTTAATGATTTCATTGGGGAATTTAAAAAGATAAAAATAACATAACATAACGGAACAAATTATTAAAAGTCATATCTTAGGATCAGCTTAGGATGCACTTAACCTGTTGACATTATACACTGTTATATAGACCGTTTCAACGGCCAAAACAATTTCTGATGCCGACTTTTTCTGTTTATCATCCGGTTTGTAACATGGTTTTCAGTCTACCGGCAGAGCAAATTTATGTGGAGAAACTTATTTTTTATTTACCGAAATAGAAAGAGGGAGGCTTTTTAGAGATGACTGATTTTTACATATCCAGACGTGTACCACTACTTGGTCGATAGCCTACTGCGTGTGTTTACAGTAGAGAGGCAGTCAAAGCTACCGTTCTGGATGCTTATAACTATTTTCTGAGTGGAAAGGTTATATTCCTTCACGGATAAATATTATCAATCGTGTATGGGGAGGTTGTCAGACAGTTACTCGGCTTGGTTCATCGCTAAGAAGGAGGGAGAAATGATGGTCATTAGCCAGTTTGTTTCCAGTCAACACTGTATAATAAAATACTGATAATGCTTTTTTAGGCTTGGTGAAGTTTTTGCTGCTATCCTGGTTGCAGTAGAGCAGGCTGTGAGACAAAGAGAAAGGTGGGATAAATGTTTATTTATTCGTCACACCTTAAAAATGATGTGAAGCTACTTTTGTGTCAATATCAGCTGATCAGTCACATGCTCTCTTCTTCCAAATAGGCCCATTATTTAAACCTTCAAGTTTACCTGCTCATCCTTGGCTATGCTTCTACTGTCAGTGTTGCTGTCAAAATTCTGCTGCCCATAAGTTTTAAAAACCCACCTAGTCCTCAGCATCCCCCTGTAGGCTCTGTCTATGGAGGGGAGGGGAGGGGGTCTTTAGCTTTCATTCCAGTAATGTCTGTCAATTATTCAGGGAATTGATAACTAACAGAGTTTCATCCATGCTCAAGAATAGTCTACCTATTCTTTTGCTATGTGACACCTGACTGAATTTAAGTGGATTTAAAAATGAAATAGCTTAATGACTTTGGTCACTGTTTGGTTGTGTAAAAGCTAATTGTTTCTTTCCAGATCGAGCCTAAACAAATAAGTGAAATAGATTTCTCAAAACCAATGCCGCTTACAAAGACCGACCAATCAGACCATCAGCTGAACCTGCTTTTTTTTTTTAGCTGATAATTAGCTGTTAGATATTGCAAATAACTGTTTATCTGCAAATAAATCACAATATTGTATTTGGTGTTATGTCATCATTTATTTGGCATCACTTTATGTAATTACAGGAACAAGCCCCAGATCGTGCTTTTTTCACAATTATGTCCACTGCATCTGAGGGTTCAGGCATCAGGCTGGAATGCAGGACAGGAGAGCAGATCAGGCAGAGGCAGCTGATATGTTGATGCAACTGTGCTGCTGCTGTACTGCTTTTCGATTAGCTTTTCTCTGTTCCCTTAACTTTCTGATTTGTGAGGCAGCTTTGATTGGATGGAATTTACCTGCAAAATGATAAAAATAAAAAAAATACATTTCTGAAGAGTCTTACCAGAATTTAGGGACGGAGGGACAAATTTCTTAAACAGCTGCACATAGACCTATTATGAATCAGTACTTCTGTGCTTCCTCATCAGTAATAATAATACACATAATTATTGTGCGCAGCTGTCAACAACCAAAATAATTTGATGTATTTAAACAACAAAGTTAAATACTTTTAAATGTCACCAGATTGTGTTAAATCTATAGCCTACAATGTTACATTTTGCATCATTTCCAAACATTCAATGAAGCTGTGTGTTGGATAATGTAGGGACTGGCTGAAACAAAATTAGTCAGTTTGTGAGTGGTTGGAATAATAACACGTTTTTTCATATCGCTAGCTTGCAGTAACAGCTGCATTTTCATAGCTGTCAACAGTCCTGTCATAGAAGCTAATCGTTACCTAGTGCTGGTTAGCAACAGTGTTGGCTTGCAAACATTGCAATCCCGGACAAACTAAGTTGTCATCGTAAGTGACATGACAACAGACGCAAAGCTTGTGTGTAATGCTAGCAGCTGCTAACAAAATGTAGCTGCTTTGGCTAACGTTAGCGCTGGCTAGCACCATGCTAGCACAGTCTAAAGCAGGCTGCTCGGCCCCGACGCGGCTTGCCATACGTTCTTAAATTATGCCGTTACAGTATTAGCAGTGTTGTGAGTTTTTTAAACTTAACTTACCGGTAACGAAATGGGTGCTGCAGACCCTAGAGTTCGTCGTCGGTGTCCAGTTGTCCCGTCGGAGTGCCGCAATCCAGGCGTTGCGCTGCTTTGTTTCCTTAGGAAAACGATAAACTTTGATTTCCGACAGCAGGTTTGTGCCTGGTCGGAGGGAACAGCCTACGACTGAGCAACAAGGTCCTAAAACCAATTTAGCAATTTTTCCACAGGAAGAAAAAAAAAAAAACAGTAATCCGAGAGGCGAAAAACTAGTCTAGTGCGTTGAAGTAGAATGCGTTCGATGCGAGACCGGAAGTCGACGTGGAACACGGAAGTCGTACCGGAAATGGCGTTGAAACGGTCTTTACCACGGAGGGAGCTGACTTGTTTACTGTCTACTTCCGGCTGTCACGCTATGGTCACGTTCCCATAATCATAGATATATACACGTAGATGCCGCATCTAACGCTGCTGCCCATTGGAACGGACTGCCGCCGCCGCCGCCATCTTGTGCAGGGACCTCAATGTTAGAATGCAATGATGACATAACTTGGGTGATCTAGAAAAGTCCTTAAATTATTGTAAATACCGCACTTGCTCATTCACCAACAATGCAGAGATGTCAGTTCTTCTTGAGAAGGAGGTGTGTAACTTTTACTTACTGTAGTACAGAGGCAGAGGTCTAGGTAGCGTCTACAGTGGTTTACACCGGTTTACACTCACTCACCGGCCTCATCACCATAGCAACCACACACTCGCTACTACCACAGCCGGGGATAACAGCTGATAAGCCGATAGCCTACACATACATGCAACAAAATAACAATTAACTAACTACCGGTATATGCACTAAACGTAACACCTATCTCACCCTATGATACGTTACCTTAGTTTCATTTATATCAGATATCTTATCTACATCAAATTCAACAAGTTCATAACAAATATAAAATAACTTATTACTTGAGAAAAGTTATTCCATGTCTCTTCGTTTTGGCGTTTCTTTCATGGGAACATCCGTACGCGGCACAAAAGTTTGGCATTTTGCCAGATTCACAGCTGTCAAACCCGGTCTGAGCGACTGCTTGTCAGATGGAACCCCTGCACAAGATGGCGGCCGTGAGGCAGTCCAAACAAGCCCGAATGCGGCATCTACGTGTATATATCTATGCCCATAATACATCCATGCACGTTCCCCAGTGGTGGAATTCGATGCGTACGTCCGTGACGTATCACGTCGCTTGTTGCCACAGTAACCGCTTGTTTGGTTGCATCTGAACTCCAGGGAGACGCTGGGGGCATAAAAACTGTTCGCTTTTGGGGCTTTTTATTTTCCTTTATTTTATTCTTACGGCACGGTGTAAGGTAAGGTCACGTTAATACTTTTCTTCTGTTTGTTTGTTTTGTTGTATTTTGTTTTGTTTTGTATTCTGTCTCTATGTGAAACGTTAAAACCCTTAGGTTACGGTTACAACACAACTGTGGAGCTAATTCACAGTTTTAGTAGCTAATGATAGATGCTGCTATCATCAATAATCAATACGTTTTCTTTGAAAGACTGTGTTTTAATTAGACTTTATTTCATTTGGGAAAACAGATGACAATCCTGGTCGCATTCATTCCAAGAGAAATTACATATTCCCTGTGACAATACTTGAATATATCTACTTAACGTTAGTATTTGGAGGTAACAGAACTGTTTATAATTGGCCAGCTGTATTTTTTTTCTATAATACTTTAATCAGTATTTGAAATTGTTACATAAATGACTAGTGGGTGTCATGTAAAACACATATAACCTTATGCCTTACCTTATTTCTTCAGTGTATTTCAGTTTCTCTGTGGAGCCTTGAATTTTTTTTAGAGATATGTTAATTGTTTACCCTCTCAATGGAGTGCACATATGTTTTTACCTCTTAGATTTGTGTGTTGATAAAATGTTGAATGATTTTATAAGTCATATATGATGTTGTTTGTAAAGTTTACCTACTTGAGCTGATTTTATGTCCTTCCTTCCTGTCTGTACTCTCAGTGACTGACCTCTGGAGAACAATGTCTGCGTCCGAGCTCAGCCCCAAGCAAAACTGTGGCCCCAACCTCGTCAATATGGAGGTCATGCGAAATCACTCGGAGCTCTTCAGAGCCGAGTGTATGAGGCTGATCGTGGAAACCGATAAAGCATGTAAACGGATGCAAAATGACGACAACAAGCGACTGGGTGAGTAGTAGGAGAATAAAACCTCAGTGTTTCCTGCAGAGGTTTTTAATGTTTCAAAGACTTAAGGGATAGTGTCACATTTTTGACAAACTGGTCCATTGCCATAATCCCTATAGTCATAGCAGTAGGTTTGTTACTTTTAATTGTCGGTGCAAGCTATAGAACGGTGGAGCAGAGCCGTGAGCTGCTCAGAGCTACGCTCTACCTCTAAAACAACTCTGTCTCGTAATGTTATGATGAATGTACAGGTCACAACTTATCCACCAGAGCGTTGTGGAGTTGTTGGATTGTGTATTTGATGAGTTTGATGAGGGAAACCAAGAAATCCCATGAGCCCCCGTAGCGTAGCTCTGAGCAGCTCAGGGCTCTGCTCCGTCGTTCTAAAAATAGCTTGCACTGACAATTATGACCAATTTGCCAAAATGTTGAACTATCCCTTTAAGATGAATTACGATGTTTTATTTGTTTTGTTTTGTTTTCCTCTCTGTTTCCAGACCAGCGGGTCAGAGACATCCAGTTTGTGAAGCGGGAGCTGGAGCTGAAGTTGGAGGAGATTATTGTGGAGATCGATGCCCTGGTAGCGCTGCAGGGCCGAGTGGTGAAGGCCCTGGAGGCCTGTAAAGAGCCGCTGAGAGTCACTGTTGTCTGTCTGGAGGAGAGGTGAGGATTGATCGGCCCGAGGAAAAATCTATTCCACTGTTTTGCTACTTCGGAAACTTCCCTTGCAAATTACATCTCTTCTGTCTTATTGATTTTTGCAGCTGCGGGCTCTTTAGTTTTTGGGGTCTTTTCTCACTGTGAAGCTTTGGCATAAATAAGAAAAAAGCAAAGCTGTTTGAACTGAGAAATCCCTGCCGCACTCGCTCCAATAAATTTAAGGAATTTGTGTCACATCTATCATCCTATCCTGGATTGCTGGTGCAGCTGAACAGAACAGAGTCCTCATTACTGTGTTACTACTGCAGTTTCACCTGAGTGTGTGTGTGTGTGTTTTAATGCCTTCACAAGAAGCCTGCAGTCATTCATCAACCTGCATCCAACTAAAGGATGATGCACAAGTTGTAAACCAGCAGAATTAGTAGCTACAACACCACCACAGGATTTATGTGCAGGAGAAGAAAGTTCAATGCAAAGTAAAGTAAAAGTTAAAAGAGGAAAAGAGGATGAAGCTCTCTGTGTTTGTCGCGTGACTCCGCAGGATGAAGCGCGTTCCGTCCGAGAGGCTGCACGACGACGTGGACAGAGAGCTGCTGAAGGAGCGGGAGGTCATCGAGGGCGTGGCCTCGCTGCTGCAGCGCGTGGTGGAGCAGATCACCGAGCAGCTCAGGTAAGAAACCTGGACACGTTGGCTCACCTAGACAAAAGAATGTAAAGATGCGTGCATCAAATTTACCAGAGAGATCTATAGTCCATTACAAAAAACACAAATTCAGACATCCCAGATACCAATACAATAAAAAAAAAATGTAATACACAACATCAACAGTACAGAGAAACATAGACGGACAATTTGAACAGGCTAATTTCTGATGTAAAGAGCGAGGTAGAGATGTGCTTAACCTTCCTCTTGTGTTACAATCACCAGTGACCTGTTTTCAGTTTTTAAATGCATAAAAGTACCACATAAATTTGTTTATTGCATCAAGGCTTTTTGCCAGGAACCTCTATTTAAAGAAAATACACTTTTTTTCCCCACAAAATTCTAAAATGCTTTGGTTAAAATTATGACGTTTGTGCTTCTAGGGTCGATTTTGACCCAGTTATAACGATGAGAACAACGTAAACACAGCGATGAGAATCAAATGGGATGATAAATAATAGTTTTTAGTGTGTTTTACAGCTGATTTAAGGACTTGTTGACACACTGTTGGATTCTCAAAAAATCTCAAACCTAAAATGTTTTCCTTTGTGTCTCAGGCTGAACCGATCTGCCAAGTATCACCTGGAGCAGGATCTGAAGGAAAAGTTCGAGGCTCAGTGCATCGACAACTCCTGCGCCGTCATGACCACCAGCTCCGTGCAAAGCCAGAACAGGCCCAAGAACGCCGTCTCTCTCCTGCCCCGGTGAGCCACGACCTCCCTGACCTCCTTGGCCTCCTGCTGCTACACAGATCATCACAGTGACGTCGTCTCACTCTGTCTCCGTCTCCGTCCCCTGCAGCCTGTCGGTGACTCCGAAGCAGTGGGAGAACATCTCGGAGGTCAACATCACCAAGGCGGCGCAGCAGAAGACCAACTCTCTGTCGCTGCGGGCGCTGGTGGAGTCTCTGCTGGAGCAGACGGCCGCCGACATGCAGAAGCAGGTGCAGGTCACCACGGAGGCCTTTCAGCTCAACGTCCAGCAGATCAAGTCGGCCAAGGGCCAGATGGAGGATCAGCTGAGCAAGGTAGGGGCTGACGAAGGTGACCCTTTAATTTACAGGCTGCCAATTACGTGATAATGTCAAGAAATAGCCTAGAAATAACAATTATTTGTGTCATAATGTCTAGAAAGAGCCCAGAAATAACGGTCAGCTTCATAGTAAAGTTGAGAAACATATTAGAGAAATGAAGATTGATTGCATAATAGTCCAGAAATAAAAAAGATTCAAAGCATGAAAAGCATCTGTAATCTTTTGCCTTTATAAAAAACATGACATTACTATGAAATTGACTGTAATTTCTAGGCTATTTCTTGACATTGTCATGTTTGAGCAAAGGCAGTAATAAGTTAAGATAAGTTCTGTTGTAAGACTTTTTTCTGATGGGAGTTGATATTCCTTTAAAGGTCCAGTGTGTAAAATGAGGGGAAAACAGTGACATCTAGCATTCCAGTCCTATTGTTTGTCTATTAAATAATTCAATTGTTTATTTTTGAACGTGAAACTTGAAATGCGCTCTCTGGTTGGCTGGATTTTCCATCTCGTACAAACATAGTGGCGCAAGATGGCGACACTCTCTAAAGACCCTAACTATATGTAGCCTACTGTATATATAAAAGAAGAATTATAAGGCTACGAAAACCAAACAGATTTTATTTCATAGCGATTCTACACTTGTACAAATATATTCATTGGTAGTATATTCAGAAACACACTGGACCTTTAACATCACGTGGTTTAAATGCAGTAGCAGGGGCCTTTCTTTTCTGCCGAGGGACGTCAACACGACTATTGCTGTAGATCATTAGCATAAACAATACTCATGGTATCTAATGTTCCTATTTTTTATCTCCTTTGAGGGTCGTCCTCAAAACTGGGAAGTCCAAATTTAGCAGAGAAACTGTGTCTTACGTTTGTTTGTTGTGCTGAAAATGAACCATATTTAATTGTTTGATTGTTGCACCCAAATAACAGAAAAATTAACATACCCTGTTTTTCTCTCAGTGGTCTTATATGAAAAAGAGAAAATGTAGAAACAGAGCTTTATTTAAAAAAAGTAAAAAAACAACAACAACAACAACAAGCATAAACACTGTCTGGTGATGCTGTGACACGTTCCTCCTCCTCCTCCTCCTCCTCCTCCTCCTCCTCCAGACTCTGTTGGAGTTTGCCGGCCAGCAGAGGATCAGGGAGGACCTGCTGGTGGCCGTCGCCGAAAACCAGCACTTCCTGGAGCTGGCCCAGGCGCGGCTGGAGCTGCGGCGCCACCGGCCCGCCAAGGAGCAGTGCTACGACCCGGCACAGACCCAGCTCCTCGCCGAGGTCCAGCAGCTCACCGCCCACATCAACAGGTACGACCGAGACACGCCCACCTCTGGCATGACCGGACGGCCCCACACATGCTTTAAAGGAATATGTTGTATATATAATGTTGAAATGAAAGGAAAAACAAACCTATGAAATATATTAATCCCTTCATTAACGCTGGGCTAGGCAGGATTTGTTTTCAAAACCCAATAATATTCACTTGTTTTTTAAGAAAACAGTGTTTTCCCATTCAGCTGGCGGTAAGGAAAGGTCTGTGTGTTTGGAGTTTCTCTATAACCATGTTTACATCCACTTGTTGGTCGAATTATCTGAAGATCGATAAAAGTATTAACGCGAGACATGTGCTTTTTTGCGATCATATTGGTGTATTGACTTGTTTTCTTGCAATTTAAGGTGTTTCCATTCATTTATGTACTGAATCGCAAAATAGAAGGACGTCGTCCATCCTTCATCTTTAACTGAAGATTGAAGGATCCAGACCAGAATAGATTTGATTATTAAAAGATACCTGGAGCTGTAGGCTTGTTTTGATTACATGATAATGTCAAGAAATAGTCTATAAATAAGGGTCAAATTCAAATTTTTTTTAACCTTTTTTTCTCCACCAAGTCTTCTTGCAATTGACTGATATTTCTGGGCTATTTCTATGCACACAATCATTATTTCTTGGACAAAAGCCATATTTCTTGGCATGACTAACTGACCATTATTTCTAGACTATTTCTTGACATTATCACGTAGTAAGCGGCCAGTGTTTTTTTTTTTACGTGGCGTCTCTGTGTCTCTTTGCCCCCAGGCTCCACAGCGCCGTGGCCCAGTCGGAGGAGCAGCAGAGGGCTCTGGTCCGCTGCCAGCTGGAGCTGCAGGAGAACATCGAGATCAAGGCCAGCTCGCTCTACATCGACGAAGTCGTGTGCACCCAGCACAGGGAGCCCGTCACCATACACGCCTTCTGAGAGGTGGACACACACACACCTGCCGCTTCTGTTTCATAAAATACAGCTCCACTTTGTTCAAGTCTACGTCTAGTTTCTTTTTTTTCACTTTATTCTGTGGTAAATTCTCAGTTATGACGATACTGGACTACTTCGACATGAAATTTCAAATACTAGCTGAGGAGGAATCATTTATTATTTTTCTCATTCAGTCTGATTATGAGTTTTATGTGATATTTATGAGACATATCAACATTTGAAGACCAGACACATCCTCGTTTTACCAGGAGTGTTTACTGAGCAGATCAGTGATCACACAAACACAAACCCTCAGGTGAAACTGTCATGACCGTCTAAAGAAACAGCGACATAACAATATGGCGGTCGACATATCCGATCTGATGCTAAATCAAAAACAGTGTTTACTTACTTACATTAATTACATTCCCAACAGACGCTCAAACAACCAAACATTACGGCAACAGCGTCAGCGTAATTTACACCTGTTACCTACACTTGATCGTTTACTTCTCTTGTTCTCAGTGACATGATTAAAACAGACGAAGAGTGAAACATCAGATTCAGACATGTAAACCTTTTAAGTAGTTGTTATTGGAGATGTTTCGGACTTCGCTGAACAACAAAGTTATCAGCTGTGCTACGTTTGCCTGGATGCAGCGTATTGTATTATATTACACTATACAACACAAATTCAAACTGAAGGTCACTGTGATCCTTCATCGAACACTTTAACATAAAAAGATCTAATGAAGGTGGAAAAACAACTCCACATCCCAGCGCCGCACACGCCCGTCTGCCCTGAGCAGGTTTCTCTCCTCACTTCATCAGAGTGTAGAGTCGACATTTGCTCTGAAAACACACAGAGAACGAAAGAAAAAGGAAAAGATTTTATTATTTTAAAACTTTTCAGTAATGTTAAACTAATGTGGAGTGAAGCAGCGGCGTTACCTGGTGCCAGTGTAGCGTGCGGGCGGGCAGCGCCAGGTGACAGTGGGGGCAGGTGCCGATCTGGTCCGGGTCTCCTGCGTGACCCAGGGGGCCGTTGGAGGGTGCAGAGGTCGACTTGTAGGCGCTGCTCAGATGAGAAAACTCAACCTCGTCCTCCTCCTCGTCCTCATCTTCGTCCTCCGAGACGTAGTAATCCCACCTGGGCTCCGGGATAGGCTGAGTTTAGAGACACAGAGCAGAGGCGCTGAAGATTAAACACTCATTCATAAATAATAATTCTATCTCAGATTTTACTACCGCTGCCTCACTATTTAACAAAATATTTAAAGTAAAAATAAAGTTATTTCTGTGTTATGTATGACTCTTATCCACTTATGCTGCTATTATAATATCTTAACATTTTAGCTGAATGCTACATTATGTCATCACTGTCATGTAACGCCTCAGTGGCTGCTGCTGACTCCTGCTTTAACAGATAACAACTAATTTGGAAAATTTGAGTAACACTCACACCATTAAGTATTTATTTATTTATGCAGCACCCCAAATTGATAATAATTAGTCTAACTCTGGATTATTATGAACTGCATGTAGGAAGAATGACTTATAAATGATGAACTGGGGCTTCAAATAAAGTTTATAAATACTTTTTTTGTTATAAATTTTAAAAAGTTATAAGAAATTAGGTTCTTCCCGTATCTAGCTGCAGTTGATGTGCAATTATTGATCTTTATTTTATTCCTATTCTCTTTACTCATTGATTCTTGTGGGATTTAAGTTTTTCCAGGGTTCACATGGTTCCCAATGTCGAGGGGTGTAACTGGTATTTTTTCATAAAATTCTGCTTTACAGGAAAAAAAAAAATCTAGACTCAAATGTGATACATGTGATTCAATTTCTTCACTTAATTCAGCATTGTTTCAACAGTTTATTCAGCTCATTCAGATTCCAGCTTTCAGCATTCACCCGTATGTCCTTCAAGAAATGCATTCTCTAGTTAATGGGATCAGGGATATTCGGTCTTACTGTTGTTTAAAAAAAAAAGGTTCAAATGTCATTTTAAACGACATAAACCCAACATGAATACAAAATCTACATTTGAACATTTGATGTACATCTATAAATAAGAAGAAAACATCATATACCATATGGTTGGTTATATCCTCATCTAGAAAAGACGTGTTGTGTCCACCACCACCGCTGCTGCTGACGACTTTACTTTGTGCTGCGGAAAGAGAATAAACCAGATCAAAGTTAAACAGAGACGATGACAGAGAGGTGAAGGTTTCTGTGTCGGGTCTTGCTCCTCCTCACCTGTATGTGACGAGGTGTTGTTGGTGTGAGGAGGACCCGAGCCGGCGTCGGCGGCCGAGCAGACGGAGCCGTGGTCGGGCAGGTCCCTCAGTCTGATGTAGCGGTTACACTCCCTGCAGAGCTCGGTGCGACTCCCGCAGGCCACGCGGTGCTGCTCCAGCTCCTTCGCCGGCAGCTGCAGCTCGCAGAACTCACAGGTCTGTAGGCGCTGCTCACACTCCTCAGCCTGCGAGGGGGAGGTAGAGGAAATAAATAAAACACACAAACAGAAAAAACTAAAAAATACTGAAATGAAATTGTTTATTCTAGGAGTTACTTTTATGAAAAAGACGTCTTCACCTTTATTTCTTAGTTTAACTTCTACAAACACTATGTCCTACATTTCCCATGATGCAACCTTTCTGTAGACTAGACATCTAACAACTTTCACACCCTATGCGTAACACTGATTTTCCATTAAAAAAAATGCATAGATATGAATTCAAATAGCATCTAATGTTTTTGCTTGTATTTTCAATTAATTGTAATTTTCTGCCTGGGACATTGATTTTGCAATGTACAGGAGCCAATAATATACATACTGTAAAAATATGTAGTATTTCTAATCAAGCAATATTAATTCATTGCAATATGACTAAATAACATTAAAGACATATTTCTTTTACTGTACAATAAGTGATGACCTCACCTCGTGATCCATCAGGTGTCGACGCTCCATCTTCTGGTGGCACTTGGAGCATCTCACCTGAAAAACAAACAGAGCTGTAAAACCTACAGAGAATATACCATTATGAGTGTATGTGTGTGTGTGTGTGTGTGTACCTCAGTGTGTTGCTCCTCCCTGTGTTGGTCCATTTGCTCCTTGGGAACCGACTCGTCACAGTCGGGACAGACACACAGGAAGCGGCTGCAGTGCGTCTCGTGCAGAGCGAAGTTGGCCTCAGCGACTTCTCTGTGGCTGTAACAGAGTTTGCTTCCCATTATTTTTTTTATATCTGTTTTATTTTGATTAAATGTATTGAAACTTATTGTGCATTAATGAAAAATAAATGATACACTTCAGTCTGTCCTTGAAAGATGTATTTTTAAAATAGAAAAGTGAAAGTGAAAAATCAACACATGGCATGGTCGTTAATGTTCACTGGAGGTTATAATGGAGCACTTTGACTAATGCAGAGGGAAGTAATCATGTTTGTATTTTTAACAGCTTCATTATAATCTATTAAACCAGTATGATCAAATCTGAATAAACACATAATTCAGCTGTTATTCAGACACTTCACTAAAACATTGCGTTTTCTTTCCTGTACTTGACAGAAAGTTTCATGCGTCTTTATGATAATTGTATAGGCTATATAATTAAATGCACTATTGTGCTTTTAAATTTATATATTTAGATATTATTATTTCCATTTGCAATTTGTACATTAGCCTAATGTGTTTCTTAGTTCACTCAGATCAAGATAAATAAGGGACATGATCTGAAAGTGAAACCATCTGAGCCTGAGTGCTTCTGATTCGCATGTCAACACTTACGGGAAACACAATTATCTCTTCATATTATCCTGTCAATAGTAGAAGAGTTTTCAATATTTTCTTACTGCCTGCAAATGCACCTCACATAAATCACCTGGCAGGACTTTGTCCCCGTGTTTATTGCCCAGTGAGCAGGTGTAATATTACATCTGCTCGCAGTAAACATAAGTTGAACAACTATTCACACAGTGCTGTGTTAAATGTGTGGCTGTTTATGAACTGTACCACAGTCTTACTGTAGCGTGTCCATGTTGTTTTACGCCTTATATAAAGCCCAGAACAACAATAAACAAGCAGACATTTAAACTTGTTGTGTATGAGTGAAGTCTCACCACTGGCCGCAGGTGCGTGTTGCCTCCATGTTTTCCATCGACAGTAAATCTTAGAAGTACAGTGAAGTACAGATCCGAGGGGCAGTTGAATATTAATCCGAAGAGTTGGGATCTTCTCTTTGAAACTTTACGTCTCACTTCACCAAAACAGAAAGTGAAATCATCTGGTTTTAATCCTCCTGTTATTTTCGGTATCCGCCACATGGCGTCGCTAAAGATCTGTAAACAGATTTCTATGGTAGTTCACGGAGTTCCGTTGATATGAGCTGCAAACAGTTTTGATATTTGTATACTGTTGGATTAGTTCTGTGTTCTCTACAAAGATCTGTAGTTAATACACAACTGATTATTGAAGTTTTACTGACGGATGTTTCTACACTTTTGATAGCTGCTTTTCTAAAGAACGAGAAAACACTTCCTTCGTCATAATTTTAAACAAAGTCGCTGCTGTCCGACCCCAAAATATCTCAACTAAGTCAAAATAACACAAGATAACATACATATTTATCATAATATCAAATTCCATGATTGTCAGAAATTGTAGACAACAACTTTTTTAGCCGAGTTTTGTCGCCAATCTCCGTCGGTTGTGATGTTTCCGACAGTTCCGTGAATGCAGCAGGAAAACAGTTTGTCAGGTCGCTATGGAGACGGACCCCGGAAGTAGCGGTGGTTACGGTGAAAAACGGAACCACCACATGTTTTTAAAACTTTAAAACAGAATAAAAAGCGACAGTTCATGTGATTATTTCATCTACCGTCACAGATATTAACGTTTTATTTTGCTCTTTTACTTTAGTTTTCGTTTTGACAACTTGAACTACGTCGTTGTTGGGATTTGTTTACTTTTAATCATCGTAGAGAATATAGGGTGAAAACTAATAGCGCGTGTTGTTAAAATGAACATGCAGCTTTGGAAACTTCACAGATGTGTTTGAAGTGAAGCGACAGTGGCTGGAAAAGTTGCCTGAACCCTGTCACCTTGTTTGGTGGATGATGTCCCTCGGTGACCTGGAGCCGCTGGAGCCGCTGGATCTGCTGCACCGCCGCCTGCTGCTGGCCGAGGAGGAGGCCCGGGGGATTATCAGAGACATGGGTGCACTGCGGGAGGAGGAGGAGGAGGACACAGCACTGGGCCCTGCAGAGATAACACGTCCCCTGAAGGTGCAGCGTGACTCCCTGCTGAGCCGTGTGAGCCGCATGGAGAGTCTGCTGGAGACCCTCAGACTCACCTTGTTCCGCCTGGAGACAGAGAGAGAGCTGGAGCCCTCCCACTCAGGTAGTGCCTTTTATACCATTAACTGACATAAAACTACATATTAGTGACATAGATATAGTGATCCAAGTAAGTGTATTACAAAATATGGTGATGTAGTTTTTTAATTGTTCGTTCCAATCCTAAGATTGAAAAGGAGAATGATGAAGAAATAGTACCTGCCCCTTTCTTAAAACAAAATAACACATATATGCCAGTTTACAGCCAACAATATGCAAAGAAAGAAAGAAAGAACATCCACAACCAATTCCTTTAAACATATTTCTATATAAATTCCCTTTCTTATAAACCCTCTTGAACTGAAAAATATTTGAACAACTGTTCTCATTCATCCAGGACTCTAGGTCATCGTTATCTCTGGGCAACAAATTGAATCCAAGGTAACTGGACTTGTATTTATGTATATTTGTCTGACTCTGACACATACAAGTCCAATTGCCTTCGGTTCAATTTATTGCCCAGGGAAAAGTTAAGGGGTGTAAATGTATTTGTAAGGCACTGTGTGATGAAATCTGGACTCAAATGTGCTGTGGCTCAGATATTGTCCAAGTTTTTGCAAGTTTTTTCCATATTTTTTAGGTTTTGCCACAGTATAAGATATTACAGGTATGAAATAAGATAAAAATGTGTGTCTTTTTTCCTGCTGCAGCGCCGCCAGCTCCCGCTTCACATGAGCTGCAGCAGCAAAAAATATCTTATTTCATACCTGTATTATCTTTTACAGTGGCAGAACCTGAAAAAATATGGAAATATAGTTTTTTTTTTCTTCGAAAAACTTGAACAATAACTCCTTAACTTTTCTCTGGGCAACAAATTGAATACCAGTTGCCTTCGATTCAATTTGTTGCTCAGAGATAACGATGACCTGGATGAATGAACATATCCATAGACACCCCCTAACTTTCAACATTTTGTCACGTTACAACCACAGACTTAAAAGTGAGTCTTTTTTCCTGCTGCAGCTGGTGTGAAGCGGGAGCTGGCGGCGCTGCAGCAGGAGGCCGAGGAGCAGCGGCGGACCTGCAGGAGGGAGGCGATGAGGCTCCGGCAGCAGCTGCAGCAGGCCCTCCACGAGAGAGATGAGGCTCACGCTGAGGTGCAGAGGTTGCAGGAGACGGTGGAGGCGGCCGCTGTTGCCAAGGTAACACTATATTTGGTTATAGTGTGACATTTTATTCACCGTTGGCGTTTTTTTTTATTATAGAAGCATCATCACTGCTGGATGGGAAGATGATGTTTCTGACAGCCGTCATTATATAAATGAGTCAGATAACTTATGTAAAGTCGTCTCGCTCTCTCTGTGCCTGTGACTTTATAATGATCCAGGTTCTGTTTAATGCTCTTCACTATATGTTCCTCTCCATTGTCCTTTAAAGGGATAATTCAACATTTTGGCAAATTGGCCCATTGCCATAATCCCTATAGTCATAGCAGTAGGTTTGCTACCTTTAATTGTCGGTGCAAGCTATTTTTAGAACGGCGGAGCAGAGCCGTGAGCTGCTCAGACCTACGCTACAGAGGCTAATGGGATTTCTTGGTTTCCCTCATCAAACTTATCAAATACACAATCCAACAACTCCAAAACGCTCTGGTGGACAAGTTGTGACCTGCACATTCACCACGCTATGAGATAATAACACAACGTTACCACACAGAGTTGTTTTAGAGGGAAATTCATGCAAAACCGTTGATGCACGTTCTTGTCAGGGGCAGTTTTTCCGCAAGAAGTCTCTGTATTTACCTCTAAAACAACTCCGTCTCTGTCTCTGAGTTGTTGGATTGTGTATTTGATGAGTTTGATGAGGGAAACCAAGAAATCCCATGAGCCTCCATAGCGTAGCTCTGAGCAGCTCACGGCTCTGCTCCGCCATTCTAAAAATAGCTTGCACCTGTCGTGTTCTTTCTTGAAGAATGCCAACAGACGAGACTTTTAAGTTACCTACTTTATTCAGCAGGACTCATAACATCAACATGGAACTCCTTCTAGCTGTTAAGCTGCTGTTATGCTCTCTACTTCCTGTTTACGTCTCAACGTGTCCTTCAAAATAAAAGCATATGTAAAACAACTTAGATTCCACCACATCTCCCCTTTTAAGAAAAACATTGGGACTGAGACAAAATTATATATCTCTTCCTATAATAAACTTTCACAACTCTTATGCCTTTATGCAATGAACACCATGCATTATTCAGAACAAAACATTTCCACATTTCACCCAGTTGTCAAACATCTCTTTTTTTTTTCTTTTCTTTTCACAAGTCCAGTCTCGCAGGTTTTACCACCACTCTGCCAACCCTAGTTCTGGTAGGGACAGGTGTTAATGTCTTTTGAGTCTGATTTGGGGGCTCAAGGTGACTTGGCGTGTTTAAGACAGACTCAACAGGCTGGGGTGGTGTGCAGGGTGTCTGACTCTGAGGAACAGTCTCGGGCATGGGAACAAGATGATGCCTGTTGCGCCTAATGGAGCCTGAGGGACTGTCCACTACATAAGAGCGGGGTGTGGAGTGGGTTGAAACCACCGTGCCTTGAGTCTTGGTATCAGTAATCCACACAGGTTGTCCAGGTGTGAGCTGACGTAGATTCCTCACACGGTGTCTCTTATTGAATGCTCTTGTGTCTTTTATCTTCCTCTCTCCCTCTTTCGCTGCAACTGTGGCTCTATCAGGAAGCTCTGGGCTGAGTAGAGAGGGGTGCTGGGGCACTGGTGTGCGAAGCCTGCGGCCCATAAGCAGTTGAGCAGGACTGTAGCCGTTAGACAATGGAGTAGCTCTATATGCTAACAGAGCAAGATATGGATCTTGAGTTTTCTTTAGTAGTCTTTTCACTGTCTGTACATGTCGTTCAGCTTGACCGTTGCTTTGAGCAAATCTTGGGCTGCTTGTAACATGTTTGAATCCATAGGCTGATGAAAAGTCAGTGAACTGTTGGCTGGAAAACTGTGGGCCGTTGTCACTGAAAAACAGTTCTGGGATGCCATGTCTGGAAAAAATAGACTTCAGATGCACAATCACATCCTCTGAACGTGTTGGTGTTAGTTTAGCAATCTCCACGAATCTTGAGTAATAATCTACTACAAGCAGGTAATTGCAGTTGTTTAGGGTGAATAAGTCTGCTCCCACCTTTTGCCACGGCCTCTCTGGGAGCTCACTCGGCAACAGCGGCTCCACAGGATTGGTGCGTTCTCTGATGCAAGTGGTGCAGTTTGTCACAAGTTCATTCAGTTGGCTGCTCAGGCCGGGCCACCACACTGTTTCTTTGGCCCGCTCTCTGCATCTCGTCATCCCTTGATGTCCTTCGTGGAGAGCCTTTAGGACAGAGCTGCGCATTGCTGTGGGAATGACAAGTCTGGAGCCTTTAAGTAACAGTCCATCATGCACAGTAAGTACAGCTCTTTCTGACCAGTAGATTTTCACTGGACCTGTGAGTTTACTGTAGTCAGGCCAACCTTTTTGACAAAATGACATGACTACAGAGCAAACACTGTCTTCTTTCAACTTATCCCTCAGCTGTGCCATGTATGATGAGCTGGCTGGCATGTTGTGGATTAACTCATCAACATAGATGTTTGTGTCTTCCATTAAATCTTTGTCTGTCAACTTTAAACTTGGGTTAGAGGTGACTGGTGCACGTGAGAGAGTGTCTGCTGTGTGCAGATCCTTGCCAGGTGTGTGTGAGATAGAGTAACTGTACCTCATGAGCCTGAGTCTAAATCGCTGGATTCTGGGAGGGAGCTCTGTGAGTGTTTGATGACCTAACAAGCTAACAAGTGGCTTATGGTCTGTCTCTAAGGAAAAATGTCTCCCAATGAGAAAGTCTCTGAACCTTTCACATCCCCATGTTAACCCGAGTGCCTCTTTTTCCACCTGAGCATACCTCTGTTCAGTCTCTGTCATTGAACGTGATGCGTAAGCGACTGGCCTCCACTGTTCTCCCTCTTTTTGCAGCAGGACAGCACCGAGACCATACGAAGAAGCATCCGCCGACAGTTTCAGCTCTTTGTTGGGGTCGTAGAGTGTCAACACCGGAGGTGAGGTGAGATCATTTTTCAGCTGGTCAAATGCATTTTGTTGTACACAGCTCCAAATCCACTGATTTTTCTTGGAGAGAAGGTCCCTCAGTGGTTTGTCCTTCTCTGCCAGCCCTGGGATGAATTTCCCAAGCTGGTTAACCATACCCAGGAAGCTGCGAACTTCACCTGTGTTAGAAGGCTCTTTCATGTCTCTTACAGCTTGTGTTTTGTCCGGGTCCGGCTGCACACCCTCGGCAGACAGGATGTGACCAAGGAACTTGACTTTGTCTCGGCTCAGCTCGCACTTCTCCATGTTTAGTGTGACACCGTTTTCCTGGAGCTTGTTCAGCACTGCATGAAGCCTGGTGTCATGCTCCTCTTGTTCTTTTCCCCATACAAGAACATCGTCCATGTGGCAGACTACTCCCTGCAGCCCGTCGAGGATCATGGACATCCTCCGCTGAAAATGTTCCGGGGCTGAAGCTATGCCAAAGGGCAATCTGTTGAAATAAAAACGACCAAAGGGAGTTATGAACGTTGTGTACAGTGCAGACTCTGGGGACAAAGGGATTTGCCAAAACCCTCTATTGGCATCTAATTTGCTGAAGAGTCGAGCTCCTGCAAGAGATCCAAGCGTCTGCTCCACTGAAGGTAGGATATATTTCTCTCTGCAGACTGCTTCATTGAGGCGAGTGAGGTCTACGCAGATGCGCACCGAGCCATTTTTTGATGGCACTGGAACCATCCCCGAGCACCATTCTGTTGGTTCTTCCACTCTTGAAATGACTCCCAGACTCTCCATTTTCTCCAGTTCCTCCCGTACTTTACCAAGTAAAGGAATAGGGACACGTCTTGGTGTTGTTAGAGAAAAGGGACTGGCATCTGGCTTAAGTTTGATTGTGTATGGCTGCTGCAACATCCCTAAGCCTTGACAAAGTTTTGGATAGGTATCTGCCATCACTTTCTTATCCAAGCTATCTAGTCTGGAGACAAGGTTAAGCTTCACGCTAGCTGGTCTGCTTAGCAAGGCTGTGTTTAGGTCTTTTATCACATACACATCCTCTTGAATCACTTGTTGCCCCTTACATAGTGACTCTGTGTATTTGCCTATGACAGAGAGTGGTGTACCACCTGGGCCAAAAAGTGGTCTATCTGTTTCAGTTAAATGGGAGTCTGTGTCAGCAATGGTGTAGTATGTCTGGGCTGGAATGGCTGAGACATCCGCTCCAGTGTCTATCTTAAACCTCACTTTGTGGTTTCTGACAGTTAAATCTGTGAACCAGGGGTCTGTTCCGGCATCTACTGAACCTAAAAACAAAGGTGTATCTCTGCAAACTGTACTAGATTCCACTACATGTACTGCTTTGGCTGACTTACACACTTTACTGTAGTGTCCCTTTTTCCCGCATGTGTGGCATGTCACTTCTTTGGCTGGGCACTGCCATTTTCCATGTGCAGGGGTTTTTCCACACCTGTAGCACTGCTGGCGATCCGTTGGTGCTTTGGACTTTGTTGCCAGGTTTTTATGTTGAAACGATGCCTTTGGTGTAGGCTGCTTTTGTTTCCTGTGCTTTGCCATCACAGCATCAATTTCACCTTTAGCTTCTCCTCTGAGATCTGTTTGCTGTCTTTTGATCACTTCCGACTGACGTGCCATGTTGAGCGCCTTTTCCAAGGTCAAATCTCTGTCCAGCTGCATCCTCTCTGCTAGACCTGTGTCTCTGAGTCCCACTACCAGGCGGTCTCGTATCAACTCGTCGTGAAGTGCGCCATAGCTACAGTTTTCGGCTAAGGTGTACAAAGCAGTAATGAAGGAGTCCACTGTCTCATTGGTCTGTTGTACCCGTTGATTAAATCTTGCCCTTTCATAAATTACATTTTTCCTGGGCACAAAATATGTTGCAAAAGAGTCTTTTACTGCTCCGTATTGTTGTCTCTCTGCGTCGGATAAAGCTTGGCCCCGCAGTATATCGTCCGCTTCATCTCCCATACAGTAGATTAGGGTGTTTACCTGATTAGCTTGCGAGCTAAGATGCAGGTTGCTAGCCAGTCTGAATCTCTCAAACCTTCTGATCCACCTCTCCCAGTCCTGGGGTTTCGAGAAGTCGAACGCTTCTGGAGGTTGAATCGTGAACGTTGCAGTTGGAGGTGGGTTAGCAGGGTTAGCTGCTAGCTGGGGAGCCTGTGCGACGGCCACGTTAGCGGCGCCACCGTCGGACATCATTTTTCCACTCCGAGTCTTGGGGAAAAAACAAAAACTGCTCTCCCGCTGCCTTTCCTCTGCTTCTTACCGCTGCCGCAGTTCTGACACCATGTCGTGTTCTTTCTTGAAGAATGCCAACAGACGAGACTTTTAAGTTACCTACTTTATTCAGCAGGACTCATAACATCAACATGGAACTCCTTCTAGCTGTTAAGCTGCTGTTATGCTCTCTACTTCCTGTTTACGTCTCAACGTGTCCTTCAAAATAAAAGCATATGTAAAACAACTTAGATTCCACCACAGCACCAACAATTAAAGGTAACGAATCTACTGCTATGACTATAGGGATTATGGCAATGGGCCAATTTGCCAAAATGTTGAACTATCCCTTTAAACTGGACCATGTCTCAATAAAGTCATAGAACAAATGTGCAAATTCCAAAGTTTTACGCTTTATATACTGTCGCCCGTTAAAGTTGGAATAATCTTGTTTTCAGACAAATTCTTCTTTTTATTCCTATTTTACAAATCAGTAATCACCTCTGACCTGGTGCAGTTATCACATACTAAGTCTAAGTTACCAGTTTTGAGAAGATATATACGATACATTATCTATATAAACATTGTCACAATCACTTCTAGAGAGGAGCTAAAAATAATAATTATTCTAACTTTATGGGCAAAAGCGTATACAAACAAAACAAAATACTGCAGTTAACATTTATAGATTCAGCTCTGCTGAGGCAGGAAATCCAAGAATAAACACTATAAAAAGAAAATAAACATATTTTGATTCCAGTCATGTGTTGGTTTGACATTTTAATATTTTGAATTTATCATTAGATTATTTTTGTTTTCTTGCCATTTTCTCTTTAGCAGATGAGTTTCTGAACTGGTTTTGAGTTTATTTAAAAACACAAACTGAGCTCAGAGGTGGCGGCTGAACACGAGCTGTTAAATATTGTCGTTTCCACCTCCAGACGGACGTGACTGCAGCCGCTCAGGACCTCAAGTCGTTCAAAGTAGAGATGAGTCAGAAAATCAGGGAGGTTTGTGTCCTTTCATTTTTTAAACTTAAAGGGATAGTTCACCAAAAATTGAAATTTCGCTCATTATCTACTCACCCTCACGTCGACTAAAGGCTGGAAGAAGTTTCAGAGTCCTCCGTTCCTTCTCTGAGTTACAGGGGGTCTCGGCGCACCTCCTTCTCACAGTCTACCATGTCAGTCAGAGGCAGCAAGATCTGGAACGGTTTGCCAGCCTCCATAAGAGACTGTTCAACCTTCCTCATTTTCAAAAAGCAGCTAAAAAACTGGCTCAAATCCAACCAGACCTGTAACCATTTTTAAATTTTTATTTTTGAATACATAGGTCCCCATGCCGCTGCACATGACCCCTACGGACTTGTGCAGCGACATGGGGAAACCATAAGGAGCACTGCAGCACTTTACAAATGTACTACCTCATATGTCCACTGCAACCTTTTATACTATAGCACTTTATCATATGTTATGTTGTTGTTGTCTGTGTTCTCATTCCATCTTAGCACAACTCCAACAATAACCTTGTACTGGCTCTTGCATTGCTGCACCCCCATCTCACCTACTCATCCCTGACAGCTTTTTTGTGCACTGTAACACTTTATTATACTGTAATATTTCTTATTATACTGGACTATTTTTGGTTTCGTTGTGTTCTCAATCCATCTTAGCACAACTCCATCAAGAAACCTTGTTCTGGTCTGCATTGCTGCATTTTCATCCATGTATCCACCCATCCATAAATATTTGTTTGTTTGCACTTTTCTTTTTTTCTTCTCTTCTTCTTTTCTTTCTTTATAGTCGCTTAGTGTCAATTATCTCTCTCTGTAGTTCTTTTGTTGTTGTTTTCTTGTTTGTTTATGCATGAATCTTGTTATGTCTACATGTTTATTTTAATTGGCTTTTAACACCTGCCAGGAGGACTACGGTATGACACTAGCCATTGGCTAAAACTGGCACTTTTACATTTTTATGTTCATCAAAGTGCACTGTCCTCTTTCAATAAACGAATAAATAAATAAATAAAGCAGTGCATGTCCATATAACAGTTACAAATGGACACCAACTGTCTCCGTATCAAAAAGACACACCAAAAAACATCCAAATACCTCCATGCTGCTCGTATGTAATGTCTGTCTTGTATTGAAGCCCCAAAATGAAAATTGAAATTTCAATTTTGGGTGAACTATCCCTTTAAACCCTTTTTGTATTTTGTCAAACTTGTATCATGTGAGCACTGACCCACCGAACATGCTCTAACCCTCAGATGAAAGAGGAGATGCAGCAGGAAGCCGCTCGCTCGGCCGAGGCCCTGAACTCCCGCAGGAAGCTGCAGCAGCGGCTGGAGGAGACGGAGGCGGCGCTGCAGGTGAAGAGGAGACAGGTAGCATCATAGGAAGACGCTCCGCACACACACACACACACACACACACACAGTGGTGAGAGCGACGGTGATTGACAGCAGCCAACGTCGCTGTCTGTTCCTCTCCGACCTCCCAGACTCTGCTGCTGCGGTCCCGGTGCCGGCTCCTGTCGGCGGAGGTGAGGAGCGGCCGGCAGCAGCTGGAGGAGGAGAGAGACAGAGGCCGACGGCTGGAGGAGCTCTGTCAGCGCCTCAGAGACAAGACAGGTGAGTGTTGCCGCGCCGACACCATCACACATCAAATTACAGAACATCTCACCTGCTGTCTGTCAAGTCCCACACTGATTCATTTTTTTACTTTCCTGTATTTAAGACACAAGAAGAGACAAACCCTAAAAATAACCACTTGAAGCATGAATTATCTTTCAGTGTCAGAAAAATCTAATTCTTTGAAACTTGAGTCTTCATAGGACGTTCTGACAAACAATGTGAAATGAAGAGAATATAACAATTTGCATATTTTTAATTTTCATTTCATATCATACTTGATGTATCCAGCAGTTTTTTTCAATGCATTGTTCATAATTAATTAGGGTTGGGAATCGCAAGAGACACCACGATACGATATTATCATGATATTGCGATATTGTGATTGCTATACCAAATATCACAATAATGCATTTAAAACACAAAGAAATAGGTATCAAGGCGAGATTTACCTGCTGTTGCAGTTTTTATGTGAGCGTCAATTTGGATTTTATAGCTTTTATGTGAGATTTTTTAACGTGGGTTTAAGTTGGTGTTTATACTGTACGTCCTTGTGATAGACAATAAAGCTTTTTGAATTGAATTGAATATATCCACAAGTTTCCAAACGTCATCTATGGCCAAAATCGGAATACGGTTTTGCACTTCGGTGGAATCTATTGACGCTGGCTTTTAACACAGATGTCAATTTGTGTGATGATCCATGTGTTTTACAGATTTTCATTGAAAAAAAACAAAAAAAAACCCATGTATTTCCGCGACTCCTGAAACCATGGAAGCGTTAACATAAAATTCCACCGGAAGAATAAAACCGGCAGTTTGGAAAAAGGTGGATTGCTCACAATTTATTAGTGGTGGGAATCGCCAGAGACACCACGATACGATATTATCATGATATTTAAGTCATGATACGATATTATCACAATATTGCGATTGCTACACCAAATATCATGATATATAGCAACATTTTCAGCTGCAAAAGATGCCAACGTACTTAATGTTGATCAACATGTGTCATCGGTTCAAAAAAGTTTTCATAAAAGTTTTCTTCAAACATTTATTCCAACAAAATGGACCTGAAGCAGCAGCTCATTCAACAAAAAACACTCAGTTAAAACTGAATATAAAAATAAAACATGTCTGCCTTTTTATGTTAAAATGTTATGTTGTATACAGTAGAGGTGTCAAAAAGTATCAAATATGACAATAATATAAAATAGATAATATAAGAATAATAAGATAAGGAAAAGGACAGTTCAGTTCCTCATTATAACATCCTTCAGCTACGGTTTTAATAGGTTTCAGGAAGTAACGAAAGATGTTCCAGATGTCACAGAACCTGTCGGCTTTGTTCGCAGTGATGTAACCTTTCATTTCTAAGACAAAGTGAAAGGTCGTTCTCTTCAGCCACGGAGAGGTTTTACAGTACATGACGTCTGTTACGTCCATTAGGGAGCTCTCAGAGCAGATGCTGGGTAAGAACCTGGTATTTTTAGAAGTTATAAAACCATTAGGTCAATAGTTAAGATTCTCTATGAACTGAATACACAGACAAACAAACAAAGAGCCTTTTTGCCCATTGCATTTAGTTGTGACTGGAGAGCCGTTTGGATCATCTCTCTTTGAGCTTAAGAACATTTCTTAGATGAAGTCTTGTGCATATGCATCCTTCAGACCTGCAGATTCATCGCAAATAAGTTAGAAATGAGTTGTATAATACAGATACTGTATGTATCCTCCAGAGAAGTTATTTTAGTCAGCTACATGATGGGATGTACTGTATGTGGTCGGGTTGTCACTCAGGAGTCTCAAGCTGTTAAAGACACGGATTCGTCATGTATAAAGATATCAGCATGAGTCACAAGGGGGCTAAGACTATAATTTAAAAGATAATTTATAGGAAAATTATGCAGTAATTTCTCAGAACCCCAATGTGTCATCTATAAAATCGCTGTTTTTTTTCTTTTCTTGTGGCAACAGATTAAACCCACGAAAAAGTACAGAGAAAAGCAGCAAACTCTCACATCTGAGAATGTGACACTGAACAATATGACGTCTCTGTTTTAAGAAGTAGCTTTAGCAACAGATTCAGGAAAATGTGACTGAATCAACTGTTTGTTTACAAAGCTGCAGTTAGCATCAGGTTAGCTTAGCACAGCACACAGACTGGAAACAGGAGGTGCAGTGATGTCCAGCCTGACTCAATGCATTACAAAAATAAAAATATTCAGCTTGTTAATTAGTGCAGTTAGAGGTTATTACATTTGGACGGAGCTGCAGTGTTTATATTCAACAGACCATTAGGAGTGTATTTCCCAGGAGGTGGGACCGTTCCCTGGGATCCTGCTGCATGTTGAAGGAAGGACTGGAAGTGTTATGAATGAGACACACAGGGTACACACGCCTACACCACACCCACTCAGGCACGTCTTTCATTGGCTGGACTGAAAGAGGCGGGGTTGGGGTTTCTGGGGCGTACGTATGCCTTAAGTGATCATTGCACCTGTGTGAAGAGAGAACAAAGAGAGAGAAGACGACGACAGAGAGAGAGACCACGGAGAAACCAGAGGACGGAAGAAGTGGCGTCTCGTCTCCCCCCCCGCGTGTCGTTTTGGTTTTGGTTTTTGTGTTATGATTTGTGTTATGATTCACCTACGCTCGACAACAGAGACTTTTAAATAAAACCTGAACGCTGAGCCACCGCGGCGACGCAACCCTCGCGCTTGGGCTCGCCCTGAATGCCGGCGTGCGCCGAAGGAACAGGTGGAGGTCTGCAGTCCGGTCCGGTTCCAGGTCGCGACCGTGAGTACTCCTTCCTCGCACCTCAAAGGTCCAGCCAAATACCATATCACACTCAATGCATCACATCCACACACACACATAGGGAGTTCGTAACAGGAAGTCACTCTCACTTATTTGTTTTTATTTATTTCTAGCTCCAGAGTAAACACTGTTGTAGGTAGAGGAGTCAGATTCACACATGCTGATGTTTAGATGTTGAGCTGCATGTCTTTGTCTGGTTTTCAGCGATAAAAGATTCCCACGTGTTTGAGCTGAAGACGGAGCTGGAGGTAGGAGAAGAAAAGATTAGTGACTGAAGAACCACGTGTAAATAAATGCATGTCTGATGTGTGAATACGTGTGATGTGATGTCGTCCAGGCGGAGAGGAGTCGAGTGGTGGAGCAGCTGCTGAAGGCGACGGCACGTGGCGCTCACGCTGAGCTGCAGGCGGCGCTGGCGCACAACGTTCACCTGCAGGAGGAGCTGTGAGTCTTTGAAATGTTGTTGTTCGACTGTAGCTCCGTGATGTCACTAATCTCATTGTGCGTTCACGCGAGTAAAATATTCGCCTCGCTCTACTCGCTCGAGTTTGCTCGCTGGAATATTTGTTTTTACTCGCAGCTGAGTTCAATATTTTGAACTTGCACGAACAGGCGAATTTTGCATGTTCTCTTCATTCGTGCAAATTGCGTCTATTCGTGTCTTTACATGGACTTTGTATGCAATCTCGTGCGGTGTGAACTCACTGTCAGACTGTAGCTCCATGACATCACTAGATTTCAACTGTAGGTCAAAGGTTAAATTGTTTATTTCACACAACACAAACATCAAAGTCGACCATTTTGCATCGACAGTTTAACCAGCACATACAGTAATTACATTTCATAGCCTACATTTTGCACTTTTTTACACAAAAAAAATGTCATACAGTGACCAGAAAGGGAAAACATTGGGGATGCACCGATATGAAAACTTTGGCCGATATGAATTTTTCTGTTATGGCCGATAATCGATATTTACCGCTATCGATATGTGGTGTTTTTTTTAAAGTTTCTGAGATGATACATTTTTGTACAGACTGAAAATCATGCAAACTGAATTTTTGAATGTCTTCCTTTATTTTCAGAATTTATTTTAATTCCAAACAACAAGGTTACAGGCTACCATCCTCCTCGCATCACCTCAACTCTGCAGGTGTTGCATACGGATATATATCGGTTGTGCATATCGGTGCAATTTTACTCATCGGACCGATACCGATATGTTAAAAAATGATAAACATCGGCCGATACCGATATTAATGCCGATATATCGTGCATCCCTAGAAAACATTGAAGCCTGATGCTTATATTTGCCTTTATCCTATACACTCCTTTTTCTCTTAACTCACAGTAACACCACCAGACTTTAACTGTCCCTCACTGTGACAATTAAACACCAGATCATTTCCTGCTGCAGAACCGACTCTTCACATGAACATCAAAGATCCTCAGACATTTGGTTTTTAGACAAAGCTCAGAGACAGATCATCATCATCATCATCATCATCATCATCATCATCATCATCATCATCATCGGCTGCACCTGTTTCCCTCCCAGAGTTCACAGTCTCATAACGCAGTAGGAGGAGGAGGAAATATTAACATCTGAGAGCAGTGGGGTTAGACAGATATATTGGTTTCTAATGCCGCACACAGACTGATATTTGATCGTTGTCCTTTATTAAAAAAAAATCTGATTCAGTCTCTGATATGATGGAGGATCTTCAGGTTTTTCGTTGATGAAATCTGTCTCACCTGGTCGCCGAACAATAACGGCTTCGGCCTCGAGTCTGGGATTCAGAGGAAGTTGCAGGAAACAATCAAGACAAAAAAAACAAAACAAACATGTGCAAACTTTTTATCTACAGAAATAATCTTTCTTTCAGAGAGAAGCTGAAAGTCGACCACGCTGGGCTCCTGCACAGCTGCTCCACCGCGCAGCAAACCATCGACAGGCTGCAGGAGGAGCTGAGCGCCGCCCGGAGGGAGCAGGACGCCACGAGGAAAGAGCTGCAGGGCTCAAAACATCAGGTATGTTCAACAAATACTGCAGGATGGGAAGACGTCCTCCTCAGAGTCTAACCCTCCTCCCGTCCACAGCTGTGTGTTGGAGGGTGAGAAGAAACAGGTTGTTGCTCTGTAGCTCTGCAGGCGTTTGTTTGTTTGTTTGTTTGTTTGTTTGTTTGTTTGTTGTGAACCGGTGAACATGTGACCAACAGCTTAAAGGGATAGTTCAACATTTTGGCAAATTGGCCCATTGCCATAATCCCTATAGTCATAGCAGTTGGTGCAAGCTGTTTTTAGAACAGCGGAGCAGAGCCGTGAGCTGCTCAGAGCTACGCTTTGGAGGCTAAGGGAATTTCTTGGTTTCCCTCATCAAACTCATCAAATACAAAATCCCAAAATCCCAAAACTCCAAAACGCTTTTGTGGACAAGTTGTGAGCTGCACATTCACCACGCTATGCGATTATAATAGAACCTTACAAAACAAAGCCATTTTCGAGGTAAACACAGGGTAAATACAGAGACTGCTTGCTGAAAAACTGTCCCTGAACGCAACGCGCATCAGCAGTTTTGCATGAATTTCCCTCTAAAACAACTCTGTGTGGTAACGTTGTGTTATTATCTCATAGCGTGGTGAATGTGCAGGTCACAACGTGTCCACAACAGCGTTTTTGAGTTGTTGGATTGTGCATTTGATGAGTTTGATGAGGGAAACCAAGAAATCCCATGACCCTCCGTAGTGTAGCTCTGAGCAGCTCACGGCTCTGCTCCACCGTTCTAAAAATAGCTTGCACCAACAATTAAAAGTAACGAACCTACTGCCATGACAATAGGGATTATGGAAAAGGGCCAATTAGCCAAAATGTTGAACTATCCCTTTAACCTTATTAACAAATGTCTTGAAGTTTTGTATATTATGTGCATAACATGTTTTTTCTTCTTCTTAAATGCATATTCTATTTTTATACTTATACTATTGCATCATATTGCATCGTATCGTATCATATATTATATCATATCATATAATTTCTGTGTGTTTTCCTGTAGGCGGACCAGATCCTGAAGGAGCTGAATGAAAAGAACAAGTTTGTTTACCAGCGTGGGAAATTTAAGGTACAAGAGTTGATCTAAATCAGAATCAAAATGTCTTTATTGTCGCTGTAACAGCTGTATGATGACATTTACAGTGCAGCTCCACTTTGTCGTGCACAGGGGAATAAAAGAATAAATGAAAAGACAAAAACAAAAACCCTGATAAATCACTGGTAGCAGCAGGATGATGTCATTGCATTAGTTAAAATGCTTCAGTTATGTCACTCATATCTCTCTTTTTAAATTCCACCCATATACACATGAATAAGTAGTGTCTCCTATCGCCGCCTGTCTCCTGCTGCAGGCCAGCGAGCTGCAGGCCTCGCAGAGCATCTCATTAAGTCAGAGTCTGGGACGCGTCCTGACCTCCGACACCGGCGCCCGTCAGCAGCGGCAGCAGGAGCCGGTCAACCTGACGGACAGGTGAACACGCCGAACACCCAGCAGCAACACGTCGGGTTTCATTTACAGGTCATCGTCTGCTCGTGTCAGCGGTGATGATGTCACATGTTGTTTCTGCTCCGCGTCGTCAGGTTTCAGGCTCAGAGAGGAATCCGGGAACACCAGGAGGAGGTGGAGAAGCTGCAGAGTCTCCTGACGTCGTCTCGCTGCAGCAGCAACAGAGCTGTGAGGAAACTATCATTAATTAGTAATTATTAATATTCAGTTGATGATAAGATGGACAAGAATATGTTCAGTTTTAATTAAATAACGATGGAAAAATTTAAATTTATTACCATTCAGTATGTGATTTTATTATTGAATTTAAACATGTGTATCTATCTAATATATAGTATGGACATATATTGACTGTCTTTGTGATGGATATAAATGTAAGTAACATATTTGGACAATATAAGCATATATGCATAAACTGCCATGTTGGTATTATAATAATAATACTAATGATGATAATGATATCCTTTATTTTTAATAGCACCTTCTCTACATTCAAAGTGCTTTACATTAAAGAGAAGGCGTGAATACATATAGAAGCAGTAAAAGGTTGTGATAAAAAATAATAATGCAGGATAATTATAATGAGACAAGATAAAAATAAATAAATACAGGGTATAATTAATGAAAGAAGAGAGAATAAAAGTCTTGAGCTGCTTTTTAAACTATCCAGAGCGGTAACTTTTCTCATTCGTCAAAGCTAAAACATCTGTCAACATGTGGAATTGTTCCATCATGTAATTTTTTTACAAACATAGTTTAGATACATGAATATTCTTACTTCATATGTAGTCTACTTATATGTGCATATCATTAAATAAAGGCTAATAAATAAATAAATAAATAAATAAAATAATATGTGGAAAGTCAATACATGGACATAAAACATGTAACATGTTTACATCACGTTCCTGTGGTTTTAAGCTCGTATAGTCATAACAAGAAAGTTCCCACAGGTCGAGAAACCTATTGTTTGCAGCCGTTTCATTTCAGTTGATTGTGTTTTTATTCCCAGATCAATTCCCAATTAATTAAAACACAACAATCCTCGGAAAAAAATGTAATAAAGCCGCTGTGTGTGGGAACTTATGGGAACACACACGATGTAAAGGTGCCGTGTTGGCCACATTTAGTATGGTTACAACTGTGTGTGTGTGTGTGTGTGTGTGTGTGACTCCTCCAGCTGGAGTCCTTGCAGCGGGCCTTGGATACGGTCACCGTTGACAACAGGAAGCTGGCCCACAGGCTGCAGCAGGCCGTCCACACCAACAGCAGCTTACACAGCAGACTGGAGCAGAGCAGAGAGCAGTACCGGGCCACCGTCGGCCTGAGGTGGGCCGTCCGCACACACACACACACACACACACATACACACACATGCTGCACAGTAACAGTGTGTTTATGGACGTGTGTGTGTGTGTGTGTGTGTGTGTGTCATTGCAGAGAGAAGGAGCTGCGTGAGGCTCAGACGCAGGTGAGTCGACTGTGTGAGGAGCTGGAAGCTGCAAAACTACAACGTACGGACGACCATGAACGCAGCATGAGGACGCTGCTCAGAGAAATCTCACAGGTACCAGAGCGCACTCTTTTTTTTAATTTCTTTTTTTAAAGGAATAGTTCACCAAAAAATTAAATTCAGTGATAGTGACTCACCGTCAGGCTGATGAATACTGTGCATCTGGAGACCTGGGAGGCCGGTTCGTAGTCCAACCAAAACTTTATATGAGAGTCAATAGCACCGACACAAAAACGTCCATAAAACTACACAAAAACCATTAAATATTCCTCCACACTGCTCGTCCACTGCAATCCAAGTGTCCTGAAGGGAGATAGTCCAGAGGTTATATGAAACGACGTCATTTAGGACAAATAGGCAAATTCAATACAGGACTGTTTAGGCTGTAAAAATGTCCTATATCCCTTCAGGACACTTGGATTGCAGCGTACAAACAGTGTGGAGGAATATTAAATGATTTTTGTGTAGTTTTATGGGCGTTTTTGTGTCGGGCGCTATTACTCGTCTCATATAAAGTTTTCGTTGGACTACGAACTGGCCTCCAGATGCACTTTGAGGAATAAAAAAAACGGGAGTATTCATCGGCATGAGAGGGAGAGTCACTTGACTGAATTTCATTTTTTGGCGAACTACTCCTTTAAAGACGTTTCCACTGATTTCAGGTTGTAAATCCTGATTAAACAGCGTCTCAATGTCAAAGTCGAGAGGGAAAGACGTCCAAGAACCAGGACTAAAGTACGAGGAGCCGGAGGCTGCAGCCACAGCAGAGAGAGATTTAGTGAAGTGTGTAAATATGTATGGATATACATAATCCCTATTGACAATCCTTACCTCCGACTGCGCTGCTCTGCTTTGATGCAGTTGCACAAAACAGCGGCGGCTGCCAGACTCCGCGTCACAAGTTGTGTTTGTTTACTGCATCTATACTTTGCTCTGAATTAATTAGCCAGTGATTCATCCATGTGAAATTAATTTAAAAGGCACACCAGCTCTCCTCTTCTCCTCTCCTCAGGTTTATCTTTTTTATTTATTTATTTTTTATTTATTTAATGAATTCCCTGTTTTTCTTTTGAAGCTCAAAGTGACGGTTGAGGATTCGTCGATCAGGTCGGAGGCCGACGGGAGGCTGCAGCAGAGGGTGTGTGATCTGGAGAGAGCCGTGTCCACACAGAGAGGCCGGAGCAGAGGGTCACAGGAGGAGGAGGAAGAAGAGGAGGAGGAGGAGGAGGAAGAAGAGAAGGAGGAAGAGGAGGAGGAAGAGGAGGAAGAGGAGGAGGAAGAGGTAGCTGGTTACACATATAATAGCAAAAATGGTGGTATTTCTATGAGTTTTGGTCTTTTGTTTACACAAAATGGAACTTCAAGTTACCGAAAACTAGGCCTTTGATATCGATCCAATAGGCACGGAAATACCAAGTAAATACAGGGCTAGTAATAGATAGATAGATAGATTTATAGATAGATAGATAGATGGATGGATAGATGGATGGATGGATGGATGGATGGATAGATGGATAGATAGATAGATAGATAGATAGATAGATAGATAGATAGATAGATTTATAGATAGATAGATAGATAGATTTATAGATAGATAGATAGATGGATGGATAGATTTATAGATAGATGGATAGATGGATGGATAGATTTATAGATAGATAGATAGATAGATGGATAGATAGATAGATAGATAGATAGATAGATAGATAGATAGATAGATAGATAGATAGATAGATAGATAGATAGATAGATAGATTTATAGATAGATAGATAGATGGATGGATAGATTTATAGATAGATGGATAGATGGATGGATAGATTTATAGATAGATAGATAGATAGATAGATAGATAGATAGATAGATAGATAGATAGATGCTACCACAGGTTCATGCTTCTCGTTACAGCGCCACCTACAGGTTTGTTTTTGCTTGTAGTCGCTCTGTTAACTCTATTTATGCAGGTTTGTGTAAATGAAGAGTTTTTCTTCTTTTTTTAAAATGATCTAGTATGAACAACTTACTTTTGAAAACATCGAGGGGTTAGTAAATACTTGTCCTCATGTAGCTGTCGGAGAAGCAGGTGAATAATCACACACTTCTTCTTCTATCCGTTGAGTCGCGTCACTTCAAGTGATTTACAGTGGCTCAGTAAAGAACTTCCACTTTCCACTAATAGGCATAAAGTTACAGTTTTCTCCTGTTTAACAAGATCTCAGCTCTGCAGGAGACGCTGACTTCTGTCCTAATTATCTTTTAATTGTCCTCCAGTTCAGTTCAGTCAGAGGCTGTTGATGTAACAGCTTTTTATGTGGCATTAATTTAAAACACTGAGGCTTTTATTGCCCTTTAGAAAGTGTTTCTTATTAAAAACAGAGCACAGAGATGTGAGAGGAGGTTTAGACCGGAGCTGCTGGGAACATCTGGCCAGATGTTGTGATTTCAGAGTGAATGAATATTGTCGCGTGCACAGTGTCGTCATGTTTTTACCTTTATCGAATGAAACGGTGCAGCTGTTGGGTGGTTTGGATCTTGCACTTGGCTTCGTTATGATGGTGTTTACATTGTGGTTTATTGTGCAGCTTTAGTTGGGACTTTATTTACAGCTACAGATTCTTCAACTTGAGATCATTTCTGTCCTTGTTTTTATTTTTCTGCCTTATGAAGATGAATGTTTCTGTCACTGTGAACAGAGGTCGGAGCAGAACGCCAGGATCCGGGATCAGAACAAGCTGACTGACTCCAAACAGGTGAGTTACTCAAACCTTACAGTACCTTTTATTTCCACTTATTTATTTATCTGGAATGAGTTTCTGTTTATGATTTAAAAACGCAGCATAAACAAAATTTCTGAAAAGTCAAAGGAGAGAAAAGACAAACTGAGAAAAAAACTAAATATTGTTTATAAAAGAAAAGGGATAGTTCAACATTTTGGACAAATTCTCCTCTCACCAGACATCTCATCTCAGACAAGTTGTGACCTGCACATTCACCACGCTGTGAAATAATAACCCAACGTTACCAGACAGAGTTGTTTTAGAGGTAAATTCATGCAAAACCGCTGATGCGCGTTGCCTTCCGGGACAGTTTTTCAGCATCAGTCTCTGAATTTCCCTCTAAAACAACTCTGTGTGGTAACGTTGTGTTATTATCTCACAGCGTGGTGAATGTGCAGGTCACAACTTGTCCACCAGAGTGTTGTGGAGTTGTTGGATTGTGTATTTGATGAGTTTGATGAGGGACCTACCGTTCACCTCCATTGTGTTCACTGAGCAGCTCACGTCTCTGCCCCGCCGATCTCAAAACACCATGCACTGATAATTAAAGGTAACAAACCTACTGCTATGATGACTATGGTCAGAGGAGAATCTGCCAAAATGTTGAACTACCCCTTTAACTAGATCATCACTGACACTCTGTAGACTGTAACTGGTTCCAACTGGTTCCTGCTGCAGATCTCAGACCAGCGGGAGGCGGAGTGGCAGCGATGGACGTCGACCATCCAGCGCTGGGAGGCGACCAGAGACCTGGCAGAGGGACACGGGACACAGCTGGACACACATCCACACTGATAACCACCAACACACACACACCTGTACACACACCTGTACACACATGTACACACACACCTGAACACAGTGATCCTTTGTATTTATTCAAACATTAAACAGCGACCAACAGAGAGGAAGAGATAGCAGCCACATGTGAACCAGCAGCTGTAGCATCAGACGTGTGTGTGTGTTTCTGTTTATGTGTGTATTTCTGTATGTGTGTGTGTGTGTGTGTGTGTGTTATCCTCCATACACAGCGATCAGTTGGCCCGGAGAGGAAACATGCACTCTCATCGAAAAAACAAACTGTACAACCATAACATCTTGTTTTAGACTTCTCCACTGTACAAAGACTTGTTTTTCTTTGTTTTTTTTTTATATATATATATCAACAGATTCTTTATACAAAAGTATTTTTTTTTGTTTGTTCGTTTTGTTTGTTTTGTATAGAAATGTTATGATTCTTCATTCATTGTGACCACAGTTGCAAACTGCAAAAACTCAAAATCTTACCAAGAACATTTGTCTTATTTCTAGTCAAAACAAACCTCATTGTAGGCTACTTAAAATAAAACTCACATTAAAAAATAGCTTGTTTTTAGACACTTTTTACTTCTATCAAGCATATTTTCACTTAAAATAATCTGATAGTGGAGCAGGTTTTTCTTCCTTATACACACAAAAAAAACTTGGCAGATTTTTCTACTTATTTCAAGTGAAAATCTGTTTGAAACAAGTGAAAATGATCCAAAAACAAGTTAATTTTTTAGGTGATGAGTCTTATTTTAAGTGGAAAAGAGTTTAGTTTTGACTAGAAATGAGACATTTTGACAAGAAATAAGACAAATAGATTTTGCGTTTTTGCTGTTTGCACTTTTCATCATGGCATCGTCGTTGGTTAGTAGTGAATGTGTGTGGCGTTCACGTGTCCTCAAGGAAAACACGAGCGCAGAGCTTCATCGAGTCCCAGCAGATTTTGCTACGAATCCTGAGAAGAAACATCCGACACATCTCCTCTTCCTCTTCCTCTTCCTCTTCCGTTATTCTTCTTCTTTTTTTGTTTTGTTCTTCTTTAAAAAAAGTTGACAAATCTTAAAAACCGTACAAACACTCACAGCAACGAGAGAGAGAGATCTGATAGACCAGTGCAGGCAAACGATACAACAGTCATGACTGACGGCCATCGCTCTCTGCGGCCACACGAGGGCGCCACTGTGACACAAATTGAACTCTGAATATCCAAAGTGAAAGAACACCAAGGTTTTTTTTTGTTTTTGTTTTTAAGGTGGGGGGGGCAGGCACGAGGATGTTGCTGCTGCTGCTGCTGCTGATCTCAGTTCAGTTCAAACTTGATCCTCCTTGATCCAGGACTGAAGTCACTTTGTTGTTGGTGCTGCTGAAGTTTTTTCTAGTTGATGCTACACGGAGCAGAAACGAGTCGCTTAACTATAAAAACAAAACCAAATGAATCAAAAAAACACAAACAGATAATGTGTGTGATAATAATAATATACGCTAAAGATACAAAAATAGATGATCTGAGAATAAATCTAAACATAGAAAAATATATGTAACCAAATAATATTTATGTACATGGCGGCGTGGTCGATGGTCATGTGACCCATGCTGTCGTTTGGATTATTATTATTATTATGGACGCTTGTTGTTGTTGTCGTTGTTGTGAACTGAAGACGTCGTGATGGTTGAGAAGCGTTTCCACCAGCAGGAGTCTGAACGTAGCGTCTGGTCTGATGAGAGCGTGATGTAGGACAGGTGTGTGTGTGTGTGTTGTCATGGAGATGGAAGTCGTCCTAAAGGTCAGAGGTCACCACACGGAGCATTTCTCCACCGGGTTCATGGGCGTTCCCCTCGGACAGTGGAACACGCGGGAGAACTCGTCGAACTGGGAGACGCTGCCGATCACTCTGCACCGAGGAAACACAGAAAATACATGTGTTTAAATAAATGTGACAGTGATTGATTATTGATTGGTTGATTGATTGATTGATTGGTTGATTGATTGGTTATTGGTTGGTTCCCTGTACCTGTAGTGCTCTGGAGCGTGTTTGTCCGTCAGCAGCTGCAGGTAGATGGACTGAGATCTTCTCTTCATGCACCAGTTCTGTACAGACACGACGTAAACACAACGTAGAGACGGAGGAAACAGGAAACGCTGAGTCATCTCGTTTCCAAACAACAACTTTTACTTTTATACAAAAACACTGTAAAACATCAGTTTTACTTTAACTTCTTCATTTCATGACGTAACTGTTGAAAACTGAACGTCAGTTTGACAAAACAAGACATTGGTCTCTGTTATTGTTGTACTATTACTAGTATTACTGCTATTACAACTACTACCATTATCACTATGACTTCTACTTCTACTATATTTACTGCTACTAATACTACTACTATTACTTCTACTACTACTACTACTACTACTACTCTTCTACTATTTCTGTTACAACTACTAATACTATCACAGTACTAAGACTTCTACTTCTACTATTACTTTACTGCTACTAGTACTACCACTATTACTACTGTTACTATTACTTCTACTACTAATACTAGTAGTAGTGTTACCATACTGCTACTACTATTACTACTACTGCTACTACTATAACTACTCTTACAACTACTACTACTGCTACTAATACTATTACTTTTAGTACTACTGCTACTACTACTACTATTACTACTGCTACTAATACTATTACTTTTAGTACTACTGCTACTACTACTGCTACTAATACTATTACTTTTAGTACTACTGCTACTACTACTACTATTACTACTGCTACTAATACTATTACTTTTAGTACTACTGCTACTGCTACTAATACTATTACTTTTAGTACTACTGCTACTGCTACTACTACTGCTACTAATACTATTACTTTTAGTACTACTGCTACTACTACTACTATTACTACTGCTACTAACTACTCTTATGTCTACTATTTCTATAACAACTACTACTGCTACTAATACTATTACTTTTAGTAACTACTACTACTACTGCTACTAATACTATTACTTTTAGTACTACTGCTACTACTACTACTATTACTACTGCTACTAATACTATTACTTTTAGTACTACTGCTACTACTACTACTATTACTACTGCTACTAATACTATTACTTTTAGTACTACTGCTGCTACTACTGCTACTATTACTACCTCTACTACTAGCCTACTACTTCTACTATTACTACTACTACTAACTACTCTTACAACTACTACTACCACTATTACTTCTACAACTACCATTACTTCTCCTATTGCTTCTACCTTTACTTCTACTACTACTTACAACAACTCCTACTACTACAACTATTACTACAGCTGCTACTATACTTCATCTCTAAAGCAGTGAAAAGTGACATTGTGCATTAAAAGCTCTGCTGGCCGTTTCCTGTCATTAACAGTTGCAGAGAAAACCCTGAGGGGATTAATAATCAATAATTACAATAATCTCCATCAGCTGCAGCTCTTCAGTTGTTTCTAGTTGGATAATTATTATTTCTGTGACAACAGACGTTAATGTTGGAGCAGCAGTTGCTCATTTAGCGTCAACCACCAGGAAAAGTTTCAATATGAGACGATGAATCATTTGTTTATTAGTGTCAACAGTGTTATTAGAGTTAAAGTCTGTCTGCTGGTGGTAACCCTGGGCAACAGGCAGCAGCTTCTGGAGAAATAACAACAAGTCAGAGTTGGAGTTTGTTGCCGCTTCTTCCTCCATCATCGAACCGTCCACACAGAGGCGTCGTCAGGGACAACAGAGCCGGGGCCGGTCAGTCCGACCATCATCCTCTCCATCAGGTGAAAACCTGTCTAAGCTTCACTCCGTGTCCGTCACTCTCCATCTTCACCTTCACCTCCACCAACATCCACCTGGACTAGAAACCTGCAGAGACCTTCTTCTCTGTCTGTCTCTTCCTTTACAGCAGCAGCAAGTGAAGCTCAACCTGAACAGTCATGCTTTTATTATCCTATGAATCAAAACTACATCAACATTTAGTTCAACATTTTTGGCAAACTGGCCCATTACCATAATCCCTATAGTCATAGCAGTAGGTTCGTTACCTTTAATTGTCGGTGCAAGCTATTTTTAGAACGGCGGAGCAGAGCCGTGAGCTGCTCAGAGCTACGCTACGGAGGCTCATGGGATTTCTTGGTTTCCCTCATCAAACTCATCAAATAAAGGAGTAGTTCAACATTTTGACAGATTCTCCTCTGACCGTAATAATCCCTGTAGGTTTGTTACCTTTAATTATCAGTGCATGGTGTTTTGAGATCAGCGGGGCAGAGACGTGAGCTGCTCAGTGAACACAATGGAGGTGAACGGTACAGGTCCCTCATCAAACTCATCAAATACACAATCCAACAACTCCACAACGCTCTGGTGGACAAGTTGTGACCTGCACATTCACCACGCTATGAGATAATAACACAACGTTACCACACAGAGTTGTTTTAGAGGGAAATACAGAGACTGATGATGAAAAACTGTCCCTGAAGGCACCGTGCATCTGCGGTTTTGCAAGAATTTACCTCTAAAACAACTGTGTGGTAACAAGACGGCGATCTCCATCTTCTATCTTTTTGATCTATCTATCTATTACTATCTACCTGTCTGTCTGTCTGTCTATCTATCTATCTATCTATCTATCTATCTATCTATCTATCTATCTATCTATCTATCTATCTATCTATCTATCTATCTATCCATCCATCCATCTATCCATCCATCCATCCATCCATCCATCCATCTATCTATCATCTGTTCTTCCTTACAGCAGCATCAGAGTCAAAGTGAAGCTTACAGGAACAAACCTGAACATGCTGATGATGGTTTTATCATCCAACGTATCGTATCTACATCAACATTTACCTCACAATGAAACGTTAAAAAACAACCGTCTACTGTCATTAAGTGTCTGCACAAAGGTGTTTGAATGTTTCCATCTTTTTCCCCCCACAACATCCTCCTATCTGTCTTCTGCTCTTCCTTCATAGCAGCATCAAGAGTCAAAGTGAAACTTATAGGGAACAAACCCGAACACTGAAGTGTCTGTCACATCTACATCAACATTTACCTCACAATGAAACGTTACAGAACAACAGTCTATTGTCACTTTGCCTCCTCGCTGCCTGCTGGGTTTTATATGTAACACACAAAGGTGTTCGTCTTCAACGTGGAGACACAAGCTGTGATAAACCAACGTGAACTCATGTATGTGATTCTCAGATCAGCTCTCTGTGACAAAACTTTTTTTTTTCTTCTTTTTCTTAAAAGAACAGGATGAACAAAAAAAAAAAACATTAAAAAGCTCTGTCTGGATTTCACTACTGTTACATTAAGCCATGAATTTCAATGACAGCGTTGAATTTCAATGATGAGTGGTAATAGTTAGAAGGAGAAGTAGCAGGGGTTGGTCTGGTGCTTAGAGACGCTGCTGCACTGTCATCAACAGTCCCTCCAGCGGCTGCAGCATCCATCAGTCGCCACTGACGACGCCACCGATGATGATGATGATGATGATGATGATGATGATGCTGGGATTATATATAACTCCTACCTGCTCTCTGCGACTGAGAGCGCTCAAATGACTCGACATATAATAAATATAATGACAAGACAGCGGATCAATCAATCATTGAGGAGCAGAAGCAGCAGCAGGAGGAGGAGGAAGAGGAGGAGGAGGAGGAAGAGTCTGTACCTGTGCAAAGGCGATGAAGAGCAGCTGTTCGTGGGTGTACTTGAGCCCAGGCAGCGGCCGCTCCGGACCGTTTTCCCTCACCCACTTCTGATAGGCCTGGACACACACACACAGAGACACACACACACACATGTTAGAACTAACTACTATTCATTGTGACTGCTGCATTTTGATGCCATCACTTATTTAAAAAGCATTCATCTATTCCCTTTGTACTTTTGTCTCCCCAGCTCCTTTCTTCAACAAACACCAGTCGACCACTGACGATCAATATGCAACTGAATTATGCAGCAGCCCAGATGTTCTGCTGTCCAGACACACTCAAACAGAGAGGAGGAGGAGGAGGAGGGGGGAGGAGGAGGAGGGGGGGCTCAGTTAAATGTTTATCTTTTATCTTTTGCACCTCTCACACAGATCACAACACGGAGGATAATATTTAGGTTGTGTGAAGCTGCACAGCCTCAGAGTTTTGTTAGTTTTTGTTTTTTTTAAACAATGGCGTTACTCACGTAGTAGGACAGCTTCAGTCCTCCCATGTCCGCTATGTTCTCCCCCAGCGTCAGTCGACCGTTCACCTAAACACACAGACAAGAAAAACCTTCAGAGACTCTGTTGGGAGGCAGGTGGTCTAACAGAAAACAGACCAGTCCTCTGAATCCTCCTCCACATCTGACCATTTAAGTACAAAGAACATTATGAATATTAGTTATAAATGACCTGCCAAGACGCCACCGGACCATAAACTCTGCTATGAATCTGTCAGAAATGTTCTTTGGTGATTTATTCTTTCTTTCTTTAAAGGGATAGTTGATCATTTTTGGCAAATTGGTCCATTGCCATAATCCCTATAGTCATAGTAGTAGGTTCGTTACCTTCAATTGTCGGTGCAAGCTGTTTTTAGAACGGCGGAGCAGAGCCGTGAGCTGCTCAGAGCTACGCTACGGAGGCTCATGGGATTTCTTGGTTTCCCTCAACAAACTCATCAAATACACAATCCAACAACTCCACAACGCTCTGGTGGACGAGTTGTGACCTGCACATTCACCACACTATGAGATAATAACACAACGTTACCACACAGAGTTGTTTTAGAGAGAAATTCATGCAAAACCGCTGATGCACGTTGCCTTCAGGGACAGTTTTTCAACAAACAGTCTCTGCATTTCCCTCTAAAACAACTAACATTGTGTTATTATCTCATGAGGGAAACCAAGAAATGAGTGAATGTGAGCAGCTCACAACTTGTCCACGTTCTAAAAGCATCTTGCACCAGCAATTAAAGGTATTGTGTATTTGATGAGTTTGATGATTGCTAAAAATGTTGAACTATCCCTTTAAGGCTGAAGATTAAAAACACTGAAGCTGCAGCGACTGAGATATTCTGGCTTTCATGCATCCTGCTGCAATTCTCATGCAAAGTGGAAGTGTATGTAAATCTGTATGTGATGCTATCGTTCGGATTATGTGTGTGTGTGTGTGTGTGTGTATATGTGCGTGTGCAAACCCACTCTCTGGTTATAAACCGTGAAGTTATCGTAGAGGTTGACGATACACTCGGCTTTCTTTTGAAACTTCCTGTAGGACTCCTCCGTCCACCACTGTTTGAGGTTGCCGTGGCGGTCGTACTGGCCCCCTATGGACATGAACCATTGCATCACTAAGATGAGGGGCAAAAGGGGGCAGGGGTGTTAGCATGGAGACTACACAACCTGCAACTTCTCTTCACAGTCCAAAGAGCTGCCCAGCACGTCGCATTTATTTAATCTGTGCAAGAAAAAAAAAGTTTGGCAATCCAGATTTGATCTTGGCCGCGTGAGCCAATCAATCAACAACTTTTTTTTTTTTTTTTTTAAACTTAATTTGTATAATTAGAATAAACGGCTGGTGCACAAACCGACCAGTCACATACAAAGTTATTTCAGTAGGTGACTGGCAGGAATTTCACACTTTGATTTTAAATGCCGTTGATGCAGATTAAAGAGCAGCACTTTTGACTGGAAATGAAAAGTTAGAGATTGTGGCTTGCTACAAATGTCATAAAATTACACAAATCATCAGGGAGCCCCTGCTCTTTCTGTGAAACAGGATGGTTTAAAGCAATTACGGGGGGGGGGGTGCACAACTCAAAATGAACGGTGAAAGCTGAAGATGTAGTCTGTGTTAGTTAGCTGTGATGTATACGATGGACAAATAGTGGTAAAAGGATGAGCGGTGGTCATCCTTCACTTACCCCAGTCGTCATATCCGTGTGTTAGCTCGTGGCCGATGATGGCTCCGATTCCACCGTAGTTCAGAGACCTGGAAAACAAGAAGGAGGAAAAATGGGCTGACATTTTCCTGGTATCTGCAGTACAGGAGTTTTGAAAATGATGACGTTGATTAGTTGACTCAAAACAGAACTGTGACATTTTGGAAGAAGACAGCTAATTAATCTAATTCATTATGAAAAGCTGAATTCATAAGCGACGAAACGACAGTTCAACACTCTCAGGAATTTTGTTGCCGTGGCGTTATAGAGTGGCGAAGTCCCGCCCCGTCCGCTGGACCCCACGGGACCTTTTGGAGCGTAAAAAATGAATGGTGTTCATGCAGCCTTGGATTACACAAATATTGTTTATAGGTTTTAAAGGGATAGTTGAACATTATGGCACATTGGCCCACTGCCATAATCCCTATAGTCATAGCAGTAGGTTCGTTACCTTTAATTGTCAGTGCAAGCTATTTTTAGAACGGCGGAGCAGAGCCGTGAGCTGCTCAGAGCTACGCTACGGACGCTTGATGAAAACCTGCCCTCGACAGGAACACGCATCAGCGTTTTTGCATGAATTTTGTTTTTGAATTTGCCTCTAAAACAACTCCGTCTCGTAACTATCCGTTATGATCTCATAGCGTGGTGAATGTGCAGGTCACAACTTGTCCACCAGAGCGTTGTGGAGTTGTTGGATTGTGTATTTGATGAGTTTGATGAGGGGAAACCAAGAAATCCCATGAGCCTCCGTACCGTAGCTCTGAGCAGCTCACGGCTCTGCTCCGCTGTTCTAAAAACAGCTTGCACCGACAATTAAAGGTAACAAACCTACTGCTATAACTATAGGGATTATGGCAATGGGCCAATTTGCCAAAATGTTCAACTATCCCTTTAAGATGAGCTAATTATCTACAGGCTGTAGCTTCATATTTCACAGACATAACTCACTGAGAACGTGATAAAAATAATAATTTGCCCAAAAAGATCAAATTACTCCTCAGTTTTTTTAAGCGTGTTTTAAACAGCTCCAGCGTGTTTAGAGTTTTTTTTTAAAGTTGTAATCTCTCCTCAGAAATTATAACAGATGTGTACAGATGTGTGACTTCAGCCCTCCTGTCCTGACTGATATACAGTAGGTGCTGCATCTCGTCACATTACTCTCCTCCTCTCTCTTCTTGTATTGTCCCGGTGTCCTCATTGCTAATGCTGCTCAGCGAATCCTGATAAAACACAAGTGGCACTTGGGATCTAATTTCAGATCCGTGCAAGTTCAGATTGGTATCGAATAAAAAAATAATAGAAAAAAAAGCAAAGTAGTGTGATACCTCGTTCATTTTCTCGTTCACACTGATGAAAAAACATCAGATATCGCTACAACATGCATGTATCCCTGCACCTCCACACGCTTCCTGCAATAAAAAGAGAACAGACAGCGTGTCGTCGCTCCGCCTCTCCTTGACCGACGCTGTCTTTGGTGCACATGCAGATATAGAGAGCGATGCGAGAGGGCATGCAGGCTCGGGGCTGTTCACATGGCTACGTCTGAAAATGACTTTCTGACAGCTAGTCGATACGCTGCTTCACACCGCGCCCCACTCCCTCGCTAAAACTAACTGGCTGATTGAAGCTTCATTATACTCGACGTGATAGTGGAGGAGAGAGTGGGAGTTTATGGGAGGTTAGGGCTACTGCAGTAATAACTTAAAGGGGACAGGTACACACACACACATACGCACACACACACTTCCTTTAATCCAATGCAATCATTAATTATTATTGATTAACATGCATGGCAGCAGCAGCAGGTAGTGTAGTGGCAGTGGTGGTGATCACCTCTAATGAAGACACAGAAGTGGTGGCTAATGTTGAATACACAAGCTGCTAAAGTCTAATTAACGCTGCATATTTGTGAGGAGGTGTGAGTGTGAGTGCTGAGTTGTGTATGAATGCAGCAGGTGCAGCCTGTTGGACTGTATTGTGCGTATTGATCTGAGATAATACTCAGTAGAGTTGCTCCTCAGTGAACTGCAGCTTAACAAAGACTGTGTTGACTAACTTGTTCACCTCTTCTGCTCCGTCACTGACTTGCCACAAACTTATTTGCAACAAGTTTTCCATCATGGTTAATAATTATTTTTGTTATATATTATTATTTTCATAATTCAGATGTTTAAAGGTTAGGTAAGGAGTTTTTCGCCCAAAAATAAACGCTAGACTTACAGTATATGAATGAAATCTGTCTTAATTGTCACCTATGGGCTTCTAGTCCTGTGTGGTGGGGGCTGTGTCTGCAGCGCCCCCTCCCCGTGCCCATATTTTGGTCTTTTGCTCTGTTTTGTTCAGGTTTTGTTATGCACGTGGACGTTTCTGGGTGGAGAGCGAGAGAGTCTGTGTTTTCTCTTTTCCCAACGACAGAGCTCAGGTGAAGCTACGTGCAGCAGAGTAGGAGGCTCAGGCCTGTAATGCTGCGTTCGATTGCACTCGGAACTCGGAAAGATCCCGGTTGGAAATTCCGACTTCCGAGGTAAATGCGTTTCATTGCGCAACCTCGGAAAACATGGCGGGCCACAGTAAGCTGATGTCTTTCGAGCATCAAAAAGTTCTGCTGGGGAAGAACATTAGCTGCTTGAGGGAGAGAGAGAAAGAGAAACACCACTTCTGCAACACACAGTCTTTAACGCACCAGAGAGGGGGATCCTGCATGTCACAGCGAGCCGTGCAGATTCAACTCTTGCTGCAATACACGTGAAACTAGGCTACACTCCCTTTTCCACAACTTTTCCCTTCTAGATTGGAAAATAAATAGCCTAAATAAATAAATAAATACCTCTGGCGGTGTGCGACGCCATATTGCTGTGACGTAATTCCGACCAACTCGGGCTGCTTGGATCCAACCCGAGTTCCCGAGTCGGAGTTCCGACTTCAAGGGCCGTTCTATTGCTTTTTTCCGAGTTGGAGGTCGGATCTTTCCGAGTTCCGAGTGCAATCGAACGCAGCATTAGCCGCACTAGCCGCCCCTGATGCTAACGAGTGTTAGCATGTCTCTCTCTCTCTCAGCAGCAGCAGCAGGACAACAAAGAAAAAGAAATACAGTCTGAGTGAAGCGCTGGAGCCAAGGACCAATTCCCGACCATCACCAACAACTAAAGCTTCGACTGGTAACAAGTATTAGTTGTAGTGAGCTAGCTCGAGGCTAACTTCGGCTAGCGGTAGCGGTTAGCATCCGCCGCTAACATCCTCTTCCCAGCTCACCACAACGGCATAACAACATAACACTGGAGGCTCCCGGTGTTGGTGACGGTCGGCTATCGGCCCACGGCTCCAGCGCTTCACTCCCACTGTATTTCTTTTTCTCTGCGGTCCTGACACCTGCTGCTGTCTGGGGCAGGAGGCTAACGTTACACAGTGGAGCCCGAGAGGAGGGGCCGAGTTTCAATGTTTTGTTTACAAACTGCAACGAACAAAACTCCAGACTCTACCTTTAAATGTTGTCTTCTGATCTGAAACAGCCTGAGCTCTGATGCGTTACCTTGTGTATCGGTATACGTTTTGATGGATAAACCTTTCTGCATCAAGTCTCAGGTGTTTTTTTTTTTCACTGAATAAAGAGAGCGGATCTATAAATGTATAGACGGATGATGATGATGATAAACAGCCTGGAGTGATATGAATTATGCTCAGCAGCTGTTAAAAACATAAACTCAAAGTCAGTTTTCTAATTAATGGGCTAAAAAAAAAAACTGCACTGAAGTGAGACAATGCGTGAAGTGGTAATTACACAATTATGGTTCATTTCATTTTCCTTTCGTATTCTCCTGAGTGAGGAGCTTTGAAGTTGAGACAACACAACACAACACGTCTCCCGCTGCGACACACGGTGAGATTTTATTCTCCTCCAACCGCCGACATGTTGAGAAGTGACGGGATGAAGAGTCGTGTGACAGCAGCTCGAGTCAGAGGAGACGATAACTCGCTATAATCTGTTTTACATTAATTTAATGTTCAATTTGTAAGAAAAATGTATGAATATGTTTTAAAATTTACCTTTTTCTAATCAATCACACTCAGTTTTCTCCACTTTAGAATCATGGTTTATCATTTGTTTATGTACTTAATGTTTTAATATAACGTTACAGTGTTGGTTTGTCTACAAGAAGCTCAGACTTCAGTGTTTTGAGATGTAAATGTTAATTTAAACTTGTTTAAAGCTAATTAGGCTATTATTTTTCATACTATTTATTCTGTCCTTTTGTTTTTATTTGCGAGAAGCCACACCTTGTATAGTACAATGTGCTTAGTGATATAAATGTAAAGTTCAAAGTTTGACTTTTAATCATTTTAACTATATAAATACAGAATCTGTGTCTTTAGATTGTTATTTTTGTGTTTTTACTTCTACTTTTCTGTTTCTGTTATTTCTGTAAAGTATATTGAACGCGGTCTGTGTACCACTGTGTGCAAATCAGTCTCTGAACAAAGCAGTTTAGGTCTTGTCTATATCTATATAAAGATATAAAGAGTTTTTTTTGTGGCTGATCAGTGATGTGTGTAAACAATGAGCGCTGATATTTTACACGACATTTTGCTTTTCTGAAGTTTCGCCTGTTTTGTTAAATGAAAAACAAAAAAGTTTATTTTGAGAAACACATTCTTCTTATTATTATTTTGATATTTGTATCAAAGCTGTTTACTTCTTTTCTCCTGCTCAGCTCAGGAATTTTGGTAACACTTTCTATGAAGACTACATCTATAGTGCATTATGAGCGCATTCATAGTGAATTATAATGCTCATTATAATCAATCATAATGCATTATGACTGCATTCATAAACACATATAAAGCTTCATGATGCACTATATCAACAGTTATAAATATAGCTTATAATGACTTATAAATCCAAGTGTCTTATGAGTGCTCTTGACTGGTTATAAACTTGACTGATGAGGCTTATAATACATTACAACTACTCCTTCTTCAACAATCAATTGTTATAAGGACTCATAGGATGCCATAAGTATATAAATGATCAATGTATGCTTTAAGTAAAGTGAGGTTCATATAGATGCATCTATAATGCATGAGAATTAGTTACACTTTACTTAACGCCAACAATGAAACATCATGATTAGCTATACTGCATTATAGATGCATCTATATGAACCTCACTTTACTTAAAGCATACATTGATCATTTATATATACTTATGGCATCCTATGAGTCCTTATAACAATTGATTGTTGAGGTGTGTGTATAGAGGGGTATGTTTGTATTATAAGCCTCATCAGTCAGCCTATTTATAACCAGTAAAGAGCACTCATAAGACACTTGGATTTATAAGTCATTAAGCTATATTTATAACTGTTGATATAGTTGCATCATGAAGCTTTATATGTGTTTATGAATGCAGTCATAATGCATTATGATTGATTATAATGAGCATTATAATTCACTATGAATGCTCAGGAATTTGTAGTCTTCAAAAAGTACTTTTAAATACTTTTTGATTATATTGATTATTTTCAGTTCACTGGCTGAATGTTAATTAAAACATTTTTTTTCCACAGAGGAAAATCTGTGAGTGACTTTATTAGGTTCACAAATTAATGTTCCTTACAAAGTCTCTAATGATCTGTTTGTGTTCAAACTTCCTGAGGTTAATTCAACCTGATGGTTTTTACTGCTTTATATCTGAATGTGTTTCTAATGGGGTGAAACATGAGAAAGTTACAGGCCATAATGACAGATGTGGATTAAAGGAGAATTCAGTCAATTTCTTGGAAAGCCTCTCTAGGTCCACGAGTGCAAAAAAAAAAAAAAGCATCAATAACTGCTTATTTTTACCATCCAAAATCATTTTTTTCTCCTAAATCTATGTTTTCCTTGAATTTTTCTTCTTTGTAGAAATGGAAACAGTCCTGAGCTCGACAGTCGACTAGTAAGGTCTACCCAGGAAGTGAATGATGTCTGGTTACGTTCTTTCTGCTCCGTGTCGACGTACAGTACTGTAAATGTGTAGTGATATTTCTTCACTTGTAAATACTTGAATGAAAGTGTCAAAACAATGAACAACTACTGAGCTGATCAGACCACAGATCTCCATTTTTGATTAGTCTCTGAGTGTTTTGATTTCAGGCTTGAAAATTAAAGGAATAGTTCCCCAAATTCAATACAGGACTGCTTAGGCTGTAAAAATGTCCGAACTCTGGACTACATCCCTTCAGGACACTTGGATTGCAGTGGACGAGCAGTGTGGAGGAATATTAAATGGTTTTTGTGTAGTTTTATGTACATTTTTGTGTCTGGCCCTTTTGACTCTCATGTTAAGTTTTCATTGGACTGCGAACCGGCCCCCCGGGTCTCCAGATGCACTTTGAGGAATAAAAAACTACTCCAGAGTATTCATCAGCATGAGGGTGAGTCAATAATGACTGAATTTCATTTTTTGGTGAATTATTCCTTTAAATCGGACGAGACCGGTCTTGTGGGTGTTGAAGCCTGGACTTGACGCGTCTCATTAGCAATAATTCAGTCACTCTGTATTGTTGTAAAATGGCTGTACAACGTCCGTTTTGAATAAACGGCAGTGGCTCTCGTAAAAACCTGATCGGATTAGACAATGAACAATTAAACAATTAAAACCTGAACGACTCTTTGGGAATTAATTCACTCGGAAAGAGGAAGAAGTCTCCATGTGAACCCTCCTATAGAGAAGATGTATTTTTTAATATTCCCTCCTCAGCCATTAAAAAAAAGAGTAAACATCAACAGAAACTTTACTAACAGCGATGAATGAACCGTGTGTGAAAAAGACACAACTGGAAGATAAAGTATTTATATTTATATTCTGATTTCATATAAATATTTCAACTTCTTTTGTCCAGTTTTTTTCTACTTATTTTCAGATCAACAGAAGCTGCAGGCGAGCAGAGACAGGGGGGCGGCCATCTTTGTTTCACGCATCGTCAGACGAATCGATGGAGTGAAATTTAGGGCGGCGACCTCTCAATGACACCTGCTCCATTAGCAGGACCTTGTTGGGTAATTGAGCTCTTGGTGGGTAGTTAAATTGGTTTAATCAGGTGTGTGAGGACCTGAGGGGAGCCGGGGCCTTGTCGGGCCGCCGCCGCCGCCGCCGCTGCCTTTAATGACTTTTGTTTCAGTCGCTGTGGAGACGTCGTTACCTCCAGACACACACACACACACACACACAGAGCGATGATACTCACTGTGGAAACTCAGGGTTGTAGAGAGTGGGCTGGAGGATGCCGGCGGGAAAAACTGGAAGAGAGACACAGAAACAACATGAGGGGAAACTCTGTCTGTCTCTTTCTTGCAGCTCGAATGAATCACAGTCTTTTTATATTTATACAAAATAAAAACTGTGAATCCAGAAGATGATTCATCAGTCAAGGCCTCGTTTAACCCTGAAAAAACCTGTGACGGCTGCATCAGAGAGCGTGAAGACGTTTAGTTTATTAAAAATAATTATGAAGTCTTAAACTGAAACTGACTCTGATCTGTTTTTATATACTGTGGGTTTTTTTTAAAGTTTAGTTTTAGTTAAGTTTATTTCGGACATGCAAAGAAATAAGAAATAGTACAGTAATGGACGGACATAACAAATAAATACTTTACAAAGACATCACATAGAAAAATGAAATAAATAAATAATTGAAAATGAAAATAATTCATAAATGAGTTATCAAGCTTCCTTGTCACATATATGGATTTATTCTAATATATTATCACTAATCTTGGGAACATTTTATAAGTAAACACTATTAAGCATTAGTTAAGAATTCATAAATACTGAATTTTCATTTATAAAGCCTGAATACTCATTAGTATGTAGTTTATAAATACTCTATAAACTACAAACTAATGAGTATTCATATGAATTCAGCATTTATTAATACTTAACTAATGCTTAATAGCGTGTAGCCTACTTATTATAAAGTGTGAACGTCTCTCTATAGGCATATATATAGCTACATATATAAAGTCATATACAAACATACACAAAGACAAACTGAAGGTAACACCAACAGAGCAACAAATAAAAGTGGGTAAATACCCAAATAAATAATAATAAGCACCTTGTGGTTGTCAAACACCCTCATTCCTGTACATATTGAAAATCCTTTCTTTGTACTTCTTTTGGAACTAAAACTCCTTCTTGTTGTGCAGTACAGTATATTCTGGATTTTGAAATGTAATTTTCCCCTTATGTTATAACCCGTTCCCTTTCAATTAGTATTTTTGGGATATTTCCAGACATACAGTTGTATAAAGTTTTCTTACTGAGCTTTTATTTCTATTTTTAATGCTTCTTTTATTTCTGTTCAGCACATTGAACAACCTCTGTGTACGAGACAAATACATTTTCCCAAAATGCGAGAAAATAAAATAAAATAAATAAATAACTAAAAATCAGGCTATTATCTGGTGTTTGCTCCTGACAGGATGTCAGCAGACTCAGAAAATCTCAGCACAAATATTTGACTCAGACTCTGATCAGAGCTGTTGAGTTGTTGTTTGTTATTTTTTATAGTGAGAGTTAGAAAACATGTTGAACACAGAGAGAAACTGAGACCGAGGCTTAAATATAACAAGTGCTCAAACAGAACAAGTTCAAGTTCTCGACTTTCCTAAGATGAACTGTGCTACGAGGAATTCTGGGTAAATTAAAGACTTGAAGAAGGGAAAAAAAGTCCAACTTCTCGGCTCCGTTCAGGAAAAAAAAAACATGTTGAATATTTGTCTTCAACAGTTTCAAGGAAAACTGAACAGAGAGTGAACAAAATAAAAGATAAAATCTGATTTATAACACATAAAAAAACAAAACATGGCTCCACAAAGTCTCTCGCTCTCTCCATAACAACATTAGCCCCAAACTGTGAGCCGTGTTTTCCTGTTTTATGTTCTTGTCGGACTGAATGTTACCACAGCAACACTGGTTTTAGTGTACGTGGGTGAATTAGGTGTTTCAATGACAATGAAAATACGGCTTTATGA